>SRLM01000066.1:0-84774 GCA_015708895.1 Populus ilicifolia | reverse complement strand
TTTTATTTGAGATAATTTATGAAATTATATTTTTTTCAATTTCATTCTCATTTAACTTTTTAATTTGTAAGATTTATTTCTTGTTATTTTAATAAATTTGAAAAAAATAAAAAATTAATAAATTCTTTTTCAATTTATTTTCCATGATATAATCAAATATTAAAAGTATTTTTCAATTTATTTTTTATTACACTATTAAATATCAAAAAATAATTTATTTTTCAAAAAATTTACTATCGCAGCAAATTATGAAACTAACATTCCTTAATTTCCATCCATTTTCACAATAAGAATTTGGTCAAGAAAGTAAATACANTGGCATTATAGTACCAGGTCAATAGCCAAATAAGTCTTAATAAGCCACCGTTTTCAGAAGACTCGTAGGACACCTCATAGAAGCAAGAAAAGTCATCGCCTAACATTATTTCTTGGAAGGTGGCATCTCCTGCTGCTTCAAAAAGTCGTGATGTTGTATTTCAGGGCTTGGTCTAGTGGTGGAAGGGGCTGGTCTCCTTTCACTGCACCTGGGTTTGAGCCTTGACGTGTACGTCTGTCACCTCCGCGGTGCCTTACATGCCTATTAGGTTTGCAGGGTATTCAGTGGGCCATGAGGATTAGTCGTGGTGCGCGTAAGCTGGCTCGGACAACCCACGTAAAACAAAAAAAAAAAAAAATCTCCTCTTTGGCAAGAATCTCACTTAATCCGGAAAAGAGAGGGATATGTCCTCTCTACAAGATGGAGGACCTCGCAACTTGCAATTAATCACACATTCTAGCTCTCCTTCCTGGTCCCAAAATATATCAAGGATAGTTATAAGGCCTGACTGGGGGTCAATTTGGTGATTATAAAATTTAGTGTGAATTGTTTTTTTATTTTAAACTAAATATTTTTTTAAAATACAATAACAAACAATATCTTAAAAGGATCTAAGATGGAAAACCCTTAAATCACCACTTCTAACCTATGTACAGATAATTGATCATCGCCCTGACAAGGCTACAGCAACTCGATAAAACTTTCGGTGACTCATAAACGACTAGATCTACCAAATGTGGACAAATGCAATGTGGTGATAGCTTCTGTTTTCGATTCCTTAGGTAGTGGACAAGATTAGGTCATGGTATGGGTGAGTAGAGAGCAAGGAACTGATTTTACACCAATACTTTCTGACATTGCATTGAATTACATTAGACATACATTCCCAAAGTGATAATTGAGTCTTTGCTTGGAATCCACTTTTTTATCTTTTCCTGGTGATTCCAAGTAAAATAATTGTAAAGCAAAATCAATATACAATTGCAAGCTCTTGTTAGAGGATGCATGATTATTTACACCATATGGGATGCATACGTCTTCAATCATAAGGATATCGATACTGTAGTAGATTTTGTTTTTTAAGTCCAAAAAATATGTTTTTAAATTGTTTTCAGATAATTTTAATATATTGATATAAAAATATATATTCTAAAGAACACTCAAGCTTGAAAATGCTTGAACTTGAGTTGTTAATAAAATATTCAATCATAAATAAATAAATAAACAAGGAAAATGGAAATGGATTTGTATTGTCGACATTATTCACGTGAGGAAACATTATCACAGGGCATAAATATTCACGATTCCCTGTAATGGCATGCCACTAAGAGTACACGAAAGTTCTTCTTCCTTAGTGTGGAAATGTGGCTGCCAGAAAAGGTCACATTGAGACAGTGCAAACATGCATCGATCAACACCTTGATTTGAGTAATATTCTTGCAGATCCTGAAATCCCAAGCAATATCCCCTGACATTCACTAATATTTTATGTGCCTCCCCGACCATTCCCAGCTCCCCCCTCTAACTTCATTGATGTTTCTAGGAAGAAATAGCTGGGCATTTGCACATGTATGCACATGCAAGTTTGGAGGCAAATGAGAAAATATTTAAGATCCATTTACATCTACTTTATCCCTCGTTTCTTACATGTTCTCGAGTAGTGCCCTAATTAGGGTTATGAAACCTAGGCTATCTTAACCGGTTAATCCGATGATCTGCTAACCTAAATCGGATAGTATTCTAGATTTGTATTTTAGACCGGTTATATACTTAACTTAATTAAACCATGGTGTTTGATGAGTTAATTTACAATCAAAATGACCTTGTTAATTAATTTTTTAATTTAAAATGATGATGTTTTTTTTTAAAAAAAAAATAGTAAATCCATGAGTTGACCGACCCATTCTATAATTCTTGCCTTTGGGTCGGTTCGAAACTCTTAAATCTAACAAAGGGAGTGGATTACACTTGTTGTCCTTCAAGTCTTAGATTTTGATCATTTTAAACCCTCGAGCTTTCAATTTGTGGAGGCATGTGATTTCTTCGTCTTCTTATCTGTAGATGTGGTAAGCACGAATAACAAATATACGTGACTGCCTACTCAATGTGTGAGGGTTTTGGTGCCCAAAATTAAAGTATAAGGGTGTAATGAGGTACATATAAATTTTTAGGGACTATGAAATACAATTATTATATTTCTTTTGGCCACATAGAGTTATCTTGTATTATAATGCATGTTAAGTTCTATGCTCTCGATTTAACAATCTTGAAACTTTTTTCTTAAAAGTTATAAAAAGTTCTAAATTGAAACAAATAAATTATTCACCTTTAAATTAAAAAGTCTCAGTTACTAGTAAATTGCTAGTTGCTAAATCTATCGTTCAAAATTTGTAATTTTTTTTATAATCAAGATTTGTAATTATAGCTTTCAAGAATGATTTAAACTAGTAATATTAACCTATAATAACGCATAACAGTCATATCTTAATCAGGTATTGTTCTCCAATTTATTGTAATAATTAAAATCTGGAGTACAATAAAAAGAATTTGTCAAACAAGGTTTGATTTTCCAATAGAAAATTGAATTTGCACAGAAGTTTAGACATTTTTTATACTGTTTTTTCTATGAAGTTAAATACCTGCTACAAGGTTTATATTGTTTATACAAAATTAAAAATTAAAATACAACTATATATGAACCCCTTTGTACTGTTTAACTAAGCAAACAATTTTATATCTATATGTAGCTGGAGGAAAAGACAAATACTACCATGAGTACCCAACGCCTGAAGGTGTTCGACAAAAGAAAAGAAGTGCACAGGTTACATCTTTCATGACAACAAATTGCGTACGAGACAGTAATACACATGAAATGGTTTTGTCCAAATGTCAAGCTACTTTCTGTTGCATGAATATTTCTTCAGAGCAACAGTGGCAAGTAAGGCCGAAAGGGCCACATTTCCCCCCTCTGATTTTGATTGTTCACTGCCTGCAATAATGACATCAGAGAAAATATTAAATGCCAAAAAGAAATAAAAGACTCTCACGTTTTTTACGAAAAAAACTTGTAAGCCAAGCCGACCCCAGGCTTGCCCTTTTTCAGACTCGACTCCTCCTGTCCCCGCTCGATAATAAATGTAAGGGCAAAAATTTAATATATATATATATATAGTATAGTTTTATATTCAAATTATTTTATTTTTTCAAGATAAATTAACAGAGACCATTAATAATCTTACAAGATGATTTTGTTGTTTTTTAAAGTATAATTTGGGTAGAAATATGAATAAAAAATCTTAAAAATAGGCGAGTTTTCTTATTTTTTTTAAAAAAATTAAATAAGATAGATATAAGAAATTGTATAATGGTGATGTTTGTATTTATTATCTGTATAATTGGTATTACTCTGCTCCTTCATTTCAAAGTTTCTCTAATTATCATCTTTTTTCTCAAGAAGGAAAGTTTCTAGTCTGATTAAGTGAAAGAATAATTCACCAAATAAGAACATGGGTATTTTATAATAAGAGCAAGAATATGAAATATGATTATCTCCCGTGATATAAATCAAATAAATTTACAGGGTTTTTTATATTCTAAAATATAAGTTTAATGAAAATATAATTGATAGAAAAATAGACGTGAAGCTTCATTTTTTTTTTCCAGTTTCTCTCTTATATTCTCTTAAAAATAACTACTTTAAAGAGATTATAAGTAATTTCTCACAACACTAAATTGATTTTTTTTTTCATGTAAATATTGGGAATTTTGACAAAATACTATCGTTTTATGATTTCATCATTTTTCTTTATGAGATATTAGATCAATTATATATTTTAATATGAAAATCTAGAGTTTTGTAACCTGAAAAAAACACCAACTTCATTTGAATTTAAATTGATTCGATTTTTTATTTTTTATTTCCCAAGCTTGAAGTGGCTACTTTATCGCAGTTTATAAGGGCTGCTAATGATGATTTGTACTGTTAAGGGCTGCAAAGAGTTAGTGTAACGTGTATCTATAATCAATTCTATTTAGATTTAGTTGGTGGTGGCTTGTAAAATATTTTTATATTTAAAGAATTATAAGTCATGAAACCTTTCAACTTGGCAACATTTATTTTTATTTATTGAAAAGATGTAGGAATTGGACTGATTTAGGAAAGTGGGAAGAATATTTAATTTAATAAAAACAAATAAAATTTTATAAAGAAACAAATCTTACGTGTCTATTAGTAGATGCTGGTTCATAAATATTTTGCATATTTTTTTTAATACAAGGATGCCGTAAAACCATTTTCATGAATTAAAAATAAATCTCTAGCTGCTTGAGTTTTAGGTAAATAATCTATATCAAGTTATTGCAATGGCATAAATTCATATATTGCACAAACATTATAAATTATGATAATTTGGTCCTTATTTTAAAAGATATTTTGTAAGATTTGGCACCCTAAAAAAGCTTAAAATTTTATTTTATCCTTGATTATTTAACTCGTTTTCAATTTAACCTTTTAGAATGTTTCTTCACTACAAGAACATATTGACGACTTTCGCTTCACATTTATCAATGTCATTTAGACGTGTCCCGCGAGGTTGCAAAATTATTAAATATATGATTGATAATGTATTTGGAACAAAATCCATGAAATACATTACAATTTCTTACGCGTTTTTTCAACTCTATAGAATTAAAATTACTCTACTTGGTTGGAGGTTTCAATATTTACTAATTGTGTTAACTCAAGTTTATTAATTTTTATATTTTTAAATTATTAGTTTTAATTAGATTAAATCCAAATTAAATTTAATTATCTGAGTTAATGTCAAAACTATTTTAATTTTAAACTCATTTTAACCATAATTTTTAGATTAATTTATTAAATCAAAACAAGTTTAGCAACTATATATAAAAACTATGAAAAATCAATATACAACCAAATAGGTTAAAGAAAAAAAAATAGTTTACATAATATTTATTGTTTTGTATTGTTTTGTAATGTGATAGTGATTTCTTTAAAAATATTTTTTATTTAAAAATATATTAAAATAATATATATTTTTAATATTTTAAAATTTATTTTTGATATCAGTATATCAAAACTATTTAAATATATATAAAAAATAATTTTAAAAAGTTAAAATTTATAAAAACACGCAACAATCATAGCTATATCTGAAATAACGGGCCAATCATACCCGACCGGACCGTTCAAAACAAACCAGCCATCCCAGCCGCCAAATCCGTCCAAATAAAGATCCGACGGCTGAAATTATAAGGAAAGGAAAAGTCAAAAACCAAGTCAGCAAAAGCCGAAAGAGTCCATAGCCCTCAAGGCCAGAACATGTAGGTAACGCAAGTGAAGTCATAAATAAAATAAAATAAAAAAAGGCTGTCAGCCAGCCAGGTCACCCTATCTTTTCTCGTGGTGGAAATGATTCCTCTGTCTAAAAATTTAGTCCTAATTTCATTTGCATTTCAAAAAAACCTTCCTTTCTATCTGTCTCTCACTATATATAAAATCGTCGTCTCCTTTCCTCAGTTAACCCTTACTCTCTCTCTCTCTCTCGGTCTCGTTCGCACCAGCAACCGCAATACAAGCAAAGCAACTTAGGCCAGGCCACGTCTATAGCTAGATTTGGCTTGATTCGTCTCTGATCATTCTCTCTTACACTTCTCCGATTAAGGTAAGTAAAGGATCGGTTTATCTATCTCTTCGTCTTGGTTTGAGCTTTGTAGATCGTGTTTTGGTTAAACGCCATCTTTTTGTTGTTTTTGGTTTGGAATCGTTAAGTTTTATCATTTTTTTGTTTCCGATCTATGATTTTTGTGCTTTTGAAGGTTAGATCTAGAGGTTTCTGGTGGTTTGATGTGGATCGTTTGATTTGAGAGCTTGATCTGATTGTGTTGAATCTAGATCTGTATGTTTTTGTGACAAGTTATTAGATCTGTTTGATTTTGACCTGCTTCGTTTGGTCACTGTTAGATTGTAATCTGCCAGTGTGAATTAGAAGATATTGGTAAATTGGATATGATGCGGTAATTGATTGAGATTTGGGTTGCATTTCTGTGTTTTAAGCTTAAAATTGATGATTTTCGATGGATATCTGGATTCTATTATAGTAGAATGATAACGAAAGATAATCATGCTGATCGGATTGAGCTTTGGATGGCTAATGATTTGGAATGGTTAATTGGCTAGTTTATTTTGATTTGTAAATAGTGGAGGAACTAGATATGTTGTATTTTTTATTATATGCTTCATAGATATGTTGATGTATTTGTAAATTGTGTAGAATGTTTTTTTCTGGTGTAAAGTTTGTTTCATTTACTCATTTATTGACTTTTTGTACAGAACTTGTAGAAAATGGCCGATTCTGAGGATATTCAGCCCCTTGTCTGCGACAATGGAACTGGAATGGTGAAGGTGGGTTGGTTACTTTACTATTGAAAATTCGGTTTTGCATTTTTTTACTCATAATTTGTTTGGATTTGATAAGTTATATTGTGCTGTAATGTTTGCAGGCTGGGTTTGCTGGGGATGATGCTCCCAGGGCAGTGTTTCCAAGTATTGTGGGTAGACCAAGACACACTGGTGTCATGGTTGGAATGGGGCAGAAGGATGCTTATGTTGGTGATGAAGCACAATCTAAGAGAGGTATCTTGACCTTGAAATACCCTATTGAGCATGGTATTGTTAGCAACTGGGATGATATGGAGAAGATTTGGCATCACACTTTCTACAATGAGCTTCGTGTTGCTCCTGAGGAGCACCCAGTCCTCCTTACAGAGGCTCCTCTTAACCCTAAGGCTAACAGAGAGAAGATGACGCAAATCATGTTTGAGACCTTCAATGTGCCTGCAATGTATGTTGCTATCCAGGCTGTCCTTTCCCTGTATGCCAGTGGTCGTACAACTGGTTCGTAGCTATTGCTATTGAAATCTGTGTTGTATTTGCATTGGTTGGGTAAATGATTCTGGTACTGAGTGGCTTCTCATGTGAACAGGTATCGTGCTGGATTCTGGTGATGGTGTGTCTCACACTGTGCCAATCTATGAAGGGTATGCCCTTCCACATGCCATCCTTCGTTTGGATCTTGCTGGTCGTGATCTCACTGATGCTTTGATGAAGATCCTCACTGAGAGAGGTTACATGTTCACCACCACAGCTGAACGGGAAATTGTCCGTGACATGAAGGAGAAACTTGCGTATGTTGCCCTTGACTATGAGCAGGAGCTTGAGACTGCCAAGAGCAGCTCCTCTGTTGAGAAGAACTATGAGCTACCTGATGGTCAGGTCATCACCATTGGAGCTGAGAGATTCCGTTGCCCGGAAGTCCTCTTCCAGCCATCCCTTATCGGAATGGAAGCTGCTGGTATCCACGAGACTACTTACAATTCTATCATGAAGTGTGATGTGGATATCAGAAAGGATCTATACGGTAATATTGTGCTCAGTGGTGGTTCCACTATGTTCCCTGGTATTGCTGACCGTATGAGCAAGGAAATCACTGCCCTTGCCCCAAGCAGCATGAAGATTAAGGTGGTTGCACCACCAGAGAGAAAATACAGTGTCTGGATTGGAGGGTCAATCCTTGCATCTCTCAGCACCTTCCAGCAGGTGAAGATTTTTCATTTCAATAACGCTTTATCTTTGCTTTATATCTTGAGCGTGTGGTTGTGTGTTTGATCGAGACTGACGTGCATGGCTTGTGTTGTGTCAGATGTGGATTTCCAAGGGTGAGTACGATGAGTCTGGCCCATCCATCGTCCACAGGAAGTGCTTCTAAGTTCCAACAGAGCGGTGATGGTGAGTTCTTTTTTTATATTTAGTTGGCTTTTTTCGTGTCAAGGTGTCATGAACTCAAAGTCCTAGCTGATATGGAGAATTTGTTGAGGTGGGGGGTCATTGAAGGAGGGAACATTCTGATATTCAATGTATTGAATAGGCTTGTGATTCAATGTTGTTATTGCTGCTTTTTAAGATGCGCAACTGTAATGGTCCTCCCTCTCGATGTGGTGACTTTGGTAGTCAAGCTCTTTGCTTTCCTCCACAACATCTGTGGTTCAACCTTGCGTCTTTTTAGTAGGATGCTTGTAGACGGAGAGTGGTTGTGATATGCTTTTTTATTTTTGTTTTTTTTTCCATCTCAACATTTGAAGGTGTTTTTTTTCCTTGGGAACATTAATGTTAATAGTTATTGTATGAGAAATTGTGTTAGTGTCAATTTGCTTTCATAAACCCTGTTGAAATCGTACTTAATACTCCGTTTGAACTTTGAACGGATCTCTCAGTCCTTTCTAGAATATCCTTGCTAGTTTGTTTTTCACGGCTGCAGGGTTTTTCTATTTGTCTTTTTCATCATGTCTGTCTCCTATATAAGAGGCCGGCTTGCCTGTCAGGACATAATTAGTAGAAGTATCTACTTTTAATGTTGCTTAGTAATAATTATTCCCGTACAAAGCCCTTCTGTTTATAAAGGTGGATACTTAGTGCCATTTATGATTGGGTGTATCCGATCCATAATTTGTCATCAGTTTCTTTTGCCTTCCAACCTCATTTGATTGGCGGGTTAGGTGTTGTTTGTTATTGTGGGTTTTTTTTTAAGTGAATTTGATTAGAAATCTATTTTAAATTAATATTTAACTATATTTGTAACACCTGAATTTCAAAAGCGCATTAACAAAAACACAATTTTTTTTTCGAAGTGCGGCCGCACTGCAATAACACGCTGTATCTTATTGTGTTTTGGTATGGTGTTAGTTTTTGCAAAAGCTATAAATTGTGTATCTTTTTTTAAATAAAGGTTTTGAAAATGTTTTATAGGTTGTGGTTTTTAACTAACGCTGCATTATATTACAGAACATATTTTGACAATTGGAAGTAGACAGAGGTTCTTTTAGTATCCTGCGGCAGTTCAATTCGATTCGATGATATAAAAAAAAACGTTTGTATTTTAAATTTAATCTTTGTTTTGGAAGCACATTAGTAAACACTAAAATTGCCTTGGCCGGGTTGACCGATGGTGTTCTAATAACCGCAGCTGTTTTAGGGTCAGTCCTGAAGTCGGACTGGGGCCTGACAGCAATGCTTGGTAGGACTAGGAGTTGGATACTGCGGTGTTCGGCTTGAGACCGGTGTGGTCGAGGTGATTCCATTTGGATGACTGGTTGCTATTTTTATCTTTAGTTGACTGGTCAAATCAAGAGAAAAAATGAACGGAAAATGACAAAATAATACCACTACTGTAATGTTAAGTTTGAATTGATCCCCTTTTCTACGGGAATTCCTTAGTCTACGTCACTTCGGTGGCTGATAAATTTTTTTGGAGAGCATACCAAGGAGAAAAATATGTTATTCTTAGCATTCTAACCAAGAGCATTTATTTTATTAGAATTAATTGTAACTCAGTCTATGGAATCGAGTCCTTCAATTTTTCGAGAAAAAAAATCTTCAGGGACATGCCAAGGAGAGGCTAGTTCCATGGGGGGGGGAGGATTGTTGTTTCCAGACAAGCAAATGAAAGAAAGCAACCGACTGCCAAAATGACTGCAGTATTAGACTGGTGCTCTCTGCCGTCGCTTCTCTATTGAAATCAATAAGAAATACTGAAACACATGTTTCCTCCATTGAAATCCATAAGCATGAACCAAGGCAAAGTTACTAAGCTTAGCCTGGTACTGCTGTATTCTTTTTACCAAGAAAAGCACCTTTTGTTGCTACCAGTCGTATTAAAACGGTTGATAATAAAATAATTAAAATGAACATATAGTAATTTCATAACTTAAGTTATATAACAAATATATGATTATTAATAAGTAATAAATATAGCAAAACAACATTTTTTCCCACACTTTAAAAGTATGTTTGATTACACTGCGCATTAATGAGTGCATATATTTGAATCCTTCTTGAATTCATGCATGTCCTCCACGTTGAAAATCTGGCAAGCCATAAATTTTATATTTATATGAATCTAAAAATTAATACTCGTTTGAATATTAAGTGTCTGCCAAATAATATTTTTCTAATAATATTTTCTATAATAATAAATAATGGATCTGGAAATTATTACACAGAAAGACTATCCATGGAAATAACAAAAACAATCACTTCACTTTTCTCATTTAATTACATTGGTTTGTAAATAAATGTACAAAAATATCCCAATAATTTATATTTAGCATTAATAATACTTTTACCAGGCATATATCTTAAATTCATCAGAATCTCAGGGGCTTTGTTTCATGATGTTTGAAAATGGAAAAGAAACAGGCATTGTGTTGCAGAAAGTGTATAATTTAGAAATGGAAATAGAAGATCTTAAAAAAAAAAACAACACGGGCTCCATATTAACATAAAATTGAATTGAAACAAATTCAATAAACCAATTTTCCATTTTAGTTCTATAGAGCTTGTAGACAACATGGGCAATATTGAACTCTTGTAAAGTGTGTGATCCGGTTCTTCATAAATTCATAGAACTTGCCAGAAGGTTCTTTGCGTTCTTCTCCAAAATCTCACACCATCTATTCCCTTGAAGCAGCAAAGCATCTTATAAAGACAAATCAAACCCTAAAGATGCCTGAGGGATGCACAGGAAGCTTATGCAGCGGTGATCTCTCTACAGAATCCCTGACAAGCATCTATTGATCAGAGAGAGAAAAATCCCAAGAGAACATGAACACAGATCACAAGCACGCTAGGCTCCCCGAGGAGTAAGTTCCTTCGCAGCAGAAGAGACAAATGGTTTTGGAGGAAACTTCAGATCCATTTGCACAATCCTACAGATAAGGTAACAAGCAGTAGCAACACAGTATAGAATGAGTATTGCAGAAAAAATGATATAGAAATAAATTGAAATCATCCAAAACCCCCCTTTTGCTTTTCTTTTTTTTTAAAGCAGCATGATATATTAAAAAGAAGTTGTTTTAATATATATTTTTTTAAAATGTTTTTTAAGTTAAATCACGACTGTCCCTCATCGACAAGAGGAACATACAACAGCTAGCTCTCATCTCTATATAATGAAACACATCGCCATTTCCAGAATCCATGGAGCCGTGTGGTGAGCACAGAGCGAACTATTCTTTCGCCTTTTACTAAAGAATACCGTGTGCTCTTCATTGATAGCGGCATGCCGCTATTTTTGGAGGGGTTCTCCTCTGTGTGGACCCCCAAACAATTCAAGCTCTAAATTTATTCTTTCGGTGTATTGCAGTTTAATTTTTTGAATCCAAAAAATAATAATTAAAGCTTCAAAACTTTTACTTAAAATTATGAACACTTCAGGCTTATTAAAATCAATGAGCTCTTCCACCTTGTATGAAAGCAAGACCCTTTGAGATTGTAATGGAACCTTTTCTTCCTGAGGATCAATAAAAAAGAATTTCAACTCCGATTAGTTTAATTGATCAGGTTATAAGTTTATTTCTAAAACATTATTAATTTAAATTTTAAAACTTTACTAGTTTAAATTTTATAAACCTCAAAATTATTAAAAATTTACATACTCTTTAACTTCAAGTCTTATAAAATTAATTAAAATTTAATTCAAATATTTATATTAATCTAAAAAAACAGAATTTTAGTTATTATATTGGGTTCTCATCATGACGAAAGATTATTATGGTCACAATCTTGATCAAAATTACAATTCTAAGTATACTTTAACATCAAACAAGACATAAAGTTCATAATCGATTTGATCCTTAAATATCATTCTTAATGCCAATTCTTTCTCTTCCATGGGAAATAATGCTTCAACATCTCATTCATCTTCAATCTGATTTTTTAAACTTAAATAGCAACATTGTTTTCCGTAAGCTTCTTAAACCAACAATTTTTCTTCATGTGACCATGTTTTCCATAATTGTGAAATCCGCATTCAAATCTTCTATCATTGCCATAATTCTTTGAAGTTCCCCCTTAATAAAAGCTTCCCTTTGATAATTATTTTCCTTATCATCATCCTTATCGTATTCACCATTATTGTGGTTTCTATCTTCGTGATCACGCCATTGCTTACTCCCACCATTGTAGTTGTAAAGTGCTTTCTCTTCACCCTTCAACAAGACTCCTGCGCTAAACCCTGGTAGTTTCATTGACAAGCTAAGCCAGTTTATTCATATACGAGAATCCTCCCTTCGCTTGGTTACAGAGAATTCCCAAAGGGGGAATGAGGAAGATTTATTTAGCTATATTTTCTTGACTCGGCAAATTCTCAAACTTAACTAATAATGTTTGAGTAGGTCATCGTTATACTGTAGTTACAAAACTCTGATATTTGGATCTTAAAACCATGAATTATTATTCTTTTCATCTTGTTTTTCTAATGGCGTTTCATGTTATAATTTAAAAATCTCATGATAAGTTGATTTCACCTTACTAAAATACTGAGGAATCAAAACAACTTGTTCTTGAAAAGTTACAATTTAGCATCATTCTTTTTGATAAAAGACTAGTAAGGGTGTCTCATGCTTCTCTTGGTGCTGTAGCATCACAAATATGTTCTAGTATATCTTCTTCAATTGTGTTCTTAAGGCAAACATCACAAATATGTTCTAGTATATCTTCTTCAATTGTGTTCTTAAGGCAAACATTGCCGTGCTAACTTTAATCTTCCACTTGTGCAAGACTCCATTAGTATATCTTCGATCGGTTGTGTTTTCACTGCAGGTGACCACTTCTCGCAGATCTTGGCTTAGCATGTAAGACATCATGCATGTTGACTATGAAGTGTAATTCTGATTGTTAAGCTTTTTGATCCCTATAACAATTTGAAGATTTCCAATGTCTGCTGCTTCCTATGCTACTCTTGTTTTGGCTACTGGAAAGCCTAAAATTTTGACGCTACTGCTGTAGGACTGTGTGCGCTACTGACTTTGTTGCTTCTGCAATCAACTGCTGCTGAACTTTTTGTCTGTTGTTGCTGCTGCTGGCGCTCCAAGCTGCGACTGCTGGAGACTTTCTGTCACGTGAAAAGCTACTGCTTAATTTGTTTGTTTGTTTCTGCTGGAACTGAAGCTGGAATCAATGACTGCTGCAACTGATTTTTCTACTACTTCAGTGGAGACTCTACTGCTATGAGCCTGCAGCCCACGTGATTCTGCAACTGCAACTTCCTACAACTGCAACGATGCTACTGTCATGTTCTAGGAGACTTGCTGCTGCCTCGAGCCTGTTACAAGCTGGTGTTTTTCTTCTTCCAAAGAACAAATCGTTGCTGGTTCGTTTTCTTCACAACGTAGACTGCTGTTAGGTCTTGTGCTCTAAGCTTCTGAAAAATAAATCTTGTTGTCGTCATCGTTTTGGAAGATTAATTTGCTAAAGACACTGCTGCTTCACGTACGCCTTTTCTTCTTCCCAACCCATTGGTCCTTCTTTCCAACCTATAGGCTCTGATACGTTGGTTTTGCTCCAAGAAAAACACAGCAGTACTTAAATACTTTTTCTTTATTAATTTCTTGAATATAATTTTGAATGTTTAATGTGATTATATCTAACTAATTAAGATGAAAACTAATCAACTAGCTAATTCCTAAGTAATAAAAATATAATAGATATTGACCAAGTATTGCATAATCCTAATCTCAGTAGTCTTGCAAGCTCTAAATTCCTATAAATCTAAATCCTAGTTGATATTAAATTCTAGCACAGTTTTCCGCAAGTCGTAAGAACTGAGCACCATGAGAAGTTGTACATACTTGTTCTAGGCTTTAGATTATGGCCATTCTAATAGCAAAGGAAATAAAAATAAAAAATAAAAAGAAAACTTTTGTTCTTGTATTTTAGAGTGTCACAAAAAGCAAGAAGGAATCTCTTCATCCTAAATTTTTGCAGTGTCATAACAGGTTCGAAGGTTGTTTTCTTCAACTTTAATTACAAGGTTGTACTAATCTTTATATATTTTCTCCCTAATTCTTTCCCCTGACCTTACACAACGTCGGCCAGCAAGTCATAAGATAAAACTAAAACTGTCAGGTCAGATCAGGTTATATAATTATAAACGAAGTATGCTTGCCCAGTTGGTACCTTTCAGCAATCATTAAAAAATATGTTTTCATTCTTCAACTGCATTGTTTTTATTTTTTATTTATTAATATACGTATTATTTAAAATTAATTATAAGTAAGTTTTTAGTAATTCAAACCGAAAATTTATAAAAAAACAAATTTAGAATGTGTGTGATTACTGGTATAAGAAAACCTAGTTTCGGAGTTGCAGATTGTTTTGAAAGAAAAAGACGACAAGTCCCACATCGACAAAGGGAACATACAACAGCTAGCCCTCATCTCTATATAACAAAACAAATCGCTCTTCACCAGATCCCTGGAGCCGTGTGGTGAGCGCAGAGCGAACTATTCTTTCGCCTTTTACTAAAGAATACCGTGTTCTCTCCATTGACAACGGCGTACCTCTATTTTTGGAGGGGTTCTCTTTGTGTCGAACCCCCACCAATTCAAGTTCTAAATCTTGTCTACAGCAAGCTTACTAGATTTTACTTTAATATCTTGAATCCAATAAATGATGTTTTAATTGATGTAAGTTTGTTTCATATATCAAAGAAATGAGATATATAAGGTTCGATGTTAGTTTAATTGGTAAGTTTGTTTCGAGAGTTACGAATAAAATTTGGAGCTTGTATCGATCATGGGTTGGGTTGAATATAACAATTTAACTCTACGAGATCTAATCTCTTTATTGTTTTTTTAGTAGCTTAGTGATGAAGCGGTCATTATAGAGTAAGACGGTAACTTCTCAATAAGTTTTTTGATTTTATAATATATTTTTTTGAAAAAATATCGACAAACATGTAAACAAGGTATTCTACCTAACTGAGTTATAGTCTTTTTGCTTATGATATATATTTTATTATGTCAATAATTTTTTGTTAAGATAAATCTTACATGATACAACTTTTATCTCTTTAATCAGTATTACTTATAACTAATATTTACATTTATAATCCTTCGATATGAAAGGGTTCTATTTGTGATAAGTGGGCCTTTTTTTTTAATTAAATTATAACTTTTTTCATTTATAATGTTGTCATCTTGGATTGGAATTTATTGATTATGATTAAATCATGGCACTTTTTCATTTATTTTGCTGATCTATCAAAGACCAATTGCATGGAATGTTCATTCTAACATTTGACGGATACAAATACAAATATTATTTTTAGGATCACTTCTTGTGATCAAGAAGTGATTGAGAATTGTGTGGGTATACAAGTTCTAGAGTTTTTTTTCCTCATAAACCCTTGAAAAATCGATGATCTTTCTGTTTGATTTTTGTAAAGAAGATGCAAGTGGTGAGGAAATTTGCGTATACCAGCAATCAGGCAATTCTTGCTGCCCTGTGCAGTGCAGCTGGGCTGATTTTTCATTTTCAATAGTTGCAGAGACAATCTCTTGCTTGCTTGTAAAAACCTAGCAGTGATGAATTTGGTTTTTCCAGAATGGGATATATTACATGTTGTTGTGCTTGCAATGAGTCAATTTCCAACTGAAATCAACGAAGAAATCAGCACAATTCTGGAAGATTGTATCTCTAAAATAATGAATTTGCTCTCATAGCAACAACTTTTGATCTCTATAAGCTTCAAATTCCTGGGATCTCTCTGGTACGAAGACAATGCATCCTAAATTTTGTATGTTTATAATAATTTATATCCTAAAGACGTCAGTGAATCAAGAAAAAATCAACAAATTGATTATTATTATTTTGATTTAATAAGTAAAAAACCCTTTTAATTCTAATATCGTAACTTTGTCACTGACCTCAAAAAACTCTAACCACTATCGTGGCACACCTTTTTTTTTTTGTTTTCTTCCTTTTCTTGTCAATCTCTATCAAGCCCACAGGAAACAATTGAAGCCATTATTTCTGGACATGACAAAGTTATTGGGGGCGCCCTTTCCTGCCTTGGGCGCTAGATTCGATTTGCAAGGCTTGGCAAAGAAGATGAGTGGCTTGGCCCCAAAATTTAATCAATTTCTTGACAAGATGATTGCAAAACAATTAATTTTGGTGGGGTTCATGTGAGCCATTTGAATTTTTTGGTGGGGTTCATGCGAGTCATCTCTCCATTTATGGCTGCCGAGAACTAATTTTACAACTGGGATTGTGGAGAATAATTCTTTAACACCTCGTTTGGAAGTGTGATGATTTCTGTTTTTGAGTGATAATTTTACAAGGATGACGGTGGGTTTGTGATCATTTGAACCTTTTGGGCTCGTGAGGGCGTTTAGTTTCCAAAGGTGAAGGAGGGTATCCCTTCTCTGAATTTTCATTTTCTTTTTCAAGCTCCATTCTTAAATTGGGGTTAGGATCAATTACATTTCACCACTTCCAATTCCGGCCACACTCGCCTCGGCCAAGATAGGCTTAAATTATCCTATCTGTGCTACCCAAGAACAGTTGACTGAGATTGTCAATGGGCTAGGACAGCTGAAGGGGCTGAGTGTGAAGAAATATATTAAAATAATTTTAATATATTTCTTAAAAAAAATATATTTTAAACCATAACCTCTACTATATTTTCAAATGCCTAAAAAAAAAAAATACTTAATTGAGCATAACTTTATTATTTTTTTAAAATAAACTATAATTACTATCACACTCTCGAATAAAAATAAAACACATAACTGGGCATAACCTTGAGGTGGATGGAGGGTTGACCTGCTTTAAAGATCTTGCACTCCCTTCCCCTCGTGAATTTATGTAATTGCATGACTCAAAATCTCACACCTCTTTGCTTAATTATCAATAGCTCTTGTTTCTTGTGAACCAGTTTTGATTTGTTATTAGAGGTTAACAACTATATGGAAATATGAACCCATAATATGATGCAAGTCTGCACGAGCCAATGTGCTCTCTAGTTCATTGAAATTACGTTAGAAAATCTGTTTTGTTAAGCAATAAAGAGTAGAGGATGAGGAATGGTTTATTTTTATATTTTAAAAGTGTTTTTGAAATTTTAAAATTTTTTTATTTGCTTTAAATTAATATTGTTTTATATTTTTAGTTAATTTAATGTGCGGATGTTAAAAATAAATTTAAAATTTTAAAAATATTATTTTAATATATTTTCAAAAAAAATTACTTTAAAAAACAAACCGCAACCACAATATCAATCATTCCCTGAAACAGAGATAAATAGTTTAAGTTTAAAATTGTGTTTTATATACAATGATAATTTGATTATTTAGTCTAATTTAAAAATTTAAATTGATTAAGTATGTAAAGTGTAATTTTTTAAAAATAAAAATAAAGTAAAAGGATTAAAAAATTAGAAATTATTTTTTAATTATCCCTTATTAAAACTTTGATAAAAAAAAAAATTGAGGATTGCCATCCAATTTATGCACAAGCCTTATGAGCCTTTTCCTTTTTAGCTACAAGTTTTCACATTCTACCCACCTTTGAAGCAATTCCTCAATTATCAGAGATTCTAAGTATGTGTTTTGTTTTACTAAAAAGTACTTTTTAAAAGTATTATTTATTTAAAAATATATTACAATATTTTTTTTTAATTTTTACTATCAACAAATCAAGATTATTAAAATCACGAAAATAAATTAATTTGATGATTTTTTCAATTCAATCGTATCAGAATAAAGTTTCAAAAAAAAAAAAGGGGGGGACTATACATAATTTACATAGATTGAGTTTGATGCTTTCTTTTTTAGCCTCGAAGCTTTCACATTCACATGCTTACTTCTCACCCTCCCTTCCATGTGGTTGATGATAGCTATGCTTTTCACTTTCCATGGTGGGAATTTCAACTTGACCCACAAGTATGATTTAGGTAAGCTGGATTTCTTTCCTTAGCGAAATAGGCAGCTAGCACCCTTCTCGCTGCCATGGAAAGTGACTCTTAGATAAACTTCATAACAACTCCTAGTCCTATAAGCTCACCATTCTCTTCAAAAATCCAAAATTGTTTGTGTATTTTCCACTGAAATAAATAAAGCGTCTAGAGAAAATAGCCCAAGAACTTGGAAACTCATTTTGATTTATTATCAAACCCTAAAATTCATTTAGTTAAATTCACTTTATAGTAAATAAATAGATATAAGTATGAGACATAAATATTAGGTTGAGATATTCTTATTATTTTTTTATAATTCAAGAATTTTATCCTCTTTCTCTCACTTGTATCTATCTTTTCCTTCGAAGTAAATCTCGTCTAGTAACTTATAGGATATTATTATTTGTAACATGAATGCTATAAGATTTGGAATAAAATCCACGAACAAATCAAAGAGGATTCACAATAATTCTCCCACTTGCTTTAGTTTCTTCTTTAAATTTAATAATAACATAACGCAAATATTTTATTTTTATATAAAAGGTCATTCAACTTTCTAGATGTTACTATTTAAATAATGATTTTTTGATTAATACACCCTATAATAATAATAAAATAAAAAACATACTAGAAGTTCCCTTTTACCTCGTAACAATCACATACATGCTTGCTAGTTGAAATTATTGACAAAGTGAGCTCCCTTACGCAAGAAGAAAGTAATTATGTATTTTAAACCACAATCAAATGCTAGAAATTAACACGACGTCTTCGTCAAGAATAGAGAGTTACTTGTGGAATTAAAACATTCATGCATGGCAGCATGATAGTAACTTCCATTTTACTTCAATTTTGACACTAAGAAATCTCCAGCAAGCATCCATTCAAGATTTTTTGAAGCAAAGTAGAGGACAAAAGGTCTATAAAAATGGATGGTCACGCTCACAATGGTCCCATTTATCTACATACATAGATGGTTTAAGACCACAACGTCAACACCTTAATAATCTATGGTTCAAAAATTGGACTTTTGTAAGTTGTTTCATGTAGTTGCTTGCTTGGTATCTATGAAAGGGCATCCAGGATTATCCGAGATGGTTTTTCTTGTGTTTCAGTTTGTTTTTTAAATTGTTTTTCTCTTTAAAAATATTAAATAAATATTTTTAATGTATTTTTTAATGGTTTTGATATGCTAATGTGTTAAAAAATAAAAAAATAATATTGTTTTGATATATTTTAAATTAAAAAAACTAATTTTCTCACCAGCTTTGCATGATTAGGATGAGCAAATTCTATTATATTCTATTCCACTCATATTCCTTGGTGTAAAAGTAAGGTCTTAATTTCCTATGCAAAGTTGTCAAATCTAATTGTTTAATGATCTCTAGATCATTGTGACATGCAGCTTATCTCGAAAACTTGGCATCATGACATGGAGCCTCATCAACACCCACAAACATTCATTTTATGTTAATATTTTCAACCTCTCTATGTGGTTCCATTTTTCATATATATATATATATAATACATGATTTTTAGATTATATTGGGAGTACTTTGTAAAAATATTTTTTAGATTTTTTATTGTAACACATTAAAATTATCAAAAAATATCAATTTAATATTTTTCAGATAAAATTAATTTAAAAATAGATTGTAATATATAAACAAACACTAAATTATGCTATTGAGATGAGAATATTAGATAAATATGAAGATAAATTTATGCTTAATTTCTTTAACTTTCTTAATATGTCAATATTGATATACAAAATCTATCAAGATTTTGGATTAAGAGTGAGAAATATGAGAAATGAATTCTTAGAATCGAGTGTGATTTCCTCTCTCATGTTCCTTTCTTTTATATATATCTTTCTTTTAGTATTATAAATATTAATAATTACAACTTAAACATCATTTTTTTATATATATCTATCCATAGGCATGGATTCCTCCTCTCTAGACTCATTGTGTAAAATGGAGACACTGAAAGGGGAAAACAATGGGCTTGGTAGGCCTCTTATTTAGCAATTAAGACAAGAGCAAACAACTTGCCACCACAATCATATCCATGTTCTTTCACCTTTTACTTTTTAATTTTACCCTTTAATTTTATCAAAAAAAAATTATTTTTTATTTGTAAGCCTCCTTCTTTTTACCGAAAGTCAACCCCCAACTCCATCTCCTTTAACCCCAGAATACTTCCAAAACTTAAATGTCAAAAAAATCAAGCTTAGTATTTTGTTGTACCCACCACCTGATTGCCACCTTCCCAACTTTATCCCTTTATAAAAACCAAAAACCCTAATTTAATTTCACCACCATTGTATTGAACCATAACCACAAAGTAGAATTGTAGGTAGTAGCAGTAAGAGAGAAGCTAAAAACCCCTTTTTTATTTTAAAAAACAAAAACCCGAAAACAAAAGGAAAGAAAATTTAACTCCAAGAAGTCACCTCTTGTCTAAAGCTGTAATTTTTCTTTTTCCTATCAAGATTCAAAATCATGGAAGCACCAACCACCTTCCTGGAAAATTCAAGCGCCGCCGCCAGGGACTGGGAGGACGAGGAAGGCGATGAGGGGATGACGGTGCAAGCTGAAGATGGTGTGCAGTGCTCAACAGCTAACAGGTGGCCAAAGCAAGAGACTTTAGCTTTGTTGGAGATAAGGTCTGATATGGATGCTGCATTTAGAGACTCTGTTGTTAAAGCTCCTCTTTGGGAAGAGGTTTCGAGGTGAGTTTTTTAGCTTCTTCTGGAGAGTTTGATAGAAAATGACGTAAAGCTTTGAGCTTTATGTTTTTTGGTCATTTTACGTTTGGTTGTTGAGAAAATGGTGGAGAAAACCTTGTTTTTAGCAAATCATTGCATAATAATCAATCTTGAGGTACCCATCTGAGCAGAATTGCAAAATTACTATTCTTTTTGTCTAATGTGTTCATTTTTTATAGTCTAAGTTAATTAGCATTAAATTTGGTGTATAGTGTCAAAAGGGTCTAATAAGGATGGCTTTTTAGCTCAAATTACCGCGCGTGTTAATTTTTTTAGTTATTGAATCATGTTTGATATTTTTTATTGGTTTATTCAAAGTTTAAGCCGTTAGTGAGACCATGGATTTTTTTTTTCCCTATTGGTACTGTTGCTATCAGGAAATTGAAAGAGCTTGGGTATAACAGAAGTGCCAAGAAATGCAAAGAGAAGTTTGAAAATATTTACAAGTATCATAGAAGAACCAAAGGAAGTCAGTCCGGTAGGCCGAATGGCAAGACATATAGGTTTTTTGAACAATTACAAGCTTTAGATAAGACCAATGCATTAGTGCCCCCTGCATCGTCAGATAAAGATCATTGTTTAATGCCTTCGGCCTCGGTAAACCCAGTGAGCTTCATCCCACATGATGTTCCATGTTCTATCCAGAGTCCTAGCATGAATTGCACTGACGCCACCTCTACTTCAACTGCATCTACTTCAAGTGAGGAATCAGAAGGAACAAGAAAGAAGAAGCGGAGATTGACAGATTTTTTTGAGAGGTTGATGAATGAAGTGATAGAAAAGCAAGAGAATTTGCAAAATAAGTTTCTAGAAGCAATACAGAAATGCGAGCAAGAAAGGATAGCTAGAGAAGAAGTGCGGAAGATGCAAGAATTGGATAGGATTAAGAGAGAACAAGAGCTTTTAGATCACGAAAGAGCGATTGCAGCTGTGAAAGATGCAGCTGTGCTTGCATTCTTACAGAAGTTCTCTGAGCAAGGTATCCTGATGCAATTGCCTGACAACCCTACAGTCCCGATGAAATTTCCTGACATTCAAACATCTCCAGCGCAATTGTCCAAGAACCAAGCAGTTCCAGTGGAGAATGTAGTGAAGACACCTGAAAATAGCAGTATTGAGAGTTTTGTCAACATGAGCTCATCAAGATGGCCTAAAGAAGAAATTGAATCTTTGATCAAGATACGAACTTATCTTGAATTCCAGTATCAAGAAAATGGACCAAAAGGGCCGCTGTGGGAGGAGATATCAAAATCAATGAAAAATCTCGGTTATGATAGGAGTGCGAAGAGGTGCAAAGAGAAATGGGAGAATATGAACAAGTACTTCAAGAGGGTAAAAGATAGCAATAAAAAAAGACCTGGGGATTCTAAGACTTGTCCTTATTTTCAGCAGCTTGATGCTTTATACAGAGAGAAGACTAGGAGGGTTGATAATCCCAGTTACGAGTTGAAGCCTGAAGAACTTTTGATGCATATGATGGGTGGCCAAGGAGATCAACAACTGCCAGATTCTGCCACAACAGAAGACAGAGAAAGCGAAAATGTTGATCAGATTCAAGTAGACTATAGAGGCAAAGAAGATGGAAATGGTTGTGGAATTGTGGCTATTGATCCCTCTTCATTGGAAAGTATGGAGTAATGGAATTGTAGCTATTGATCCTTCTTCAATGGAAATTATGGAGTAATTAGACAACGAATTTCTTTCCACAGCTAAACTTAGTGTGCCTTATTCTGAGATGCGGGTCAAAGTGATTATGGAGTTCTTCCATGGTTCCATGAACTTTCCGGTTTTCGATGACCTTATTGTCAAGAACCAATTAGGAATACATCTCATAGAAAGCGGCATCTTTGCATATGTATAATGTATATGGTCAATCATTTGTTGAATAAACATGTCAAGTGAGATAGAGGTTGAAATTAGTAGTAGGTTAATATGTACTAAAATATAGTTTACACTTCACTTTTTTAGCTTTTGAAAGCTCACGCATGTATGCAAAAGTGGGAAAATGCTTGTTCATAGTTGTATCAATCAATGTCACAAGAGCAGAGCAGCCTAGCATCGCTTTTTCAGATGACAAATTGCAAATAGTTTGGTTATTTTTGTGTAGGAGGGACCCGTCCATGGAGCAGGTAAAGGGGAGATAAACTAGGGAGAAAAAAATGGCAGACTGCCCTCATCACTAACACGACGTTGAAAGTGATTCACTTTTTTGACTAGTGCCTATCATTATCATCCGTGCGCAAGCTGATCTGGTATGATTGGCAAAAGCAGGACCCTTTGACTCCTGCCATCTCCTATCCATCCTTGTATCTTTGCCTTGGCAGGCCTCCAATCCTGAAGCTTGGAAGGAAAATGCTTTCCACTTCAGTGCCACAGGCTAGGCATATGTGTGTAAGATTCTTGATCTTGGAAAGTTCCACCGCTGCAAATTGGTGCTGCCGTGGTGATCATGGTAGAGAAAAAAGGACACTCCTGTTGAAAGGGGCGTGTGAAGGTCAGAGTTCTGATAGTTCCAAGAGATGAGGAGGTTTCCAGTCTTGTGAAGACTGGCCATGAAGATGAGCTTTGCTAATTTGGCCTCCCTTACAAAATCCTTGTAAAGTATTCAACACTGCTAACAATTTGCTAAAGAAGTCAGAGATCTCCATCAAGCATGTGAAGAATTATTAATATTGAAACCATCTCGGAACAAAAAATACACATACAAAACGGATAAAAACATGTTTGGTTACATGAGCAAATATAAAAATAAATAAGCTTTTGAAATAAATTTCTATCTTTTTAAAATAAAAAGGACTGAATAATAAGTTTATTTTTTATATATAATTATCTTGATATCTGAAATAATAGCTAAATATTACCTTACAAATTGGTCGTACAAAGATTTGAAAATTGTTATGTCAGCAACAAGATGGTGAAGATTTAATGGGAAAATATCTTATTTAGGATCATCAGCTAATTCTTATACTATATGATAAAAAAATTCCATGCTTCCCTGTCCTGTGTGATTATGTGACTAACAGTATACATGGGATTAGATTTCAGCTTCCGAGGAATCACATACAGCAGTGCAGCTTAGCAGATTTGAAAATTGTTCTGGCCGATGACATTGAACTTAGTTTATATTATATTTTACCTTTTTTTTCAATAATGGTTATTTTTTAATTTTTATTTAAAAATTATTTTTAGTATATAACATTAAAACAATCTCAAAACATAAATAAAAAATTATTTTATATAAAAAATAATAATTTAATTTTAAAAAAAATATTATTTTAATCACATGTCAAATTAGTCTCTTTATCTACTCTTCTCTTAATAACTAAAAATTATGAGAAAAAAATGTAATTTGTTATTTTTATAACAAAAAAGCATATTTGAAACAAACATTAAATTCTAATAATAAATGTTAGTTTAATTTTTTCAAGATATTATGTGTTTTGTTTTAAAAAAATAACTAAAATTGTGATACGGAATTTAAATTAACTGATTTCTTTTTCAAATAAATTTCTTATTCCAAGTTTAACTTTATATATGAACTACCCTCCTTCGAATAAGCTAATTAAAAATTAAGAACATAATTAATATAATTATATATACATAAGGGTTCAATATGTAAAAATATAAAGACATATAAATTACTTATCATATTAAGAGTCAGGGATATTTTTTATATCAAAATATATTAGGCACAAATCATAAGATTTTTATGTTAATTTAGATGAAGAAACAGACAAAATGACAGGGAAAATAAATTATTTAGAGATTAAATTATTACAATTAAAGATATAATAACAGACCAGAAACTCAAATCACTATATCAAAATAGGCTAAACCATCCCCCCCTTCTGTTTTAAACTCAATCTTTGGCAACATTTTTCCTAATTTGGACAAGTTTACTGGTTGAAGTGAGAACCGAGTTTCAGTCTTTCATATCAACTCAGACTAATGAGTGGTTTCGTGTCTGTTTATTATAGCTTTTGGTTTTTTAATTGTTTTTTTAATATTAAATTGACGGTGTTTTTTAAAGTATTAAACTAGATTTAACTTTCATATTATAATAATAATAATAATAATAATAATAATGGAGTTAATTTGGAATCTCATGAATATTTAACTTGATCCTCGAAACTCAATTGAAAAATTTATTAATTTTTTTTAATTTGTTTAAAACAGTATTGTTTTAGTATTATGAAATAAATTACTTTACAAATATATTTAAAAAAATATATTAAATATTTTTTAAAATGATACTAGCAAATTAAAATCATAAAAAATATTAATTTAATATTTTCTTAAAACAAAAATATTAAAAAAACAAAAAACAAAAAACTATTAATCTTCTAAATAAATATAAATTAATTTTAAGAGGTAATTTAACAGATCTTTTTTAATGGTTATAAGTTTAAATTTTTTTAGAATTATTAGAGATTTATATGGTTATTAATTTTAAAATTTATAAAATTAATTAAAATATATATAAACTGATTGAAATATTTATAATAAATAAATAAATAAAGTATGAATTAGACTCCCTACTTATAACTCAAACCTTACCACTATCCATCCCCGAGTTCAATTCCTATTCCTCAACAATTCGGACACCCTCACTTCGAAAACAAAATTAACAAATCATAAATTGAATGATCCAAATTTCCCATTATTATAACAGTTGATGAACATACTTACAAGAATTTTATGTCCCATTGGATTACAGCTACTATAAAATATTGCCTTTTCCACGAACCCATAGCCCTTCCCTGCCACATACAACAAGGAGGCCCCCCCACCCTACAGCCCCCTCTCTCAACAATGGCAGATTATGAAACCCACCACCAAAGCAACCACCACCAACAAATCCCAAAAGAAACAGCTTTCCAAGCTATCAACACCATAATCCAGCTCCACTTTGAGAAGACCCTTGAGAAGAAAAGAGCCATAGACCTCCAAAAGAAAGAACTCCACAAGCTTTTCCTCCTCTTCTTCATCTTCCTTTCTCTCATTTTCATGGCTGAAGCACAGCCCAATCGCCTTCAATGCCGCCATTGTTGGGTACCCATTATCCTCCTCTCTTTATCACACCTCATATTCTATGTCTCCGTGGCTCAGACCCTTAGGTGCATCAATGGTTTCAAGTACCAAAGAAGGTGTCACAAGCTCACTCTTGGCTTGGCTACTGAGAAGTTAAGGGAGTTGAAGATGAGAACAGCCAGTGGTAGCAACGAGTATGGTCATGATCACGTTGTTGTTAGTGATGAGGGTGAGCTTGAGATTCATTATCAAGAACCGCCTGAGAGCTACTTCGGTAAGTTCAAGAGGAACTGGGCTTTGCATTTTGGGTTCTTGATCTTCATCTATGCCTTCATGGTATCTACTTCAGTCGTGCTTCTTTGCTTTTAGTACCTTGCTTGTTGGTCAAATTCATGTTGTCTTCTAGAAGTGTAAGCTTAGTGTTAGAAGGTTGAGCAAGAAATAGCTTCAAATCTCAGTAATTTGATGTGAGAAAGAATTTGTTTTCGTTTTTTGAGAATTAAATTCTTGATTTCAATTACAATTTGGAAATTGGAACACCATTTTCATGTTTCCTTGATTGGTTTTAATGCTAAGCTATTGTTCTCCCTTCTTCTTTTTCATACGCAAAAACAAGAGAGGAACTCATAGTACATATACTTAATTTAATATTCTCTTTGGAAATAATTTATTTATTGTCATTCAAAGATGGTAGCAGCTTGGTCTTGGGCATGATGACTGCTCACTGCTCATGATGAGGACTGCTTTTGATAGATATATTGTGAATACTTTTGCTTACTTTTTTTCACACTCTTTTTGTAGGGGTAAGATTAATAGGTGGTGTATGCTTGTTACATCCAATTGGGGGATAGGGTAGATCAATTGTTTCTATTGGTTTTTGACTTAATTGGGTTTGAATTGGATTTGATCCGATTAATGAAGTTTTTAAAAAACTAATAAGAATTTGTTTAGAAAAGTTATGATTTTTAGCTGTGATTGTGGCTCTTGATTCTAGTTCAAAAGCTATAAATTATTATTATTTTAAATAACTATAAAAATAAATAAAGGGTTTAGATCTTAATTTTTAAGTATTACTAAACTATATAAACTAAAAATAAAACAAAGTTTTTACTATTCTAGTGACTTTGTAATTTTTATTATTCAAGGAGACGGAAAATAGAGTAAAATAAACGCAAGTTATTTATTTATCTATAAATAGATGCAGCTGTGTTAATATTCATATTTATATTTATAGTTTGAAATTTGAATGGAGGAGGAGAACTGACCGTTGAAAATTTGTAGCCAGAAAGTGAGTAGTGGTTTAAAATTTATACTATAAGATACTTGTTGGAACATTTATCTTAACATATTTTCAAATAAAAATCTATTTTATAAATAATATCTGCCGCAGTCTCTCAAACACAAGTACACTGTTCAGCGCTTACGTTCAAATTAAAGGGCCCCACATGGGTTATAGAACCACGAACATGCAGTGTTAAGATCACAATAATGGCCCAGATAATCCACAGCAGCTCATATGTACACTTTCAGGCACCAGAGTCCCATCATCTCTATCAAAAATGATGGCCTTTGTTTTTTACAATGTAAGAAGGCTGTTTATGTGGAAAAATGGAGTCCTATCTTTGAGAGTTGATCTTCTTCTATTGAAGGCCAAATCCAAATAAAACCAATTGATTTATTGTTTTTCTCTTGATTCACATGATCTTCTACTGCAGAACTGGTTAAAGTGGAATATTTTTGGAGTTCTATGAATCTTCTAGAAAGCTTTTTGGAATTTTTTTTAATAATATCTAATGGGATATTCTCTTTTTAATGCCTAATCAATTAATTTTATCCATTTCATGCAATATTTATATATTTTAATCAAAGGCATTGAATATGAACAATTTTAGAACATGGATTTATTTATTTCAAGCTTCTCTAAAACTTGAAAAACTTCCATCCGTGTCCATTTATCTGATATGATCGAAATCTCAAATTGAACCCTTGCTATTGAAAATGGGTTAAGGAAAGGGTTCGTAAAGCGAAAAAGAAAATCAAAAGAACTAGTTTATAATATTGTGAAGAAAATATATGTAAATGATATAGTACACCTCTCCTTCATTATTCCTGCTTCCATTAAGAAAAAGGTAGCGTCTGACAGTGAGGAATTCAGTTGCAGCCTGGTGCTTAAACTCAGGCGACAGCATCACATAATGATTTGTATGCGTTGACACAAAGTTTGAATCTCTCCCCGGCAGCTGCCTGCAAATATTCATGGAAATAAATGCTCAAGGACGAAAAACAAGGAAAAAAACATCGAAGTTGAAGCTAACAATACCTGAAAGTCTAAAATAGCACAGTGAAATATGTGTTCAAATACTTAAAGAAATTTAACGCATCAATTTCAGCTACAATACACAATTATGCTAGGCACAAATAAAATGAGATTGAGAGTAAGAGAGACACACCAATTTATAGTGTTCAAATAATCACCTACTACATTCTTTAAATCTCTGTTCAATCATTCATTATCCACTCACGGTCTTCTTAATGAGTGAGACCTTATCGATATACTAATCTTTATAGAGTCAAGATTAGATAACCTTTCACTCACAATCTTTTTCAAGGATCAAGCCTTTCAATCACAATCTTTTTCAAGGCTCAAGATTAAACCTTTCAATGACTCACAACCAAAGTTTTTTCCAAGTAGTTTAGGTGTCACTAACACTTTCACAATAGATATCTCTCACAAGGATTTTTCACACCTTGCAATGATAAGAATATTATAGTAAATTGAGTTCAAGTCTTTATGAATGTGAAATAGGGATTCGATGCAAAGCAAGCTTTGTAAAGATTATGAAAATGATGAAAACTATTCTAGATAAGAGAATTTGTATGCATCAAGTGTTGTAAAAACAGAGTTGCGTGTTCTACACTTAAAGTGAAAGAGTGGTATTTATAGGCCAAAAGACCACACATGGCTGTTACTCACACTAACAAGATGGGGTTAAAATATTTTGATTTTTGATGTGTTCTTCCATCCATGTTAGAAACAGCTACATTTCTATTTTTGGAAGAAAAGGAGTTGTTGCAAAAGCTTTAGTAAAAAATAAGACAAGTTAGCACTTATCGCCTCTTTCACGTAAAGAGTGTTACGTACAACTCTTTAAAAAATTACAAGTTTACCACTTCAGCTAAAATTGGATAGAAAGTGCAAGAAACCATGTGATAGTCTTTTTGGCTAGCTTTTTGGTGATTACAAGTGTAAAAGCACATGGAACTATTTTCACCATGCATAAATCTCGGCAAGAACGCTATTTTGGATGATGAATTTTAGGCAATTAAAAATAATTTTGGATCAAATTCATTTTTGTGATGTCAAATTAAATTCTATAAAAACTTTTGCATTAATATAAGTTTAGGCATCTTCAAGTCATGCTTGCATCCACTTCAATTTGATATGGGAAAATTCTTACAACATTAAAATCTTTGACAAACATATTAACTTCATTAATTGTTGTTATCATCAAAATAATTAATTGCTATCATCAAGATAAGTAATCCAGGATGCTAAAGACCTTTGAACTAACAATATCAATCAAGGTTGAGCCAGATACATGTTTCAAGATGTTCCAAAGATTTGGCTCTCTACAACCTGTTTAGCCAGGTTGCTGATATAACATTTTTTTTGTTTGATTATTGGTTAATTCAATAACTTTTGAGGAAAAACTTTGGTTATAGATACAAAAAGAAACAAACCCCTGAACCTGGAAGTACTTTTAAGTTATTCTGTTATTCTAAATTTGAATTCATTCAACAGTTTCTCATTTTATGAGTTTTATTCTATAATCCATATACTATTTCATTTTGAGAATCTAGAACCTTACTAATTTTAAATTCATCCCTTGTTATTGTATTGCTCATTGCTCAGAGGTGAAGTAATCAGTTGGGATGACAGGATTTGAACCTGTGCTATACTTTGTAAACCTTAGCACTTGTAAACACACTACTTACAAGACAAAATGATAGATATAGGTGTGCCCTATAATCATCAGAAAGTGATGCAATGAGGATTTGATACCGTATCCTGCTTATGGATGGGCAATGTCTTGGTTGATCAAGAAACAATGAAGTCTAATGAGGGACAAAAACTAAACACGATTTTCTGGATACTGGTATGGATGGAGGGATAAATTTATTGACTAACCTGTGAAGCACCTTGATGCTTATCCGGATGCCATTTTAAAGCTGATAAGCGGAAACTGCAGGCATAATTAAGGTAGAAATGATCAATAATGGTGTAATGAAGAAGATTTACTGAATCAAAGATAAAAAAATATGCTTACTTTTATGGTCAAGAAAAGCAGTAAAGCACTTACGCGTTCTTAACATCTTCAATCTTTAAAGGACCAGTTAGAGGCAGACCAAGGATTGTTCTGTCAGAATGTGATCCCACAGAATACGATGTGTTGCCAGACTCTGTTTCTCGATTAGCATCCCATTCTTTGTATCTTTGGTCCTTCCACTTTGGAGGCTCTCTCCACTCGAATCCAGATGGTTCTCCTTGGAAAGACTTATTAGACCACGTGTACCATCTGTTTCCAAATGTTGCATGAAAAACTGTCTCGGGATCACCAGAGTGCTCTGCAGAACTCTCTCTTCTTAGCTTACCTGATCATTTCATTAAGTCAGGAGTCCATCCTTTTGTGAGAAGCGAGGAAGTCACATTGTACTATGGCTAGTTGGCTGAAAATAATATACAGAAGGAAAGGAAAAGGAAAAAGCCCACTTCTTATTTTGTCTTGGTGATATTTCTTAGCAGATCGAGCATAAGCCTTTTCATTCCTTTTTCTGGAGCCAAATGGTGGCTCTGCATCGGGTGACCATACCGGGTCCTTGTGCTGGATAAAAAATGCAAATCAGTATCACTTATAAAACATGTGAGCTAAACTCTTGGCCAGAAAAAGAGAGAGAGAATTTAAGGTTGAGGTACATGCTCTGTCTCTGAGAAAATACATATGCTTCAAATAATAAACAAACGGGGAACAATTCATGGCTTTTGTTTCTGGTCAAGAAAATAATGGAGAATCAGATTCATGATTCAGATTGCCATTCCAAAAAACTACACGACTGATATGATGATGCTGCACCTTTTCATTAAACAACTAGTATTTGAGTTAGATAGATATAAAACTAGAAAAAGAAGGTTCATTTCAAGAAGACACTGATTGTATCCATACACTCATTGCAAAATCATCAAGTAAATCCTTTCTGCAAAGACAAAAACTGGATGCAATATACAGTCACATAAAACACTTCTTAGAGCAATCTAGGCTATACCAGTGAAACTGTGTTATTGAGAATGATTGACTGCTTGTTCATAGAGTTCTCCAATTAAAATGCTCTGTAAAATGTCAATGCAATAATGTACGTTTGCACCAAGGATTTCTGTTAATTCAGACAAAGTAAGAGAAAAGTTTACCTGAAATGTTCTAAGAGGTCCATTATTGTAGAGAAGATCTTTCAATGCTCTCTTCTCATCAGCACGTTTTTGGCGTCTTACAAATTTTATGTAATCCTGAAGTTATACTTGCATGTCACAATTTTGTTTTTTTAAAAGAGAACTAAATGAATAAAATACACTGACAGGAAAGGGAAGTGCATACAAAGTTCATTAGATGTAAAGGGTAAAAAAGCAAATTTTATCAAGATAGGAGACACAAGAAAAGCTTTATGACTTTTGAAATTTATGTGAAAAGTAAATTTTAGCATCTCAATTTCTAAGCACGGAGAGAAGCAGTAACATATGTTGTTGACCAGAAGTTGCAACATTTTTCTTTACCTTAGATGGCTTTTGAGATCCTCTGTTATCCTGGCCAGGGAAAAATGTTAGTCTTTCTCATAGGCAATCTTTAGTATCCACAAAGCTGTAAGAAAATAAGCAAATAGATGAAGAATGTAACAAGCAAAAACAATGACAAATCTCTAACTTACATCTAATAAAGAAATTAACTACAAAGAGAAATAGTATAGCAGAAAATATCATCTCCCTGTGTCATGTGGGCCAATACATTCAAAAAACTGGAAAAGGAACATTCAGATTTAAAATTGGTTATTCGTCATCCCAATATTTGGCTTGGCCATATGATGCTCCCAAACAAGAGAAACCCAAATATGCTTCTAGAAGCTTATCAGAGGCATGTAAAACTCTCATAACTTCCTCAGATTTAAATGAGAAACACACTTTATACAATTTTTATCTAAAATCTAAATGATGAAAGATTCATGCTTTTGGAATGTGTGCAACGGGAAGTCATTGACAACAGTTTTTGGTTGTAGAACAGAATATTGTCCTAATTTTGTCGAAATTTCACCAGAATCCATGGGAATTTGGGTAGTTTCAGTCAAGTCTAGAGTTGCTAAGATTTGGAGGAGTTCAAGATTTATTTTACGAGAACAAGTTAGCGCACCTAGAAGTTTTCGGACTTAAATATATTCAGCTCCAAGAAATTTTTGAACTGCAAGAAATTTTCCACTTAATCATTTTCAACCCAGGAAAAAATTCCCCATTCCATATTTCAACTCAAAGTAATAGTCATGGTACAGTTCATTTTGTTGAAAGCTTCATGTTTCCTCCCCACCTAAAGACATGTGGTTCAGTTCGTCGCATGGGACACAGAACATGGAACAAGTCCACTTAGTTCATAATAACCTACTGCAATCGCATAGCTCCCGATTTCCAACATTCAAGACAATTGTTCATAATGAAGATAGGTTCTAATTTCTAACCCAATACAAATAGGGGTCTTTCAGTAGAATCCAGCTGACCCATTACGAATTATGACTAATAAGCAACAAACAAAACATAAAGTTTCAATCTTGAATTTCAAAAAGAAACAACCCCAATGAATATATTCACACACATTGAGCTAAAAGGATACAAAAACTAACACAGTGTAGCTAATCAATCATCACCTTAAATTGAATTACAAAAACAAATAAGAAAATCCCAAAATTCATAAAAAAAATCTAAACATTTCCCACATAAAACCACAACTGCAAAGAAGAAAAATAATTTAAACTCACATCAACCCGTTTGCTCTTCCGTTTCTCGCATGCAATAGGTGTAGAATGAATTGAAGCAAAATGGGTCCTTGTTGTTATTGATTGTGATGAAGCTGGTACCAATGAATTCTTGAGTAAAATCACGTTTCTCCATCTGGGCATTTGCATAATCATAGGAAAACAAACAACACTTGACTGAAAACAATATTTCAATGCTTTCCTGAATTTATTTGTAATTGAGCTATTGTTATACAGAGGAAAGTGATGTTCTTGTCGCACGAAAAAATGAGGCGGGGGGGAGAGAGACCGAAAGCGAGAGTTTGTGCATCGGTGATTAGCGAGGTAAATGAGGGCGTCAGCGAACTCCTCTCCTTGGCCAATGGTACGGTTGGAATAAGATTTTTTTTTTTAATGCCTTCGAAAAGTTTATTTATTAAAAAAATTAATTTTTAATTATTTTAATATTGTTAATGTTAAAAATAAATTTTAAAAAATAAAAAAAATATTTTAATATAATTTTTTAAAAAGTAATTATTATTAAAATCTCAAGTGCCATCTAAAAAACAATCATAAACTTATATGATGCACGTGATTTTTTTTTTATTTTTTATGTTTTTATGTATTTTTGTTATGAACTCTTGAAATAACATATGACTGAGCTAATTTATCTTTTTTCGAGTTAAGTTTTTTTAAAAAAGTAATATGAAATTCGCTTAATTAATTTTGGTAAAATTTAATTTAAATATTTTTAAAATAATATTACTTTGATTTTTTTTAAAAAATAAAATAAATTTATCTTAGCTGACCTTCTGAACCCATCAAATTTACTTTGATTAGCTTTCTTAGCTCATAATCTCAGCCAATTTTAACAGCTTTAGGTTTTGAACTTTTATTATAACGTAATTAAAAATGAACCAAACCTTGTTTCGATAGAGGTTGCAGGTCACCAGTTCTTTAGTTGAATTGTTAAAAATATATTATTGTTGAAATATGAACTATGCATGGATAATATGAATTGTTCAGCAAAAATTCTTGAGAAACGAACACCGAATTACTACTCACGATAATAATAATACAAAAATATTAATGATATATATAAAAGGTAAATTGTTGTTACAATAACGAATAGTTAATTTAACAGAATAATTAAATAAACGAGGATTGACCTAATGGTTAAATATATGTTAGGCTTGGGGATGTGATGTATTTTTTTGAAAATATAATTCATTTAAAGTGTAAATTATACCTTTAAAAGTTAAAAATACATAATTTTTATATAGGTTCCACTAAAAAAATTCAAAATCATCTTTAAATCAAATACTCTCAGATAAATAATATATCGTATTTTAGAAAACTTATATGAACTCATGGGCTCTCATGTATTTTGTTTTGAAAGTGTTTTATTAATCAATATATTTTAGATTTACAAGATTTTATTGGTAATTTTATCTTGAAACCTTGATTGAAAAATTAGATTTTATAATTTTTTAAATTATAATCACAAAAATTATCATAATATTAAATAAACCCTAAATCAATTAAATCTGCTTAGTTATGGCCACTTCAACTCAAGATTAATTGGTTTATATACTTCAACAATTCAAACTAAATTAGTTGGGTAGGTGGTTCATTGGTTTTATTTGGAATTTATTTTTGTTTTATGTTGCAATAATTTGGTTAATGTCTAATAATTCAAGGGATAAATTAAGAGAATACAAAAACTATTCTGTTTAAAAGATAAAATTAAAAATAAAAATAAAAAGATAAAGTAAATATAATCTATGAGATAATTTTATGGTAAATTTCTATATTTAAAAGAATAAAAGTATATGGAAATATTTTTTTATGCTTGTTAATTGTTTTTATAAAATTGTACAAATGCACAAGTATTTCTTATATTGATAATTTTGAAAAGAAATTGGAGAATACGAGTCAAAATTAGAAAATATAATAGGGAAAAAATAAAAATTTCTCCTTTTATCATTATTTTTTAGTGCATCATGTTACTTAAAAAAAAAATCCTAAATTTTAAATCCTAAAATAATAATAATCACAAGGGAGGCTAAGCAAAGATCAAGCATTGGATTTAAATGTTCAGCCCACGTATCATTATTCCAAATTTAATTTATCATGCAAGCCCATGTAATAATAGTCTTGAGAGGTTTGGTGTAACCCAATGACTTTTCATTAGGTCCATGTGGCCCAACAATTTTGGCCCAAATAAAGATAAAAGTTGCCGATGTTAACAGACCCAGTGGTTGAAAATTTCAATCTTTATTATTATTATTATTATTATTATTATTATTATTATTATGATAAGACTTATTTTAGCATAAAATATTATTTGATATTTGTTGTTAAATTTAATTTAATTTAATTGATTATCCTTGAAACTTTATGATTGGATTTTTTTTTAATTTGAGTTCAAAATTAAATTGTGTAAAAATTATCTTGATTTAATTTATTTAACTTAAAAAAATTCAAAATTAATATGAATAATTAATAAAATACATGATTTAACTTTTTAAAAATTAAAATGATTTTTAAAAATGGCAAAGCGTAACTTGATTGGCTAAATATATGATTTGGATTATGAATTTTATTGAATTTAAGAACTATGTTTTTTAAATTATTATTTACTTAATAAAAAAATAATAAAAATAAAATATTATAAAATTGAGCATAGATCAAATATTAGAATATTTATTTAAGATTTTAATAATTTAATAAAATAATTAAAATAATTCATGAAGATAAATTTAAAATTAAGTAAATATTAAAAAATAAAAATAAATAAAAAGAGGAGAAAAAGGCAAAAAGAGAGAGGAAGAAGCCATCTCCTTAGTGAAGAAAATACGCTGTACCCAGGTTTTTTTAGTATAGAAAGTATAATACCCGTTAGTTGGGTGCATTGCATTTACATTTGTGACACACCTCACATTAAATCAATTCGTAGTTCACAATAAAGGGTTTTTATTTATTTTATTAAATCTGTGATTGATATAATTTATGTTACTATTTATTCTGATAAATATTAAATTATATTATTATTCTACCCCTTAATTTACACTGTTGGAGAGAAATACATGCATATGGAAAGGAAAAATAATTTTGGGAAGTGATTATAGAATGGGAGGCTAGACAATTCATTAAATCTTTATTTTACTATTTATTAGTTGATATATCAATTTGTATGAATTTTTTATACGTAAAAATTTGCACATGAATACTTTTTCAATAGAATATAATAAATGTACACAAGATACAATATTTTTCCTGGTAATTTTCATGAATTATAGCTAATTTCTTTTTTATTAGGTTTAGGCAAATTACGTACAATTGAATTAGATTTTTTTTATTAAAAAAACCTTTTCAAACATCCAGCAATATCAGTGTTTTTGTGTTATAACCTGCCTTTTCAAATTGTTTTCATTTAAAAATTAAACTAGTATATTTTAATGTGTTAATCTTATTTTTTTAAAAAATATACATCATAATTACACTATCAAATACATACTAATTTATAACCCTAACTAATAAAATTTAACAATCCAATTAATTAAAATAACCAATAGATAAAGAGTATATTTAAGAATACCATAATAATTGCTTTTTAAATTGGTTTTTATTTAGAATTGTATTTTTTTTAATTTTTATTTAATATTAGTATATTAATTTAAAATAAAAAATTAATTTTTTTATAGAAATATTTTTAAACCAAAGGAACAAACTTACTCCAAGAATAAATGACGTATTTAACATGACTGCCAAGCAAATTCAAGTGTGGTCATGTCAAGAGGTGAAGTGGAAACATCAGCCCATCCATGAGCTTTAAACAAGCTTTATGCTAATCGTGATGGCCCCAGAGCACACACAAGATGTGATTGCAAGGAAGGGTAGCCTCCAGAGAGCATTAATAATTAAAATAAACTCAAACCTTGCAAAACACTTCTTGATGATATAACAGTGTTCTCTAATGGCCAACACGATGAAACTACATGGGCACCACTACTGCCCTACCTCTCCCTCTATCTCTCTGCCTGCTGCCTGCTGCCTAGTGCATGAAATAATGCTCTTTGCTTTTCTTTTCTTTTTATTTTTTTTCTCAAACTCGTAGCATCTTTGATACCAGCTGTATGTTCATTTAAGAAGTGTTATTAAACACCGCCGGGTTAAGTATTCGGTTCATGTGCTTTATATATATATATATATTAAAAATTCATGTTAAATTTTGATAGAATTAATTAGATTCCGAGTTGATTTATTAAATTTAATCAGGTTAATTTCTATTTAGTTTAATTTAAGATATGATTAAGAGGTTGTTTGCTTCTACATTTTAAAAATGCTTTAAAAAAATTAGTTTTTTTTTCATTTTAAATTAATATTTTTAAGTTTTTTTAGATTATTTTAATGTGTTTATATTGAAAATACTTTTTCTGAATACCAAATATTATTTTAATATATTTTAAAAACTATTATTATGCTTCTAAATACCTTCTTGATCCTGAATTTACCTGCTAAGATTAAACATATTTAATATAAATATATAGACACAATCTGGCCGTCCAAAAACAAAACAACTTGGCCCAGATTCTGGCTTTCTCTAGAATCTCCACGTCCCTCGGCCTCCATGGAAATGAATGGATGCAAGAATGTGCCCTCCTCTTACTAGTAAAGTAAGAGTTCTAATTAAGATATGCTAGTTTTGGCACTTCAATAGAGTCCTGAATTTGAAGCACCAAAATTATTAAAAAGGTGTGCTGATGGGATCATAACTGGCAAAAAGTTTTTTTTTTTACCCTTCAAAACCTATATACAAAAAAAAAATAAAATGATTTATCAATTTATATAAAAATAAAATTCAACTATTTTTGACTTTTTTTCTTGCTGTAATCACCTTCCAAATAAATCCACAATCAAATGTTATCTTTACATTCTTTCTTTTTGCAACTTTAATTTTTTTTAAAACCATTAAGTATATCTCAAGAACAATTAACACGCACGCATAATTAAATTATTTTAAAAAACCCTATTTTATTTCTAATAAATCATATATTTAAAGTATCAAAAACCCAAAAAGAAACCCTAATTTAAATGGAGGTTTTATTATTTGAAATCAAGAGTCATCGAGCCAACCTGTAATTGGGACCTACATTAATACCATAGCCAGCTCAATTATCCCATTTTCTTTCTATAAATTACTAGAAAATTAAATCAATGAGAAACATCCACATAACACACACAAAAGTACAGCACTCACACCAAACACAAAATAAAAATAAAAAAATAAATGAATAATAAAATTTAAATTAAATGCAATAAATGAATTATGAACCCCTCAAATTCCCCGCTTAAAAAAAAAAAACCCATCCATTTTCCTTCCTCCTCTCCCTTCCTCTCCTTCCCTTCCCTCACTCTCCTCATAAACACTCCCCCTCCCCCTCCCCCTCCCCTTCACAGCCGGGGACACCTGTTCTACCATAATTCCAAATTAGGGAAATTCTTAAAAAATATTTCACAAAAACCAAGCTTCCAAAAAAACATTGAAAACCCTTAATTTTCAAACCAATTGTTCTTGTCTCTCCGTCTCTCTTTTCTTTTCTTCCTCTTTCTTCTCTGTCTATATATATACACATACGCTTCCCTCCATCACAGAGTGGATGCCGGAGCCAAAAAAATAGCATTCCACGTTTCCCCTTCATCTTCTTTTATTTATATTTAAGTTTCCCATATTTTCTTTCCTCTCTTTGTCTGTCTACAATTCTTGAATCTTTCTTTTGACTTTCTTTAACGTACACCAAAAGAAAGGATACTAGTTGCTTGTTAAAGGCGGAGAAGGAAGGATAATATGGGAGCCTGTGCCACCAAGCCTGAGGTGTTGAAGGAGGGTGAGACTCCTGAGCCTGCCAAGGAGGAAGTTATGGTGGCAACAGGTGGTGATGTTCAGGTTGAAGATAAGGTTGTCGCTGAGGATGAAGAGGAAAAGAAAGTCGTTTTTGAGAAAGATATTGGTGATGCCGGCGGTGATAAGGTGGAGGAGACTGAGATTGTTGATGACAGCAAGAGACGATCTCTAAGTAATTTGTTCAAGGAGGTATTTATTTTATTTCTTATATCGATATTTTCCATACAATTATTTTTATTTTTATTTTTATTTTTTGTGCAAACATAAATGAAAGATTTTGATTTTATTTTATTTCAAGACATTCTCTAGCAATAAAGGTTAAAGCTCAAGTAAAACTTTTCCCTTAAGCCCACTTTCTCTATGAAAAACTATGCAGCTATTTGTATTAATTAGGTTTATTTTATTTGTTGGGATATTATAAGCAATAAAGTTAAAAGCTTTAGTTTCTATGAACAGGAAAGTTGGGGTAAGGTCTCCAAATCATATTCATTTCATGACATACAAACAAATTAACTCTTATCAATGTTTGGTTCTTCCATGATTTTCCTCAATATTTTCTGTGATCTCATTTTCATACCCTTGAATGAGATAATTTTTTTTTAATTGCTGCCCACATTAGTTTTACATATTAATAGCGAGAAGGTAGTAGTATATTATTATTTTAATGCGGTCTTATTAGATAAAGAAAGAAATGACAACTTATTTGGGACAGTAGTAATTTTTATTTTTTGATACATTTTAAAAACATGTTTTCCTTCAAAAAATATTAAATTTATATTTGTTTTAGTATTATTTTTGATGATTTTGATATTTATAAAAAAAAAATTCAAAAAAATTATTTTAATATATTTTAAAGTGAAAAATATTTATAAAAATTACATGCATTAACAGTACCGAATATATATTAAAAAACGGAGTTTGATTTGCATTTTTAGATAACTTAGTTTTGATGTGAGACTGGTGATATAAAAATATTGAGGGATAGAAAAATATATCTAAAAACTCTTATGATGATGAGGGATCTAGGTAGGAATGTTAAATCTTGATAGTAATAGAAAGCAACTATAGAGCAACACGGCTGTATATGTATGGCTCTAGTCGATGGTGGGCACCATAAAGCGTGGCAAAATTGATGGTTTATGGCTGAAAGTACTTGACATCCATAGAAGACTTGTATCTTGCTGTACTGTACTGGTTGTTGGGGCTTGGATTATTCTGATCATTTGTTTCCTACCAATTCGATTAAATTGTGTCCTGCACTTTATTTTTATGCAATGCAAGTCCATACACACAATTACATTTGCATCGCCTTGTTCACACAACAGCCAACTGGATAGGTTATTCTTCGGCCCAATGGTCGATAAATTAAGGACTGGTGTTAATGGCAGGTTATGCCATAGCTGCTGAAACTAGCCTGACTGGAGGGAGGGTTAATATGAGAAAATTCAGGATCCGAAACCTAATTCAAGCCAAGTTTCTAGTTGAATAGGAGAAGATATTGATCCGAAACATTGCTATATTTTTAATGATTATGTTGGCATGGCCATTCTTGACCGAATCAACACTTTCGTTTTCTTAAAGAATGAAACATTGCTGCTTAAATAGAAAATAGTTTGACTTGAAAACCCTAACTGTTTCTAAGGTTAACAACGATCATTCTGACACAACCAGCCCCAGAAGTAGAGAATTATTTATGGTGTCCCGTTGGAACCTATAGAGTCTCCATTGCTTGTATATAACTAGTACTGCACCCTAAGAGGGGGACAGGAGGCTCAAGCCTGAGCCCTCACTTCTCTTGCTTTGCAGGGCTGCCAAAAGCTACAATGCCATTGGTAAAATGAACATATTAGTTAGATTTTGAATATTCTGCGATATCTTATGGTTAAAATTGCATGCTATGCAGAATGAAAAAGGGAAGGAGCCAAAAGAAAGTGACAAGGCACCAGCAGAACAAGAGAAACCAGAAACTTCAGAAACTAAAAAACCTACTGAGCCAGAAGTGCCAAAAGAAGAATCTTCAACAGTGAAGGAAGAACCTGTAGTGGTAATTGAACCAAAAGATGTAAATGCTCCTGTAAAGGTAGAGACAGAAAAAGTAACAAGTGAAGTCAAACCAGAAACTTCAGAAACTGAAAAACCTACTGAGCCAGAAGTGCCTAAAGAAGAATCATCAACAGCGAAGGAAGAACCTGTAGTGGTAATTGAACCAAAAGATGTAAATGCTCCCTTAAAGGTAGAGACAGAAAAAGTAACAAGTGAAGTCACACCACCGGCAGCAGCAGCAGAGCCAAAAACTACTGAAACATTAGGGGAGAAAAAAACTGTGGGGACTGAGACTAAAACTACTGAAACAGTAGGGGAGAAAAAACCTGAAAAGACTCCTTGAGGTCTTGGAAGTAATGTCAAAAGTGTGATTTTACCTATAGATCTTGACACTTCAGGGTAAAGGCTGTGATGTGGTGGTTGCCATGGTACTTTTGCTGCTGCTTTTGTGAGTCTGTTTCTCTTGTTTTCTCACACATCGATTTTTCTTTTCATTTCAGCTTGTTTGACATCTTTATATCTCCACGAGGAAGGATTGATTTATTAATTTGTTAGATTATATATCAACATAGATTGTTTTATGCACATTTTTTATTTTTTTTCTTGCATTTTCTGGCATTCTACTCACAAGGAGAGTTCCACAAGGTATGGCTCATTTTAAAATAATCCATCATCAAAATTTTAGTTTTAAGATTAAATTAAAACATTGTATGTAGAAAATGGTTAGATAAACACATCTAATCTTTACATAATTTCTCATTAAAGACTCGATGTTGATCTGCTTGCTTGTGCTTAAACAAGTTCAGGATCAGCACCCCCTGTACTTACAAATACACGAAAAACAATTTTTTTAAAGAAAGGCACAGGAAGCTTTACAACTATGCTGGAAATACAAAAACTTTTAAACCTTTTTGAAGAGAAAAAAATAGTGAAAGGCAAAGCCCATCTGTTCCTATGGTATTTTCACCTTAGCCCGTTTTTACAAGATAATGGGTCCATGGAGTTCTTAAAATCGCAGCAAAAAGATAGAGCAGTCAAGCATTAGATTTATGTAAATTCTTTGATCCTAAACGGTCACATGAGTTATGTCAACTATAGTTGTCAAACGTGATCTAGGATATGAAATGTAAAAAAAAAAAGTTCGGATTTGCGCATATATATATAGTCCTGGTTGAATTTAAATTTAGTTAAATTGATTAATTGAATTACTAAAAACCTGATGATGATAAACTAGTTTAATTAAAAAAATTGTGCCAGATTCTAAGTTTTCCATGTTAATATGTCATCTCAAGCATGTTTAATAATTATGTACATTACAACAAACCCATGACTATAAGCAGTTTAGAGGCCTATCGATAAAAGTATGGACTTGCATCTAAAGGATATCAATTCTATGCTCCTTATAAATCAAAATACTTGATTTTCAAACTTTACTCTGTCAACTTTAAACTTAAATTTTATTGTGATTATTCTAAAAGTTATGGTTGCTATTATTATTATAATGATAATGATACATACCATTTGTATATTTTTTTGCTCCAACCATCTTTTTTTTTCTTTTTTTTTTTTGTGATATCAAAGCCGATTAAAAAATCTATATTTTAAAGATCTTGCTTTCGCTTTTTCTAAAACATGGTTGGTTTTGGATTCTCCTTCTTATCCTAATTTATTTTCTCCAATCTAACGCAACTTGTCTCTATCGAATTTGAGGAGACAAACTATATTACATAGATTGCACAATTTAAACCAATTCTTAAGAGTCATAATCTACATGGCTTTATTGATGGTTCTAATCTCTGCCTTGCTATGTTTATTGATGATAATGCTATAAAAAATAAGTTCGTAAATCCTATCCACACCAGTTGGCAGAGTCGTGACTAACTTTTACTAAGATGGATCATCTCTTCTATTTCTTCTACACTAGTAGCTTTCTTTTATGGCTTGGACTCTTCGTTTTTAGCATGCCAATCTCTTGCTACTCGCTTTTCTTCTTAATCAAAATCCCACATCTTTTACTTGAAACGTTAACTACAGAATCTCCAACAAGGTTCTTTGACTTGTGCTTCATATATGATTGAAGCCAAGTTCTTAGTAGATCAATTATTTGCCGTTGGAAAACTAGTTGGTGATGACAATCTCATATCCTTTATTATTGGGGGTCTTAATCATACTTTTACACAATTTATTATCTCTTACTCCTTCCATACTCGGGAGACTTCTATGCCATTTTTTGATTTTAGGTCTGAGCTGCTGAATCATGAAACAATTTTGAACCATCATGCTCCATTAAATCCTGCACCAAAAACATTCTCATTTGCTTTATTCAATAATCAACCAAAGTTTCAGCCTGTGAAATGTAAACTCCACTTTCTAGGTCTTCAAACACTAATGCTACAAAGTCGAACTTTTATCTTAAACCTGCCTCCTCCAGATATACTAAGGATGTTTGTTCTGTTTTTAACTTTGGTGGTCGTTCCCCTTGCCAGATTTGCAAAGGACATAATCATCAGATATTGGACTCTTTTCGGTGAATGGATTTTTCTTTCCAGGGACGTCATCCTCCTACAGAACTGGTAGCCATGGTTGCCGATATTAATGCAAAATTTTTGAATTGTCAATGGCTTGCGGACAGTGGTGCTAATGCACATGTAACTAATAATGTTGAGAACCTTGATTCCAAACGCCTGCTTGATGGTAATGAGATTGTCGGTGTAGGTAATGGTGTAGGTTTGTCTATTAAACATATTAGTTCATCCATTGTCCACTCTCATTACAATCACTTTCTTCTTAAAAATATTATTCATTATCCTCAAGCTGCTACTGATCTTTTTTCTATTAAAATTTTTTGTGTCGATAATGATGTTTTTCCATCTCACACATAATGCCTATTCAGTTTAGGAAAATCAAACAGGAATCATGTTTCTTGAGGGTCCGAGTGAAAATGGGCTCTATTTTATCAATCTCGCCAGCTTATTATATAATAAGCACAGAGGGTTAATTGCCTTTACGGGAATCAAAGTACCCAGCTCACTTTGGCATTAATGCTTAGGTCATCCATCTGAGTCTGTCTTGCATCATGTCTTATCTAATTCTAATTTAACTCTTGTTGGTTTAGTGCAAAAGAGCTTTATATGTGAATCTTGTTAACTTAGAAAATCCATTCAACAACCTTTTTTCTCCTTTCATCATGAGACATCAGGTCCTTTGGATATGATCCACACGGATGTTTGGCTTACACCTCTTATCTCACCTAATGGTTTTAAATTTTATTTAACATTTATTAATGATTTCAATTGATTTACATAGTTGTATCCAATTGCAAATAAATATGATGTCTTTAATTCTTTTGTTCAGTTTCGGCTACTTTGTGGAAAAACAATTTTCATCCTCTATTAAATGTTTACAAACCTATAACGGTGGAGAATATATTTCCTCATTTTTTACTCAGCATCTCATAAAAAATGGTATTTTTCATAAACAAACATGTCCACATACTTCTTAACAAAATAATATTGCTAATGAAAACATCACCACATTGTTGATATGGGCCTTACTTTACTTGCACAATCTAGCCTTGCTAAGAAATTTTAGGTTAAATTATTTTTAATTACCATATATTTAATCAATAGGTTTCTTATGCTAATTTTAAATAATGATGCTCATTTCTTCAGACTATAAAAAATGCACCTGGTTATTCTTTTTTACGAAACTTTGAATGTAGATGTTATCCTTTGTTACATCCATATGCTAAAAATAAATTGTCATATCGTAGTATCCTATGTATTTTTATTGTTTATTGCTCCAGTAAAAAAGGTTATAGGTGTTTTGATTCCATAAGTGAGCGTGTTCACATCTCTCGTAGTGTTATGTTTGATGAAAACTGTTTTCCAGGCAAAATAAGGATCCCAAATCACTCTCCTGACATATTTTTCTCTCCCATTCAAATTCCAATTTCTTTTAATTTTTTAGGTCCACCTCCTACCAAATTTACTAGTACTTCTTCTTCTTCCTTTCGAATTCCAACTTCCCTTAATTTTTTGGGCTCACCATCTACCCATTGAATAAACTATTCTACAAATCAAGAATAAACTATTCTACAAATCAACCTACGACAAATTCACATCCTTTACCTCAACCTTATGAGCCCCTCAATTCCCCTGTGTCACCCATCTCATCCTCTATTCAAATTTCAACTGTGCCTTATAATTCTTCACCCTATCCCATTATCATTGAATCGTCTGATCCCTTAGTTTATTCAAACCCATCTATCAAGCACTCCCTTGTTCTCTATATTATTACTCGCTCACAAATAGGGCATTCCTGGCCTTTTTAGTTTCCTGGCCATGTGACCCATTATTCCTCATAACATCCATTTCACCTATTCCATACAGCTGTGATCCCTTATGAGCCTAATACTTTTACATAGGTAGTCTCCAAATCCAAAATGACATGTAGCTATAGAATTTGAGTTCAAGGCATTATTGGATAATGATACGTGATCACTTAGTCCATGACCTTTTTCCTATCATATTGTTCACAAAAAAATGAGTTTACAAGATCAAACAGAAACTTCATAACTCTATTGATCATTATAAGGTAAGGTTAGTCGCCAAAGGATTTGATCATAAATTTGGTGTCAACTACTTTAAGACATTTAGCCTAGTTCTTAAATCGATAATCGTTCCTATTATTTTAGCTTTGGTTGTACAGTTTGATGGACTATATGGCAGCTAGATGTTTCCAATGCTTTTCTCTAAGGATATTTTGATGATGAGGAAGTTTATATGGAGCAATAAAAAAGGTTTATCAGTGCTGAACATCCTACATTTGTATGTTGATTATATCACTCGTTTTATGGCCTTAAACAAGCACCACAATCTTAGTTCACTTGCTTCTTCCATGCACTAGTTGAACTTGGTTTTTCTGGTTCATATGTTGACTTCTCTTTTTTCACTCTTCATAGAGATAAATTGAATATTTATATATTAGTGTATTTTGATGATATTATCATCACTAGCAATAATGATTCGATAATTTTCTCTATTGTCTCACAAATACAATCTGAGTTTATGATAAAGGATTTAGGTGACTTGAGCTATTTTTTAGGGATAAAGGTTGCACATGATCATGCAAGGTTATATTTATGTCAATCTAAATAAATTGCTAATTTACTTGATTGTGCTAATATGGTAGGTTACAAGGCTCCCTGCATTTTTAGATAGAAAATGTCAAAATTTAATAGTGATCTCTTAATTGATTCTTCTGAATACCACTATATTCTTAGGGCCCTCCAGTCTGTCATCATTACACATCTTGATATTGTATTGTCAATAAATTATGTCAACATATGCAAGCACCTACTAGTACCCACTGGACTTCGCCAATAGAGTTCTTTGTTACTTAAAGCATATTGCTGATTTTGGTCTTCACTATAAACCAAGCACTGTTGCCTTACATACTTTCTGTGATGTAGATTAGACGGGTAATCCTAATAGACATTTTTCAAGTGGCTATAACAACTATATTGGACAATATTTAGTTTCTTGGTCCTCTAAAAAACAACTTATCATCTCCAGTTCTAGTATTAAAGCATAGTATCGAAGCTTGATATTAATAATAGTTGAAGTATATTGAATTTGTATGCTTTTACAAGACTTGCACATTTATTTGTCTTCACCAACTACACTTAGGTGTGATAATCTTAGTGCTATGTCTTTGGCTTCTAATTCTATTTTTTATGTGCAAGCTAAACATCTTAAAATTGATTATCATTTATTCAAGAGAAGGTGATTAACAAAGATGTGGTTGTTTGATATATCAATACCTGTAATCAAGTTGCAGATATCTTCACCAAAACCTATATTGTTGATCAGTTTTGTATTTTGCGCGATAAATTTTTGGTTTGTTCCTTACCTACTAATTTTATAGAAGGTGTTAAGGATATTAATCCCGTGCTCCCTACAAACCAGGATACATGATTTTTAAACTTTACTCTATTAGGTTTAAACTTAAACTCAATTGTGATTATTCTAAAAGTTATGGTTGTTGTTATTGTAATGTTTATCACCATAAGTGTAACATTTATACAGTGATAATGATACACATGATTTGTATACTTTTTGTTAAAACCATCTTCTTTTTTGTTTGTCTTTTATGGTATTTTGAGACCTTTAACTTAGTTGTTAAACCAATAATTATTCATATTATTTTAGTTTTGGCTGTACAGTTTCGATGGACCATAAGACATTTGACCATATTTAAAATAAATCTCATAAATGACAAATCTATTTTATGAAACTTATTAGATGTTTATAGATTCATTTTTATAATGTCAAAGGCTTTTTCTGTCATAGATAAGAAATTATTATTATACTCTACTTTAAAATGCATGGAAAAACACTATACAAATATTGCATATATAAATTTATTATACTATAGACTATATTATAGACATAGATTATTTAAACTGTGGACAATACTGTAGAACCAAGGGACACTATCTTTTTCATTTTTTTTAGTAAAAAATGCTACTATATTTGTGTTTTTTAGTAAAAAAATATTATTGGATTTGAATTGACCGCCAAACCCAATGCTATTAAATCCAACTACCAATATTCTTGGATCTAACTGCCTAACTGGATCCAATAATATTGGGTCTAACTTGAAAGCTAGACCCAGTGCTAGTAGGTCTCGCTAGGGATGACTACCTAGCCAAACCTAATGATATTTTTATATTTATAATTTTTGTATTTTTTTGACCCAATGCATATTTGTTTTAATTAATATGGAAAATGTGATTAATTTTTATACACACACAATCACGTTTTCTTTGTCATATTTGCTTTAAAGGTTGTTTGTTTTTATATTTTAAAAGTGTATTTGTGTTGAAACAATATTATATTTTGATATATTTTTTAGTATTTTTTTTAATTTTGAGATGTTAAAAATAAAAAAAATTATGTGAATTATTTTCAAGTAAAAAATACACTTAAAAAAATATTGAATCCGACTCTACAACTAGATTCAAAGTTATTGGATTTAGCTCGACCGCTAAATGCTAAGATATTGGGCCTTGCTAGGCAATAAAATCTAAAAATTTAAGATTTGACTCAACAGCAGATCCAATGTTATTAAATCTAGCATTCCTGTAATACCTAATGCTATTGAGTGTGACTTTGCAGTTAGACCTAATAGCATTTGGGTTTGATATGATGTCAAACTCAAAATTATTAGATCTAGATTAGTCACCGCACTTAAAACACCTTAAATATTCTTTATATCTTTTATATTGATTTTATATGTGACAAAAATTATTATTGATCTACTCTGAAACTAATTATTTTTATTTTTAATATTTTTAATTGTGTTCTTTTTTTCTTTTACCGTCCTAAATTCATAAAAAAAAGAAGAAGAAAAACCCTAATCACTTTACCTATTATTCAAACTTTGACCATTAGCTTGCAAGATCAGCACCTTCCCAATTAAATATTATTTTCGGAGCTTAGAATAACATCTTTTTACTTTTAGTTGTTCTTTCAAACTTACTATTCCAAGAAGAAGATAGAGCTAGGAGGGTAAAATAATAAAATGATGTGATCTATGTATCTCTTATTTTCCCAACTAAAATTGGAAACCTCAATCCTCGTTTAAAAAGAAAAGACAGGGGATATTTGAAACAGTAATAAATATTATTTTTTAAAATAATATTTATTTAAAAATATAATAAATTAATATTTTCTTATTTATTAAAATTTATTCTTAATATTAGTATATCACAATGATTTAAAAATAATTTTTTTAATTTGTTTTTTAAAACTTTGAACAAACACCCTGAAAATCTCATTACTATTTTAACGGTTGAAAAAGTAAATCTTTTAAATATTGCATAGATAAATCAATCATTCATTTAATTTTTTGAATAAGATTAATCAAACATTAATTTCTCTATATGTCACCTAGCTAGAGAGCATTGACAAGACTCAGATTAATATCTCACACCGAGCGATTATTATATGAACGCTTGTACCAAGTCAATAGAAGTCAATAGCCATCAGGGATATGGGGGGTATTTTTTAAAGTATTTTTTATTTTAAAGTATTAAATTAATTGTTTTAAAATGCTTCTAAAATATTTTAATATAAAAAATAAAAAATATTATTTTAATATAATTTTTATTAAAACATATTTTTTAAGAAAATCATACAACGCAAAATCAAACAAGCAATATCAGTTGAAAGATTTGAGTCCCTGCTGGCCGTCGTCTCATGCATTATTGTCCTTCTGTCTACGTACCAGCCTGTGGCAGGTTTTTGATAATATTGGCTATGGACTTGTGATTTCGCAGCTGGAAGGCAAGGAACATGATTTCCTTGCATTAATGGAAGGATATTTTGGTTTTTCAAAAATATTTTTTAANGTGTTGCGAAATATATGTTCATCAAAAACAATATATTTTATTTAATACAATTTTCTTGTAATTATTTTTAGGTTTTTTTTTTTACTCAGACTCCTTGTAATGGAATAGCTTAATTATAACAACTCCCTATTGCAATATAAAAAATACATATAAATTTATATATATATATATATATTTTACATTTGAAATATTAGAGCTAGGTTCCATACCCTAGTCTTTTAATATTCTGGTCAAATATTGTGGAGGACTAGAAAACCAACATGTGCTAAATTTTCATCATATTAAAAGCATAGGAAAACACATGGAATCTCGTAGAGCCACCCAGGAGAGACCGGTAGGAATCCAACTTTGAAATGATATTCTTTAAGATATTTCATTTTGAGAGATTATTCAATACAATTGGATTAATAAATATATTTTAGAAAGATATTTTAAAAATAAAAATATATCATGTCTAAATATATGTTATTTTTTTTTAAATACAAAAATTACTATCATAATCTTTATATTCATCAATGGATTTTTTATTTGTATTTTTACTATTATTTTATTGGTAATTAATTTAATAATAAAATCATCTTTAAAAATACTTTATAGGTGAATTTTTTATCGATAATTTTTTATTTTTCATTATATTTATTAGTAATAAAATTTTTTTACCAATAAAAATATATTTTAAATATTTTTATTTTTATTTATTAATTTTTTAGTGATGAATCCCTATAAAATTACATAAGAGATAAGTTTATTTTTTTTTTTATTGTTTCTATTATCACGTGATAACAATTAAATAATATATAATAAAACGCTGATATACCATCTTTTTAAGAAACGACGAGAGAGGCTGCATGGAATATGAAAGCTTTATATACAATGAGTCTCTTTGATGGTTTTGTGGATTCAAAGAACCATATAGCCTATCATTTGTCCCTTTCTGAACGTAAGATTCTTCTTTCATATTGTCGGATACTTCCTCCCCAATTTCCAAATGATATTTATTATTTTTTTTGACCTACCAATCTTTCCGTTGACTAAGGATATATTTAGGAGTTTTTCCGTTCATCAAGAATTATTGGATAATATATATATATAGTTATTTTTAAATTTTTTATTTACTTATAAATATATTAAAATAATATTGTTTTATTTTTTTAAAATAATTTTGATATCATCGTTAAAGTAATTTAAAAACACTCAAAAATAAAAAAAATTTAATTTTTTAAATGTTTTTTAAACACAAACAAAAATAAATAGGATATAAGAAAAGAAAAGGATAGGCACAAGTGGTCTAGCCGACGGGGACAGAATGGTATTCTTGAAGTGTGGGCTTCTATATGCATATACAAGACAACGTAAGAAAGACCCCACATCATCCTGAAAGGTCAAATGTAATGATGCATAAAGCTCTCTCAAGGCAGCCTACTTTCTTAACGTGGATTTCAGACAAAGGAAGATGGCTACTGCACTCTCTGATACTTTGAGAGTCACATCTAGCTTACTTATGCTTGTGTTACTAATGTTTTGCATGGGAGCAATTAGCTTGGAGGCCCAAGTTGGGAGCCTTGCTCCTGATGAAGGTACATGTATATTTTTAATTTGGTTCGTATGAGCAGATTCTTTAATGTTTAGAGGAAGACATACACTTGTAATGCCTTCTTCTAGCAGGAGTTTTTTTATCTGCAAAATCCTCACTGCATCATACTATTCGATAATGCAGCCATCAAATTTGATTGTATTGACGGATTCTGTAACCATGTTAGTAATGGCATCATGCAGTGATTTTCTTACAGAATTCTGCGTTTTTTGCAAACATTTCTTGGCGAGGCGTTGTAGAAGCCACCAGGTACTCATCCCAGAATTAGAAGTTGAGATTTAATTTTGATTTATGCAGTGGAAGCTCTACTTGAAGTAGAAACACAACTGGGCAAAAAAGGCTGGAATCGCAATATGACACTGTGCAATGATACAGTTTTACCTCGAAAGCTAGAAGCTGACAATAAAGTTGTTTGCAACTGCTCATTTCCTGGGGGAGCGTGCCGCGTTATCGCCATGTATATCTCTTCACTTACCACTCCATGCTTTTGTTTTCAATTTAAATTTGAGGTACGAAGGATTCTGATGGGGCAAGTTGAAGGAATTAACAAAATACACTAAATGTGTGGTTAAATCACTGCAGTCATATATATATATATATTAATCTTGAATAATTTAATATATTATTTTATTTGTTTTTGTTTTTCAAATTCATCATTTACTATTAAATTATTTTTAAAATTATTCTTCATAATTTTACCTAATTTATTTTATTGAGTTATATATCTACCTCATGAATTTAGTTTTTTTTCTGATATTTTTAATTTATTTTTTTATGAATTTATCTTTATCTTATAATTCATATCACAAATTTAATAAATTAACCTAAATCTATTTTTTTTGTTTTTTATCCTTTTGTAATTTAATATTTAATAATTAGGCTTAGTCATTTTTTATTTAATTTCTATAGGGTTTTCTCGATTTTATTATCTATATTGAAGGTTTAATAGATAAACCTAAGTTGACCAGGTTTATTTTTTGATTATTTTTTAATTTTTTATTTTATCCTTTAATATTTTTTTTATTTTATTCTATATTATTAGGGTTTTTGGTAATCAAGTTTTGTAATTTTTTTCAATTTGATTTTTGTTGAGTTATCTTGGTCTAAATGATTTGGTTTTCTTTCATCGATTTAACTTTTAACATCAAATCAATTGAAAATAAAACTTTGTAATTTCATTTTTTATTTGTTTATGAAGTTATCTTGTCTCATGTCCTAAGTTACAAGTGTTATAGGTTAGCTCAGGTTAACTTGAGTTTTTGTTATTATTTTTAATTGATCTTTTTTACTTTCAATCTTTAAAATTAAGTTAATTAGAAATTGAGTTTTACATTTTTTTTTAAATATTTTTTAAATTATCTTGATCTCTTGATTTGAATTATAAGTTTGGTGGTTGATCGTGATTGATTTAAGTAATTTTTTTTATTTAATATTGAATTAATTAGTAATTGATTTTCATAATTTATTTTGATTTTTTATAGGGTTAGCATAATCCTCAATCACAAACTTGACATGTTAACAAAGATTAATTTAATATATCATTATCTTAATATTGTTTTAAAAATATCATCCACTGTATCACTGTATAAATATTTAAAAAACATTTCATTTAATATGTATTATATTTTAAGTTAAAAAATAATATTTTAATTAAAAAACATATTAACAATGTTTAAATAACTTTTTATGCTAAAAAAATAACTCGTACCACCAGGAAAAAAAATTCAGTGGAGGACTATTTGTGGTGGATTAAATCTCCTCATAAACCCCATTCGTTAGTTGAATTTTATTTTGAGAAATTCAGATGCAATTCATTAGCAGTAAAAATATATAAAAACAATAGATAATAAAAGTTGTATTTTCTTGACATATGATTGTTGATTTGCTATGGTTGAAAGTTTTGAATTCTTACCTTGTATTGAGGAATTGATGGGTCCATGTGTTCTTGCAATGCAGATATCTCAAAAGGCAAGATCTTGACGGTACTCTCCCAAAGGCTATCGAGAAACTTCCACACCTTAAACATCTGTAAGCAGTGCTTCGAATTATTACGTTTCTACAGATTGAGCACCGTGAATTTGCATCGTATGATTCGATTTTATTAGGACTTTATCGGCTCTGCAGAGTTCTTTATGCCAACTACCTGAGTGGCAATATACCATCTGAATGGGCTAATACCAAGCTGGAAACATTGTAAGAAAATTCTGCATTCATGTTTTCTAGCCAAGGAATTGCTTACTCATAATTAATAGATTGTATAAACAACAGGTCTGTCGGCGTGAATCGGTTGACGGGAAAAATTCCTAGCTATCTGGGAAGGATTACCACACTTAGTTACCTGTATGCATTTTTCTACTAGTCAATTTCTTGTATTTTTTTTCATATTTAAATCTGTTCAATTGTTTAGTCAGGAGTAATCCTGAGAGTTGGCATTTATGCAGGAACATTCAGGACAATATGTTTTCTGGATCCGTTCCCCCTGAGCTTGGAGGCTTGGTTAACCTGGAGAATCTGTCAGTTCATTCAAGCTTTTGTATTAGAAATTAAGTCCTACCTGATTATTGAATGCTAAGTGTTTTTCTCCTTTTGTGATTGCAGAACTCTCAGTGCCAATTATCTCACTGGAGAGTTACCCCCGGCTCTCACTAAGCTGACCGGATTGAAGGAACTGTAGGTTCTCATTTCACATGGTTATTGTGTATCATACTCATTGGTTGCAGTATTTGATATTACAGATGCATCTCTTTACTCTCCAAGTTTCATGATTCTGTGTTTTCCGTTCGGCGAATGCAGAAGGCTTAGCAGCAATAACTTCGCTGGAAGAATACCTGATTTTATTCAGAGCTGGAAACAACTTGATACATTGTATGTGCTAGTTTCTACCACAAGCTCCGAATCTCATCACTGAAGCAGAACCCTAATCCCCCTTTAATTTTGTATTAACAGAGAGATCCAAGCTGGTGGTTTCACTGGAACCATTCCTTCAAGCATCTCTCTCTTGACTAAGCTAACTGATCTGTAAGATATTTGTTTTAAATTTATGGTCTCAGTTACAACTTTAATCCTGAACATTTCACATTTTTATGCCGTCTAATATTGAGCAGAAAAATAAGTAACTTACTTGGAGATGGTTCAGAGTTTCCCAACCTAGAATCTATAGCAGGCATTAAGTATCTGTGAGTTATTCCTGCAGCTGACACTCTCATATCAGGATCATATTTAATTTACAACACAGCATATATATTTAGCTTACATGAAATTAATGTGTATTGCAGGCTGTTAAGCAACTGCAACTTGTCAGGAAAGTTTCCCGAATATTTGACCAGAATGGCACACCTGAAAATTTTGTAATTCACTCTGTCCCTTATACATCATCCATTCTGTCATTCATCTACATGAAGATTTTAGAGCTGCTGATTTTAGATTGCAGCTACATTATTATTTGTAAATAACTTTGAAGATGCATTATGAACAGGGATACTTAGGTCTTTACCCTTTCTTTTCCCTTCTTTTTCAAAACAGGGATCTCAGTTTCAATAGATTAAATGGTTTACTTCCAACAAATTATGATGGCCTAAAAAGCTTGGAGAAAATGTAAGTATACTATATTATATTACCTTCTGAAATTAATGTTTGAAATATGAAAGCATAATTATTAAATCAAAACCAGTCAAACAACTAGTCCAAGAAAATCTAAGACTCGGAGCATGAGCAGCGCTAAGATTCTAGTTGAACCATACAAGACATTGAACTATAAAACCTATTCAGCCTGGCCAAACCCTGTCCAAACCACATCACGTCAATAACTTGTGAAAAAAATAGAACAAAATTATTATTTTTTAATAAAAATATTGTCCAGAGCTGACCCGATGGCTCAATCCTTTTTTCAAGTTATTCACATGATAGAGTACAGCAATTATGATGATAAACTTGTCCTCCAAACAGTCTTTTACAAACTTTCAACCAAATGACAATTTTTACTTTCTGCATAGGTATCTTACAAGCAATATGCTTACAGGGCCCATCCCAGATTGGATCGACAAAAGAGATACACGCTAGTATGTTAGTTTTTTTTTTATTTTTTTATTTCTGTATATAAATTATGATTTTTGAGATTTTTGTTTGTAATATATTTTCATTTTACTCAATTAGAATTATTGAATATTTTATCCATTAACTCTCCCCTGAAAGACAAATGATCAACTTCAGTTCGCCTTTATCGGAACATTCTCAACCCAAAATCTTAATCATGAGCTTCAGGTTTCCCTGATCCTATAACAGATGCGTGTCTGTATGTTTAATAATATGTCCTAGTCTTTGAAGAGCTATACTGATGAGAAGCTGGAAATCAGATTATCCTTCCCAGTTTCCAGATAGTTTTCAGTACAGCTGTGCATGAATGATCAAACTATCACCAACGTTTCATTTGGTTATTGTCCTTGAATAGAAAGGACAAATACGGTAGGGACAAAAATGTGTTTGGTTAAGTGACGAAGATGAAGATATAAAAATAAATTTGTATAGTTTTGGATTGAATTTTTATCTGTTAAAATCACAAAAGACGTGAGGTGAGGACATGTCCTTTCTCTCCCAACTGTCTTCATCTCTTCTGTCTATTCATCTCTTCTGTATTGAGATAGCAACCAAAAGCTAACATGTGCATGCAATTTTGTTAAAAATTCAGAAATACTGGCTGAATGTTTAAGGAAGCTATCTTTGTGTGCAGCGAAATCGATCTTTCTTACAACAATTTTACTTCGGAAGCAAAATGTAGAGAAACACTGTAAGATTGATTTCATTTTCCTTGCCTTGCCTTTGATTTTGAAAGCCTGCTTCTTTTTACATCACCCTTCACTTCATAACCTACAAAACTTAACTCTTCTTGTCTTGCCAGAAATCTGTTCAAAAGTACTTGGGGAGGGAACTATTCGTAAGCTTCTACTTTGATAAATATCTAAAACATTGATCATTTTATTTTCTTCTTCTCTGTCATTTCTTTTAAATAAGCTGATGATTCTATCTGGCCAATCTTTCCAGGAAACCTGTTGAGTGCCTGAGTGCTTGTTCTAAAGGTACTCTTAAATCTGTAAAGCTATCCGCTTTTACATTTCACCTGGGAAGTAGACAGAAAAATGATGCAGGAATCACCTGTCAGCCTAGACTATATATTTATTTCTATATTCGTTGGATCATAGCATGTCAGTCATAAACTCAATGGTCTTTTTGCGTGTGGCTACCCCATCATGCGTCCCACCACTAGGATTTCCATCCCAAGAAGACCATGATGCTCTCCATCACCCTCCTCTGGAAAGAAATCGAATCTAAGACCATCAACTGGTGTGGGAATAAACAACCAGTTGATCCCAAAAGCCTAGACAAATGTTAACGGAAAAACTTATTCCTATATTCACTAGATAATAAATATAAAGGTCCTATTATGTGGGCATTTACGTCGTGGGTCCCACCACGATTTCCAATCTAGGAGGAAAAGGATGCTCCTGCATCACAAAATCTTAATTGTTTCTGTTCTGTTTGCTCCGATTTAGCATACGGTCTTATCCTAACATTTCTTGTGTTATAATTTGTTTAATCATATCGGTGACCATGACCATTTTTATTTCCATGAATAGAGCGATATTCAGTGCACATAAATTGTGGGGGACCAGAAGCCACCATTGGAAACACCATCTACGAAGCAGATAATGAGCCAGGAGGTGCAGCAAAATATGCGTCCAAAAGAAAGGATTGGCAAACAAGTACCACAGGACATATCTGGGATGTTCCTGCTTCCTTGGATTTCTACATAGCAAAAAACAAGTCCACTCTCAGAATGGACAGCTCTGTATTGTACACAAATGCACGCCTCACTCCTTTGTCTCTCACATACCACGTTCCCTGTCTGGCAAATGGGAATTACAAAGTCAAGCTGCACTTTGCAGAGATAGTAATGAGGGATAACAAATCCTACTACGGTCTAGGAAGACGGATATTTGATGTTTATATTCAGGTATCTATTAATTAAAAGATCATAGATTCATTCCTTATGCAATAGGTGACACCTTAATTGAAGAATTGTTCTCGCAGGACATTGTTGTGCTGAAGGATTTTGATATAGTGAAGGCAGCGGGAGGGGTGGATAAGGTATACATTCATAATTATACAGCACCCGTAACCAATGGAGCTTTAGAGATCCACCTTCATTGGGCTGGGAAAGGAACCACAAGGTCTCCCACAAAAGGAACATATGGTCCTCTAATATCAGCCATTGATGTGGAATCTGGTAGGTTGACATATAATGGAATGACATGGTAATGAAGTAATAATTAGTACTGTGATCTGACAATACTTGCTCTCGCTGCAATTCTATTTCTGCCTAGACTTCAAGCCACCTGATAAAGGCAGGAGGAAGAGATTCATTGTCGCTGGAGCTGTGGTTTTGCCATTATTCCTCATTCTCGTATTTCTATCCACTCTTTGGTGGAAAGGTTATTTGGGAGGAAGGAAATCGAGGGATCGAGGTACAGTTGATACATTTATTTGATTTTGCAAATTCTAGTGAGGAATCCAGTCACTATAATAACACGGCAATAAGCAATTTTCTGCATCTTATTTGCTGTATGTCTATCCATGAATGCATACATTTGACAAAGAATTATCTCAATCCAAAGATGAAGCTAAAGGAATGGTTTTATATTACTCTCTAACAATGGTTTTTTCAATGGGAATTATCAATCTCAATGCTGTTTACTTCTAGGACTGCAAAAACCATCTGTGTTCTTCCTTTGATGAATCATTCATGCAGAACAACTAATATATACATATCCTCTTTGTTCCTTGGGTAGAACTTGTTGGGTTAGATCTGCTTACTGGTATCTTCACCTTCAGACAAATCAAAGCCGCAACGAATGACTTTGATCCAGCAAACAAACTTGGAGAAGGTGGTTTTGGCTGCGTCTACAAAGTATAGTACAAATTTTTGTTTTCGTCTAGCTACTTGTCTACTATATTATTTCTTTTCTCTTATCGAAGCATTAAGGAATGGCCTCAGTGAACTTATTTTGTTTGTCTAAAATCATTCTCATTATAGGGAGTACTATCAGATGGCACTCGGATTGCGGTTAAGCAGCTTTCAGCGAAATCAAAACAGGGGAATCGAGAGTTTGTGAACGAAATAGGCATGATTTCTGCTTTGCAACACCCAAATCTTGTTAGATTGTATGGATGTTGCATTGAGGGGAAGCAATTGTTGCTGGTATATGAATACATGGAAAACAATAGCCTTGCGCATGTTTTGTTCGGTAGGCCTCTGATCACTTCCCCATAGTATCTTATCTAAAGTAATGGGAAAGAAAACAAGTTCTTTTAATGGCATACAAATAGAATTAGTGAAGAAGAAATTGATGGGTTGGGTTATGCATGATGATTACAGGGACAAAGGAAATCAAGGCAACGAAGCTAGACTGGCGTACAAGGCAGAGGATATGTGTAAGTATAGCGAAAGGTCTGGTTTTCCTGCATGAGGAGTCGACACTCAAAATTGTTCATAGAGACATAAAAGGTACCAATATCCTTCTTGACAAGGACATGAACGCCAAGATATCTGATTTTGGAATGGCCAAGCTTGATGACGAGGACAATACTCACATCGACACCAGAGTTGCCGGAACAATGTGAGTTTCTGATATTAACACAAGTGGTTTATTGAACAAACTATGAGGAAAACACAAGTATTGTCATTTATCTAAGATAGCTTTTAGTGTTAAACAGTATGATGCTGTAACGGGGATCAAGTAGCTTAAAAATATGTGGTAGGCAGGCATCTAGGGTTCAAATCACACACCGCAGGGTTCTCATGGATCAGGGCCTCCCCATCCATGGCTGTGTTCCTCTAAATGAATACACTACTCACATTATCATCCAGGGTTCGAAATCCTGTTTAGGCTGCAAAAAATATAATTTTGCCTATCGAATACTAAAACAAACAATAGACATTTAGCATTTTTTTACATGTTTTAGCAAAGCAAACTAGTGAAATGTCTCTGAGTAACTGAGTTATTCTTTCTGCGCAGGGGATACATGGCACCGGAATATGCATTATATGGTTACTTAACTTACAAGGCAGATGTATACAGCTTTGGTGTTGTAGCATTGGAAATTGTTTCTGGGATGAACAACGTCAAATTTAGGAGGGATGAAAATTTTGTATGCCTTCTAGATTGGGTAAGTTATGCCCATTCAGTCTCTTAATTGTCTGTTCATGTTTACTCTTAGTCACCTATATGTCTAGTTTTCTTTTTTTTGGTTATTTCAGGTTCTATATTTACAAAAAAACGGGGACATAATGGAGATGGTTGATCCAAGATTGGGGTCTGAATTCAACAAGAAAGAAGTGGTTAGAATGATCAATGTAGCCCTGCTATGCACAAATCAGTCTCCAGCACTTAGACCTACAATGTCTACAGTAGTCAGCATGCTTGAAGGAAAAACTGATGTCGAGGAACTCGTCATGGTTCCAAACACATTGGTCGATCCATCAGGGTATGCTACGGCCTTGCATAAAAAGTTTGCTCAGTCTTCTGTCAATGGAAGTTTAAGTGGATCTCAGTCCCTCGTGAAGTCATCAGAGGGACCATGGACTGCTTCTTCCTCTTCATCAGCCCAGGATCTTTATCCATTTAGTAAAAGCTGATGCCACAAACCACAACTTTTTTACCATGAAAAATCCTGAATAAGAAACAGATTGAAAACTAAATACTCACGAAAGTATTTGTTCGTGATTCATGTTTCCTTGTATGAATCATTACTAATCAGTCAGTACTTATTATTGCTAGTGTATGTGATTATATGTAATATTAACTTTATTTATGCAAAAATATATATTTTTATTTATTATAATAATTATTTAAGTTTGATTAATGAACTAAATTTTTTGAAATATAAGTGCTTTATAAAAAAATTATAAAGTAGTTATAATTATGAGTATTTCTATTATATTAAAGTATTGTTTCTAAAAATTTATAATTAAAATTATGGAGACTGATATTTGTTAAATTATTTTTTATAAAATAAATAATGATTACAATAAAAAATCAGTTACTAAGTTAAACGTAGTTACATTCATACTTAACAATTATTCCCATGGAAAGTCAATCCAATTTGGTGACAAGTGATTTCTTGAAAGTCTTGATTATATCTTATACTTCTACCTTAATCTCACCCATAGTTGTAAGCCCTTTACATGATAGACTCAAGAAAAATCATTTACCTTAGTCTATCCGACACATTTCCATTGCTGCAAACTTTTACATCTTTTGTCACATAGTAAGCTGTGTGGACACAATATAGTTGGTGGCAGCCATGCTTGATATGGTAAAAATCAAATGGTAGGTGCCTAACAAAAAAAAAATTACTCGTCATTGTTGATCAAAGAAAGAAGATTGTCTCCCATATCAGCTATAAATATAGGGTGCAATTGATAGCTGATCAACACACGAAATAGAGAGAAACATAAAGAGTTAGAGTGAGAGTTGAGTTGAGTAGACAAGTTTTTCTCCTTCTTCTTGTTTTGTTGTTTGTATTGCTTTTGAGCTTGATTAATACAAACCAGTAGCTCTGTAGAGTAGGCAAGTTGTCGAACCACGTAAATTGATGTGTGTTTGAATGCTTAAATGTCCTAACAACTGGTATTAGAACTTGTTCTTGAAAAAAAAGGTGTTTGATTCAAACTCAAAAATCAAAGTTCTCAAAACATGTTTTTGAACATACCATCGTGAAGAGGAAGACAAAAGTAATCCATTGGTGAAAACCCAGTGAAAAACCAACGTCCTATATGCTCGCACGTGCCGTCACCAGCACTACCCACGTGCACCGACGCACCTCAACCGTGCCATGCATCTTCCTCGCCTGTTTCCTGCAATTTGAACCGGGTTGACCTGACACGTTAGCAGCCATGCAAGCAGTTCTGCACAGCCAGCAGCCACGTTATCTGCCACGTCATCTGACACATCAGCAACCATGTCATCTCTGCCACGTCAGCCAGAAATCCACGTGGTGCTGCCACGTTAGAATTGTAGGGCCTACATATCTTACGTGTCAGACACGTCAGCATATCCACGTCAACATTCCGGGTTTTGAACAGGTGTGGCGCAACGGCTATTCCTCCTGACAAGTGGCTTCATTTGTAGCGTCCAGTGATCCTAAAGTTTGATTGTTTAAAGCTGAGCCATCCGAAGTCCTATTTGGGTGATCTTAGTGTCGTTTTCAATATTTTTGGCCATTCTAGACACATTTGTAAGGTTAGATTTTATAGATTTGAACCCGAGAAAGTTAAAAATGGCTGATGAAATAAAAGCTGCGGGAATTAAAAAATTTGATGGAACTGATTTTGGATATTGGAAAATGCAAATTGAAGACTATCTATGTTGGGGAGCAAACCAGAAAACATGTAAGAAGAAGTTGGCAAATTCTTTATAGACAAGTTTTGGGTATTATTTGGCTATCATTGTCAGGAAGAGTTGCACATAATGTTACAAAAGAGAAATCCACAACAAGATTGATGAAAGCCTTGTCTGAGATGTATGAGAAGCCGTCAGTAAATAAGAAAGTGCACTTGATGAAGAAGTTGTTCAACCTGAAGATGACAGAAAGCACCTCTATTACTCAACATCTCAATAATTTCAACACCATCACAAATCAATTGTTATCTATTGAGATTGAGTTTGATGATGAGATTCGAGCACTTATTTTGCTATCTTCACTTCCAAGTAGTTGGGAAGGTATGAGAACAGCAGTAAGCAACTCAGCCGAAAAATCCAAATTAAAATATGATGACATCCAAGACCTGATTTTAGCTGAAGAAGTACGAAGGAAAGACTCACGAGAAAGCTCAAGTTCAGGTTCAGCTCTTAACATCAACACTCGAGGAAGGAGACAGGATAGAGACTTATCCAGAGACATATCAAAATCTAGGTACAGAAGTAAAAGCAAGTTTGGACCAAGAAAGCAGGTTGAATGTTGGAATTGTGGCAAACCTGGTCATTTCATGAGGAGTTGCACAAAACCAAAGAAACTTGAAGCTGATTCTGCAAATGCCACTACAAACAAGGTACAAGATGCTTTGATTCTTGCTGTAGATAGTCCTATTGATGATTGGATTTTTGATTCTGAAGCTTTATTTCACTGTACTCCACACCATGAAATGATGCAAAACTATATTGCTGGAAATTACGGGGTAATCTATCTGGCCGATGGACAACCATTGAATATTGTGGGTATAAGAGATATACAAATCAAGACAATGAATGGATCTATATGGAACTTGCAAAATGTAAGGCATGTCCCTGAACTAAAGAAGAAGCTGATATTGGTTGGACAACTTGATGATAGTGGCCATTCAATCCTTTTTTCTAGAGGAATATGGAAGGTATCAAAGGGAGCAATGGTTTTGGCTCATAAAAAGAAAACAAGCACCTTGTATATGACCACAAGATCAACAGATATAATTGCCTCTACTGAAGCAGAAAATCAGGCACAATTATGGCATTGTAGACTCGGCCATATGAGTCAAAAGGGGATAAAGATACTTTAGTCAAAGGGAAAGCTGCCAGAGTTAAAAAATATTGATATAGAAATTTATGAAAGTTGTATTCTCAGAAAACAGAAGAAGCTCAGTTTCTTAAAGGTTGACAGGACCTTAAAACCAAAAAAGCTAGAACTAGTGCACACAGATTTATGGGGACCAGCTCCAGTAGCATCTCTTGGAGGTTCTTGGTACTATGTGACTTTTATTGATGACTTCAATAGAAAGGAATGGGTCTACTTTCTGAAAAATAAATATGATGTGTTCGAAACATTCAAGAAATGGAAGGCTATGGTTAAGACTGAATCAAGTTTGAAGTTGAAATGCTTACAATCTGATAATGGAGGAGAATACATTGATGGAGGTTTCAAGGAGTATAGTGTTGTCAACGGTATCAGAATGGAAAAGATAGTTCCAAGTACACCACAACAAAATGGCATTGCTGAACGGATGAACAAAACCACAATGAATGAGCTAGAAGCATGAGGTTGCATTCTGGGTTACCACAAACATTTTGGGCTAATGCAGTTCATACTGCAGTTTACTTGATCAACCGTGGACCATAAGTTCCTTTGGAGTTCAGATTGCCTGAGGAAGTATGAAGAGGAAAAGAAGTACAACTTTCTCATTTAAAGGTTTTTGGGTATGTTTCCTATATGTATGTAGATTTTGATGCTCGCAACAAGCTGGATGCCAAATCAAAGAAATGTTTCTTTGTTAGCTATGGAGATGAAGAATTTGGATTTTGATTTTGGGAGGATCAAAACAGGAAGATTATTAGAAACAGGAATGTGATCTTCAATGAGAAAGTGCTGTACAAAGATATATCAAGTACAGAACTAGAGATAACTGATTTAGATACAAGTCTGCAAAAATCTAAATTCATAAGATTAGAAGGGCTTCCCGATGTCACCACTCAAAAATCCTTACAAGAAAATCTAAGCACATCTGTACCCACTACTACTACATAAGAGAATACAGAGCCAAGTGAACCAGCTGTTCGTAGGTCTTCAAGGACTATAAAGCCTCCACAACGGTTCACACTTCTACTGAATTATATTTTACTAACAGATGGTGGTGAACCATTAACTTATGAAGAATCCTTACAAGATGGAAACTCGAGCAAGTGGGAGTTAGCCATAAAGGATGAGATGGAGTCATTGTTGAAGAACAAGACTTAAGAGTTAACCACACTGCCTGAAGGAAAGAAGGCTTTGCAAAATAAGTGGGTTTACAGAGTAAAGATTGAGCATGATGGAAGCAAATGATTTAAGGCAAGACTTGTTGTAAAAGGGTTTCAGCAAAAAAAAAGGGATTGACTATTCTGAGATATTCTCTCCAGTTGTGAAGCTTACAACAATCAGAGTTGTTGTGGGGATAGTAGCTGCAAAAAATTTACATTTTGAACAATTAGATGTAAAAACAACATTTCTTTATGGTGAATTAGAGGAAGACATTTACATGCAACAACCAGAGGGGTTTGCAATACTAGGAAAAGAGAGTCAAGTTTGCAAGCTGAACAAGAGCCTGTATGGTTTGAAGCAAGCTCTAAGACAGTGGTACAAGAAGTTTGACAACTTCATGTGTAGTTCGGGATACACAAAATGTCAGGCTGATCATTGTTGCTATATCAAACATTTTGACAACTCCTATATCATTCTACTATTGTATGTAGATGATATGTTAATTGCAGGATCCAGTATGGAAGAGATTGACAAGTTAAAGCAACAGTTGTTAAAACAGTTTGAAATGAAAGATCTAGGAGCTGCTAAACAAATACTTGGTATGAGAATCATCAGAGACAAAGACAAAGGCATACTAAAGCTTTCACAGACAGAGTATGTTAATAAGGTTCTTAACAGGTTTAGTATGGATAATGCGAAGCCAGTATGTACATTTATAGGGAATCATTTCAAGCTTAGTAGAGACTAGTCACCAAAAACTGAGCTAGAACATGGATACATGGATAAGATTCCATACACCTCAGCTATCAGCTGTTTAATGTATGCTATGGTCTATACTAGACCAAACATTGCCTATGTAGTGGGAGTTGTAAGCCGATGTATGAGTAATCCTAGAAAGCAGCATTGAGAGGCAGTGGAATGGATCATGAGGTACTTAAAAGGCTCATCGGAGACATGTCTTACTTTCACAGCTGACAGTTTGAAACTTGAAGGTGTTGTAGATGCTGATCTAGTAGGAGATGTTGATAATAGAACGAGTACTACAGGTTATATATACACTCTAGGAGGCACTACTGTTTCTTGGAGTTCTACCTTGTAAAAGATAGTTGCTCTTTTAATGACAGAAGCTGAATATGTTGCAGTTTCAGAGTCTGCAAAATAGATAGTATGGCTATAGAGTTTCCTGCAAGAATTGGGCAAGATGAATGGAAAGGGTACTTTGTATAGTGATAGTCAAAGTGCAATCTTCCTTGCCAATAATCTAGCATTTTACTCCATAACAAAGCACATATAGATCAAATATCACTTCATCAGGTAATTGCTCGATGATGAACAATTGTTACTTGAAAAGATATGTGGAAGCAAGAATCCAGCTGACATGCTAATCAAAGGAGTTACTCTTGATAAACTGAAGCTGTGTAAAACTTTAGTTGGTCTTAAAGATTAAAACACAGATCTAGCACCAATTATGTCCAAATAGAAGATTGTTGTGTGTGGACATAATATGGTTGGTGGCAACCATGCTTGACATGATAAGAGTCAAATGATGAGTACTTAACCAAAAAAAATGTTGCCCACCATTGTTGACCAAAAAAAAAGATTGACTCCCATATCATTTATAAATATAGGGTGCAATTGATAACTGATCAACACACGAAATAGAGAGAAACACAGAGAGCTAGAGTGAGAGTTGAGTTGAGTAGAGAAGTTTTTCTCCTCCTTCTTGTTTTGTTGTTTGTATTGCTTTTGAGCTTGATTAATACAAACCAGTAGCTCCGTAGAGTAGGCAAGTTGCTGAACCACGTAAATTGATGTGTGTTTGAATGCTTGAATGTCCTAACACAAGCTAGTTTAAGTATTTTTGATTCTGATATTGAATGTATCAAAGAAAATTCAAATGCCCTACTAGAATTCCTTAGAAGAGAATTTTTTGCAGGGAAAACGACACAATGCCATCTAAATAGGAAGACAGACAAAGAAAAAGGCATCATGCCTTTATATTCTAAAAAAGTAGAAACAAAAGTCTAGATCATGGGCTTAAATGGTTTCCAATGAAGATAAAATTTTCCAACTTGACAGAAGCAAATTAAAAGTTCTGCCTTTGGAAACCCAAAAGTTGCTCCAACAATTAGCGTCTGCATTCAAGAAGAATCCTCTTTGTAAGAAAAACAAATTTTGATTTAGATAAGTAACCTTGAGCTTTACAGATCAACAAATACAAATCTCTGAAGATCCAAATAAGTGGTAGTTTCAAATCCAGATGCTCCTCTTTAAACCGTTTTCCCAAACAAAGAGGTGATGATATCAAAAACTCAAAATAATTTCCAAAGTAAAACAATTTTTAGTAATATTTTTCATAAAACAATCTTTAAAAGATTTGAAATGAGTTTTACCCATAAATATAAAACTCGACCTAGCCTGAGAGTTGAAATGAGACCAAAGTGATGTGGGACCTCAGCTAGGTTTTAAATAGTCTACACTCAGGTGACTTGGCATAACTAAGACTCAAACTCTTTTTTTTTTCTTTATATTTTTGTTTATAAACCCAAGAAATATAAAGTTAATATCTGAATATTTGATCTCATATTATTTTTTATAGCCTATACCCCATAAAATATTTCTTAATCTTTTTATATGGGATAACTATATTTATAGCTTACAACTCTGTGGAATGTTTTCTCATTGAATTTTTTTGAACTTTTTTACATGGAATAACTATTTGTATCCATAAAAAACATGAAATGATTTCTTAACTTTTTTCAAATAGGATATATATACACTGAAATTGACTGAATTAAAAATTAAGTTGAAAAAATTAAAAGTTTGTTGAATAATTAAATGTCAAAATACACAAATTCAAAACAAAGGATTAATGTGAAAAGGGTACTAACTTCAAAGCTAACATTTAAATTTGATAGGGATGCAATTAAATTGATTCTTAAAACCAAAATCTCAAATAAGGACTAATTTGGAAACAAAGACTTTTTGGCATTATTTTCTTTCAAATTAAACAACATATTTTGTACAAAACAATGTCGTTTCATTCATTGTTATAAAAAAAGATAGACAAAACGATGCCATTTTGATGGAACTACTTGCGATCTTCTTTCCCTAGACGCGCTGCAGGTAGGACAAAAAGGTTTTCACCTTTATCGCATCCTTGCAAAAGTGCAGTGTCGCAAGGATTCTTCTCAAGAGTGGGGAATGATGTCAGGGTCTTTAGTTTGTGAAAAAGAAAGTCGTTACTTAGTATTATAATAATTAAAAACCTGACTAGTCTTGCAGCGATTCTAAGACAAGGGACTGATTATGTAAAGAGAATATTTTAACATCCCTAATATGTCATACCTAAAGTAAACTGTTTGATGTTTGATTTATCATATAATTATTATGCTGTTAATATTCTCTAATCTTGTTAGTTTTTCTGATATATTTGTTGTTGTCTAAACTTATGATGTTTACTATTATATGTTAAAGTGGTAAAAGAAAACTAATCCAAACAACCATTTATTTTATAGCCTATAGAATGATGGAGAATGCTCTATGTATTAGGAAAGATATTTTCATTCAAAGGGAATAAATTTTATGTAATGTAATTACATGTAATTATTTTTAGTTTCTTTTTACACTTAGACTACTTTTAATAAAAAAGCATAATAATAGCAACTTTCTTATACAAAGTAAATGTTTCCTAATACAAAAAATACATACATATTTCTATTTTATTTTCTTTTCTTTACATTGTATTAGAGTTAGGTTTTTAGTAATTCAATTTTTTTCCCGCTACTATCAATCATCATGGAGGAACATTAACCATTGAACAACAATCCATATTCTTTGTACCAGTCAGATCATCAAGATATAGTGCTCATCTCAAAGCCTCTTACATGGTACATGATCACGATAATTTCATTGAATGCCAAATCTAAGCTAGGTTTTATAAATGGAACCATTTCGGTGTCATTGAAACAAATAAGCTAGATGAATATGCGATAAAAAAATATAATAATATAATTTTTTTTCTTGAATCCTTAATTCACTTGTATAAGACATTGCAGACAATGTTATTTTTTCAACCACAACATAAGAAGTACAGGAAGACCTTAGAAATCATTTTTCATAGGGCAATGCTTTTTGCATTTTTCAAATTTAATGAGATATTTCTTACTTTACTCAAGTTCAGATGATTGTTACAGCTTACTACAAAAAACTAAAACAACAACTATGGGATGAATTGGAATCCTATAAAAATACTATCAATATATCATATAAGAAAAACCTTGGTTATTTTCAAACCCGGTGAAAATTCATATAGAAAGAAAATAAAAAATAACAAAGTCTAATATCTAATTAAATAAATATCAATGAATGAAACTAAAATAAACATGAGCTTAAAAATTTTAAAAAAAACAACCAAGAAAATTCAAGAGAATCTCTTAAACCTGAGTTAATCTTTTAAATCTGCAACTTATAAAATCCTCAACCCATGCTTAATCAATAAGCTCAATTTTTAGTCAATTTAATATTGAAGGATAACATTAAAAAAATAATTAAAAAATTTATCATAGTATAAAAATAACAATTAAAAAAATATAAATTAAATCTTGTAGAAAAAAACAGAAGGAGAATGAGATCCTAAAAGAAATCAAATTTAAAAATCATCTCAAATAAAATTAATAATAATAAAAAGAATGATGATCAAATCTCATAGAAAAAAATAAAAAAGGATGAAATTAAATGATTTTTTTTTAAATTTAAAGGGTTATATATGAAACCAAACAAAAAAAAAACTAAAAAAAAAGTTAAATGAGACAACCTAAAAGTCTGTTGGCCATACACTTTGCATAGAAATATAGAGGCTATCGAAATGACTCAAATATCTACTCAGAAGTCATTGTTTGATTGCCATGCACCAATATCTGCCATGCATGTGAATCACTTTATATTATTAATATTAATATTTATTAAATGACTAAATTACCTTTAACTTAACTTCATTATTAAAAAAACAATGATAAAAATATAAACAAATCCATAAATATCAGTTAAATAATATTTGTTTAGAAGGATATATTTTTAATTAAGAATAGGAAAACATAATTTTTTTATAAAACAAAGGCACAAAAGAGCAAAAGAAAATATTAATTCTGTGAGATGATATAAAGTAAAAACATTATCTTTTTGATGATGTAGTGAATTATATCATTTTAAAAGTGATGTTTATTTAAGAACATATTAACATAATATTTTTTTGTTATTTTTAATATTAATACATTAAAATTATAAAAGATACTAAAAAAAATATAAATTTAATATTTTTTAAGAAAAATATATTTTTAAAAAATATATAAAAACATTACACTTCCAAACAAATATTTTAGTTTTTATTTTTAATGGTTACCATGAATTTAGATCGAAGCAGGATATGTTGTCCTGGCATGAGCACTGAATTATTGATGAGAAATATATAAGCACCAGTCGTCGACAAAAAGAACCATTAGCTTCAACTGTAACCTTACAAGTGTTGGTAAATGATATCATGTCTGCTATTGGATATTCCTGCGGTATTTGGATTTATTTTCGATCTCTATTTTAATTTTATTATCCTATTTTTTTCTTAAATAAATTAATAAAATTAAATACAAAATAGTAAGATAAATTTCTAGTTTAATAGAGTTTTATTTTGGAAAATATATTAAAAAATAATATAAATTCATCAATTAGATTTTTCATAACAGCTTAAGTAGTTTTCATGATTGTTTGACAATTTACAATTATCATTGATGATTAATGCTATTTTTTTCTTGATTAAATTAATAAAATTAAACACAAAATAGTAAGATAAATTTCTAGTTTAATAGAGTTTTATTTTAGAAAATATATTAAAAAAATAATATAAATTCATCAATTAGATTTTGCATAACACCTTAAGTAGTTTTCATGATTATTTGACAATTTACGATTATCATTGATGATTGTTGCATCGAATTGGCACTATTTCTCATCAAGTTTTTGCTACCATCATTAACGTTGATTGTGGCCGAAAGATTAATTAAGATTTAATTATAATTTAGTTTTTGTAGTTTAATAAAAACAATTAGTTAATCCTCGTGGTTAATTTTTAGAAATAATTATTTAATCCCAATACTTTATATTCATTTATAATTTCATCCTTTTCTTCCATGTCATATTCGTTTTCATTTTGTTTTGATTTTTGATTTTAAGAAATAATTACTTAGGATTGAAAGTTTGACGATAAAAGGCATATTCTGAAATAAAATACTATTAAATTAAACATGGTAAACACTATAACAGTAATGATATAATTATTTTTTATATGACAGCAATTAATTAATTAATTAATTAATTATAATAAACAATAAACACTAAATTCTAATTAATCATTAATTAATGATAAAATTTCTGATACTCTCTTCTATTTTGATGTAGGCATCGAGTTATTGCCTCATATCTTGCATGCCTACTCGAACTGGAAATTAGATTGCATTTTAAGGCCTATGTTATTTTTTTTTTTGTAATTGATTTGCTTATGATATAATTTATGTATTAAATAATTATTTTAATTAAAAAAATTTAAACTTAATAATTTCAAAAAATATTTTAAATTAATTCACTAACACATTCTCTTTTTAAACTTCAATATTTTTTTTTTATATATAACCATGAGTTTACATTAATTTCCTAATGCATCCATTTGTAAAAACAAAATATTTTGTCAATGCAATTCAGGTCGCGACTTAGTGGTCCTGATGAAGAATTTCTTATCTTAGCATCCGGGTTTGATTATATTTTTGCACGCCTGTCATCTCATTGTGTTTTATTTTTTTACTGTAGATTTAAAAATTAATCGTGGTGCATGTAAACTACTTTGCATATCTTAGTTTATAAAAAAAAAAACTTAATCAATATTAATAATATTAATAATAATAATAATAATAATAATAACAATAATAATAACAACAACAAAAACAAGAATAACACACAACAATATAAAAAATTGATTTAGTATTTTGGTCAAATAGTGTGGAGGACTAGAAAACCAACACATGCTAATTAATTTTCATCCCAGCATACTAGAAGCTTAAGATTCCATAGAAAAAACACACGGAATCTCATAGAGCCACCCAAGAGAGACCGGTAGGAATCCAACTTTGAAATGATATTCTTTATGATATTTCATTTTGAGAGATTATTCAATACAATTGGATTAATAAATATATATTTTTTGTAAAAAATATTATGTCTGAAAATATAGCATCTCTTCTCTGTATCTTTTATTTAAAAAATATAAAATTCATTGTAAAATTATTTAAGAAATAAATTCTTCTTTATTAGTTCGGATACTTCCTCTCCAATTTCCTCCTCAGCAGTGTGCTTTTATTTAATTTTTATAAATTTATTTTATTTTTATGATTCAAGTTTCAAGTTTAATAAATTAATCTAAATATTTTTTTTTAATTTTTTTGTTCTTTTGTAATTTAATATTTTTTAATTGAGTTTAGTTATTTTTTTATTTAATTTCTATGTGGTTATCTTGATTTTATCACTTAGGTCGCGGGTTTGACAGGTAAATCTAGATTGACTTGATTCATTTTTGGTTATTTTTTTTAATTTTACCCTTTAATAAATGATTTTTTTTTCAATTTTCTCTTGCACCATTATGTTTTTTGATAGTAGAGTTTTGTGAAAAAAATTTTCAATTTGATTTTTGTGGAATTATCTCGGTCTAAATGATTTGGTTTTTTTTTCATTGATTTCAACTTTCAACATTGAATTTATTAAAAATAAAGTTTTGTAATTTTTTTTATTTTTATAAAGTTAACTTGTCTCATATCCCAAGTTACAAGTTTAATAGGTTAGCTTAGGTTAATTTTGGTTTTTGTTGTTATTTTTTAATTGATTTTTTTAATTTCAATCTTTAATATTGGATTGATTAGAAATTGAGTCTTATATTTTCTTAAAAAAACTTATTTTAAGTTATCTCAATCTCATGATCCGAGTTGTGAATTTGGAGATTGATTGTGGTTGACTTGAGTATTGTTTTTTAATTTTTTTCTTTATATTTGATTTTTTGATATTGAGTTGATTAGTCATTGACTTTCATAATTTATTTTGATTTTTTTATCGGGTTAACATGATCTTATGACCACGGTCACAAACTTGGCAGGTTAATTAGGATCTATTCAATATATTATCATTTTTTTAAATCATTCAATATATATATTACTGTATAAAATTTTTAAAAATATATCATTTAATATGCATCATATTTTAAATTAAAAAAGATTTTTTTAATTAGAAAACAGCGGAGGACAATTTGTGGTGGATTAAATCTCCTCGTAAACCCCATTCGACAGTTGAATTTTATTTTAAGAAATTCAGATGAAATTCATTAGCTGTAAAATTATATAAAAAGAAGCTAAATATGTAGTGAATAGCAAAGAAAGGATCTTCAGCAAAGAAAATGGTCCATTTGTAGGAAGTTTAGGCTTAATAGTTTAAATAATTCGAAGAAAAGCTGAGCTCTACTAGATGTCAACACTTCGGTTTTCTATTCCATTGGCTGTTGTAGTTATGTCTTATATTTTCTTGACATATGACTGTTGATTTGCAATGGTTGAAAGTATTGAGGAGTTGATGGGTCCATGTGTTCCTGCAATGCAGATATCTCAAAAGGCAAGATCTTGACGGTACTCTCCCAAAGGCTATCGAGAAACTTCCACACCTTAAACATCTGTAAGCAGTGCTTCAAATTATTACGTTTCTACAGATTGAGCACCGTGAATTTGCATCGTATGATTCGGTTTTATTAGAACTTTATCGGCTCTGCATTGTTCTTTATGCCAACTACCTGAGTGGCGATATACCATCTGAATGGGCTAATACCAAGCTGGAAACATTGTAAGAAAATTCTGCCTTCATGTTTTCTAGCCAAGGAATTGCTTACTCATAATTAATAGATTGTATAAACAACAGGTCTGTCGGCGTGAATCGGTTGACGGGAAAAATTCCTAGCTATCGGGGAAGGATTACCACACTTAGTTACCGGGAAAAATTCCTAGCTATCGGGGAAGGATTACCACACTTAGTTACCTGTATGCATTTTTCTACTAGTCAATTTCTTGTATTTTTTTTTCATATTTAAATCTGTTCAATTGTTTAGTCAGGAGTAATCCTGAGAGTTGGCATTTATGCAGGAACATTCAGGACAATATGTTTTCGGGAACCGTTCCCCCTGAGCTTGGAGGCTTGGTTAACCTGAAGAATCTGTCAGTTCATTCAAGCTTTTGTTTTAGAAATTAAGTCCTAACTGATTATTGAATGCTAAGTGTTTTTCTCCTTTTGTGATTGCAGAACTCTCAGTGCCAATTATCTCACCGGAGAGTCACCTCCGACTCTCACTAATCTTACGGGATGGAAGGAATTGTAGGTTATGTTAGGTTGGTTGCCATTTCATGTGCAACAAATGGATGACACCAACCATTGACTGCCATTTCATGTGCAACAAATGGATGACACCAACCATTGACTATTGATAGCCACCATTGTTGAATGAGCTAAAGTTGGTGACCATCATTGTTGAATGAGCTAGAGTTGGTGGCCACCATTGTTGATAACAAACCAAGAATAGCCTCCATGAATGCCTATAAATAGAGGCATATGTAAGAGAGCAAAATGAGAGATGTAGTAGAGCCAAAGATGTGAGAAATGTAGGAGAAAGTGTGCTGCCAAGGGCAGCAAGCAATAGCTGCCATTGCAGCACTGCAAAGAGAGAAATAGAGTGAGGTTGAGAGTTGCTAAAAGAGGGGATGATTCCTCCTCCTCTATTGTTGTAAATCTTATTCTCTCCCTACATAATGCAATGACTTCTCCTGTGGATGTAGGCGGTTTTGCCGAACCATGTTAAATATTGTGTTAGTGTGCTTGGCCTCCTATGAGCAAATATCAGTACATCATCGGACGAATTCCCCAACAATTGGTATCAGAGCACATGGTTTAACGTGGTGTTTGATTTTGCTCAAAAATGAAAGTTGTCAAAATTGTGTTTTGACCATACCACTGTGTAGAGGAGGAAAAGACGAAGCCACTAGTGAAAATCGTGTTGAAATCGGATGTCAGAAACCATCGCACGCGCCGGCAGGGGTGACTGTCCACGTCATTAGCCACATCAATCATTAGACACGTCACCTGACATATCAGCACTCTGACAAGTCAAACCGCCATGTCATTGGGCACGTCATTGGCCATGTCAACCCTGCCACATCAGCACCAGTCAGCGGCCACGTCATCATTGTGGGCCCCACGGCCACGTCACCAGCCTCGAGCCGAGTTTGAGCTGAGCTGAGGGACAGGATTCTGTGCGGCGAAGTCTACGTGCAACCTGTTCTGAGATTGAATCTAGACCACTAATCAGGCGAAAATCGTTTTGATGAGATCTCAACGGTCTGAAGTGCGATTTGGACGATTTCAGACTTGTTTCCAGCTAATTTGATCGTTTTGGATGCAATGGTATGGTGCCATCGTTGAGATTGAGATCAGAAATGATAGTGATGAATTATTAAAGAGAGATTGCTCGATCAGGAAGCATCTGATGGTCATCATAGTGGTCGATGGAGACGAAGAAGAAGAAATCACACATGTTAGCCCAGTTACATGTGTTGAATTGTTATGTGGGGAATTTTAATTGCCTTGAGGGAAGGCAAAATTGGGACACTTTGGACACTTGATTGTGGACAATTTTGAGGTGGAGAGTAAAATTTGATGAAGACCAATCTTGATGAATCTGAGCACTGGTAGTCTCGCTAGATGTTGAGAAATCAGGTATAAAACAAGGATACCCCAAATCACTTGTAAAGAAATGTCGCTACAAAGCTAGCAAATGGTTGTATATACGGAAAGACAGTACGATGGATAGATATGGCCTGAGAAGTTCTGTCTAGGAGATTGGGTTTTAAGCGGGACCGGTGTGACCCCTCCAATCTTTCCTAGGAACTTGCTTAGTGGAAGGATTATCCATACGGTACTATTTTCGTATATGTGATAGTTTGTTATGAAACTATAGAAGACTAGTAGAATGATGGCACAAAGGAACAGTTGGGTTCCGTACGATCAATGATTTGATGGAGTGGTGATTTCTCCAAGGAAGTTAGATTTGGTGACTGTAATTTCTAGAGTGGAGAGTTGATGAAGGCCCTAACAATGGAAGAGAAATACAGCGAAAAGGATAAAGATTGGCACCCTATTTTGACTTAGATAGATGTTGTGACAGGATAAACTGCTGTTAAACATAAGCAAGGAATATGGAGAAATCTGGAGAACAAAACAAAAATGCATAAGGACACACGGAGATTGTGTAGGAGTACCCGGAGGATCCAACGAGGTACTGTAATGAGACAGTAGGTGCAAGAAGTAAAAGAGTTCCCAGATGAAGCTCAGAGAAGAGACTGAGAAGTTGTACAACAAAAAGTCTCTTGTGCTCTTGATAAAGGCAATAAGAAAGGATCTTTCAATGCATGCAAGGATGGAAGGATCAGCTGTTGTAGATGCACCTAATTGAGGGGGTGCAAACGCCTGTGATAAAAGGCGACCGCCTATGATGAAAGGCGAAGACAACAAAGGGAGTTGGTGTGGGTGGAGCTGTTAAGCAGAAAGGCCTAGAAGCTCCAAACATAGAAATCGAGATGGAGGATTACGAGGAGTATACCGTAACTTTCTGTTTCTATGTAATTAGTGGCAGTGATCTCTCCCATAGTCCACATGGTGGTAGAGAATTTATGGAGTCACTTTGAAGCATCTCAACTATGTCGCACCCTCCCGCGAGCGGAGCGCAGCGTCGCGGCGACCGTCGATTGATTTCGGGGTCTCTTAGTTTTATTTTTGTGTAAAAGGGAGTCGCCACCTAGTATTATGGTCACTAGGAAACCTAACTGGTCTTTTAGAGATTCTAAGGCAAGGGACTGGTTGCGTAAAGGGAAGGTGTTAGCACCCCTAGTACGCCCTACCTAAGGTAAGCTGCTTGGTGTTTGGTTTGTCTTATAATTGCTATGGTGTTAGTGTTTTCTAATCCCATCAATTTTCTCGGTTAAATTCTAACTAAATTTATTAAGATAGAATCCAAGAAGATTTCATGTGCTTTACAAGCTCATTTTTCCCTTGGTATTTCAAGAGATTGCGACTCGTAAATCGCAAGAAAAGGGACAAAACTTTAGAAATCTAGAGTGCTTTAAAAATCTATTTTTTTTTATCTTAGTGTTGTCATACTCTCACGGCTCGTAAACTATGGAGTAAAAAAATTTTTTGAAATATCCTTGATTATAATCAAGGCTTCTTTCAAGAATGTGTGCGGATTTATTATTCTTAGAAAATTATTTTGGAAATTTACATCTCTGGGTTTCTTTATCCAAATATTAATAGTGAATAATAGCAAATTGTTCCCGATAATATTTTGGATATTCGTCCTTTAAGGATATTCGCTCTAGGTTGCATGTGTGAGGGATCTATCGGCATTTCGTCCAGCATATGTCTTGGTAACACATTAAGGGCTAAGCCATTATCGATGAGAACTTTACCGATCAGACAATCTTTACATCGTACCGTGACATACAAAGGCTTGTTATGTCCTGTTCCTTCAGCGTCAAGTTCATCTTTCATGAAATGTAGGTAATCGGCAGCATGGATCCTCCCTACTAGATGCTCCATAGTCTTTTGTTCAATATCTTGGGGTACATAGGCCTCATTCAATACTTTTTGCAAAGCATTATGATGCGGCTCGGAGCTGAGTATTAATGACATGATGGAGATCTTGGCAGGGGTTTTCTTTAATTGATCCACTATGCAATACTCACTATGCTTCATCAATTTCAGGAACTCATTTGTTTCTTCCTCAGTCACAGGTTTATTTACCTCAAAATCTTTATTTAGGTCCAATACCTCCTTACCCTTAGCCTTTCTTTGTTTCTCTAGTTCTTCAGGTGTGAAACAACGACCACTCTGAGTTAGCCCACTTATCTCAGTTTGAAACAACGACAAAGGAGTTTCGACATTTGAGGTATAACCATAATCTCCAGGAATCGCTCCATGGTCTACCTTGTTTGCATATGAGGGCTTAGTTAATACCAGTTTTGAGAGCCCATTAGCCGTTGATTGGATTCTACATTTCCCTTGATTCTCTATCATCTCTATCTCTTCATTATCTATGGCATCCTCAATCCTTAGCTCTCCTAAAGTCAACATTCTTACAACCTTTTGATAAAACTCAATGCATTCATCAATGTGATGCCCTTTCTTTTTATGGAATGGGCAAAAATCATTTCTCCTTATGCAATGTTGAAATGATTTCTCCAAATGTCCAGATTGTACCAACATCTCACATAACCTCGTCATAGTCACCCTTAGCACCTTCTCTTTGCTACCAACCTCTATAGTATTCACTCCACTACCACTTACAGCATGTTTGGGTAGGGGGTTTGAATTCACATTAGGAGAATCTTCAAAAGTAACCCATCCGATTTTGATTAGCTGTGATACCCTCTTCTTAAAAGCCACGCAGTTCTCGATGCTATGACCCGTATTACCAGCATGGTATTCACAAGTCAACTCGGGGTTGTACCAAGTAGGGAAAGGCGGTTGCATAGGCGGTAATGGTAAGGGAGCTATATGTCCAATACTTAGCAACTTGGCATATAACTCCTTTAGGGTTATTGGCAACGGTGGTAATGGTTCTTCTGGTTGTCGGTTGTCTCTCCTTTGGTAACTGTTTTGGTTGCTGGTTGGGAATTTTGTTTGATGGGGTTGGTTTGGTATGGAGGGTTTGGAAAAGTTGATGCTAGTGATTTAAGAGGTAAGTGTTTGATAATTTTTGTAGTTTCTTCCTTTCCCTTGGTACCTGCCTTCTAGGTTATTCACCTCGGTTTCCTTTTTCTTCCCAGAAAAACCCTTCTTCTCTACAGGTTCTGCAATTCTCTCGTTTTGGATTCCTTGCTCAATCCTTTCAGCAATTCGCACAGCATCATAGAAATGCTGGGCTGAGCTACCCATAAGATGTTCATAGTATGGGGCCCTAAAAGTATTGGCAAATAGTGATACCATCTCCATCTCTATTAGTGGAGGTTGTACGTTGATAGCTTGATCTCGCCACCTTTGAGCATAAGCTCTCACGGACTCTTGAGTTCCTTTCTCTACGGTAATCAAACTGGTCCTATCAGGAACAATCTCAAGATTGAACTTGTATTGTTTTAAGAAAGCATCAGCCAGATCTATCCATTTCTTGATCCTGACGTTGTCCAGACTCATATACCAGCTAAGAGCTGATCCTGTCAAGCTATCCTGGAAGAAGTAAATTAGCAATTTATCATCATGGATAACTTCTGCCATCTTGTTATAGTAGGAACGAAGATGGGTCTTTGGGCATTCCATTCCGGTATACTTAACAAACTCTAGAACTCTAAACTTCTTTGGAATTATGATGTTAGGCACTAAACAGATTTCAGCGGCCCTAATTGGGTCAAATAAATCATTTCCTTCAACTGCCCTTAGCCTCTCTTCTAGCATAGTCCACTTATCATACCCTTCATCTTTAGAGAATCTGATGTCTTGTGGATCCTCGTTTGTTAAATCCATCATAACAGGGATTTGGATAGGCCTAACAGGATTAGGATGCTGCTTATTTGGTGTATTTTCCCTCATGTTTATAGGGACTTGAGCTGCTGGTGGTGCTTCATCAGGTTGAGTAGACGTTCCCTCTCCATCTCTAGCTCTCAACATTTGTTCTAGCATACTGGTCAGGTGCGCCACATCATTCTGAACTCCTTCAAGCTCTCTTTGGTATTGAGTTTCAGATTGTGACCTTTCTTCATTTTCCATTCTTGTTCTTTGTCGAGTATTGTGGATTCTAGAAGGGGGACCTATGTTTCTTAATCTGCAGATGTGTGTATAGATGTATGAGAAAATGCATGATTGAGAATGTTGTGTATATTAGGTATGGATGCAATCTTCTTATGAACAAATAATAGCCACCACCTTATAAATATAGGTTCTCTTGTCACATTGCTAGGAGTACTGCCTTTCAAGTTGTTTGCTTGAATCATATTCACCAAGAGACAGATTTTGCATAAGAGGACGGGTCAACGCCCTTTTCATTAATGCTTGATAAGTTTATTACATTAATAAATAAAAAGAAAGTACAAAATATATTAATCCCTTTCGTCCCTAAACTCTCTAGCCAAAGGTAAGAAAGCAAAGCCGCGATTCTCAATCTTCCCTAGAAAGGCATCAGTTTCAGCAAGGCTTCGACGATAGTGAATGATGTCTCCTCCAACATTCCGTGCATTGATTCTAATAATTCGAGCATGTGCAGCAGCTTCATCCATTTGCTCATCTGTCTTGGTCATCTTCTCTATAAGTAACATGTTGGTTCTGTTCAAAGTAGTGTTGTTGGCATCGATTTGATCCTTGTGTTTTTCAGTTGCTGCTAGCTTCTCATCCAAATACTTCACCTTTTCACGTTCCTTGTCAAGTTTTATCCTCATAACTTTTATCTCATTCTTCTTAAATGTTAATTCTGTTTCAACAGCCTCGAAACCTTTCTTTTTACTTTCTTCTTTTGCAATCCCCATTGAACGACTTTCCAACTCTATATATTTCTTGTTCAAATCCTCATACTTCCCAATCTTATCCATCAATTCGAATTGGAATTGTGCAAATTTTTCTTGGAAATATTCTACACATCCTTGGCAATCGTTAAGGTCAATCTCCAATGCTTCAAGTTCAGAGCAACTTTGCATCCAATCTAAACTCATCCTTCTTAGCTCCTTCTCACTTTCTTCATTAGCAATCTTCTCCTCACCCAGCTTTAACTCAAGCTTTGTTATTCTTGCATCTCTAGATTGTAGTTGCTCATCTAGAAATGCTCTCCTTTTATCTCCCTCTAGCATCATTTCTTCCAACATTGCCTTATCTTTTCTACTTTTGCTCAACTCTATCCGAAGTTTTTCCACCTGTCTTCTCAACTCTTCTTCATTATTGACCCTTTTCCTCTTAATAGGCTCTTCTACAGTTTGGGGAGATTTGATTCATACACAAGGCATGGCTGAAAGAGCTGGATTTCTCCATTTTGCATATTCTTCACTTGCACTTGGATCCTTTAAACCTTCTATCTCAACCAAAACCAGATGCTTCCAATCTTGTTTGATGATCTCCAAAACTTCTTGCGTAATAGGGTCTCTAAACAAACCAAAGAATTGAGCAATTCCCATAGTCCTTGGAACAAACTGCATGCCCCCAAGTTGCCTTACCACTAGGGCAGGAGCATAACTCATATAACCTGTAATCCCTACCAATGGCACCCAACATCTTTGTCCACAACTCATCAAGACTTTCACTGTCGTTACCCATGGGGCTTTCCACTTGAAATCACTATTAGGCAATCCTTCTAATTTTTCAACCCAACCTTGGTTGTCCAGATCTCCCCATTCTTCTTCTTCTACTAATTTCAAGGGTCTTTGGGTGAACCACCAAAAATTATTGAATACAAGTTTTTTTGTTTCGATATGGCTAACCATCCAGATATACAACAACTGCGTGCAGCATCTCATTGCTCCTTTTCCAGTCCTCCTACAATGATTAAGCGTCAAGATGGTTTCAGCTAAAATAGCAGCCACTGGATTGACTTGTGTATTCTCATACTCTACATAAGTAGCAGCGGCCTCCAAACTCACTACACCCGTCTGACTTGGGAACAACACTAGGCCAAATATGCCTAAGGCAATCAATCTCTCTTTTTCTAATCCTGACTTCTTTTCTAGTTCAATTTCTAGCATCCTCCATTTCAGACCGGTAGCATTCTTTTCCAAGAACTTTTCCAAGTTGGAGATTCTGAGCAGCTTTGACAATTCGGGGATGATCTTATCAGATCTCAAAGGAAAATAAATCTTATACAAATTGTTTGGAAACTCAGTCAACATCCCATATTCCTCAATAGTGGGACACAGGTCTATGCTTCCAAAAGAAAAACACCGGTAGTCTGGATCCCAAAAATGAACTAAAGCTCGCACAGCTGGGCTTAATACTTCTACCTTTGCAATCTCCACCAAACGTTTGTATTTTCTAAAAAATACATCCTTATCCACATTCTGAAAGTGAGTCGTTAACTTGTTCACCTCATTCATAATGCAATTCAGGTTCTTGATTGGTGATAGTTTTTTAGCATCGCTTCTAAGGCAATCTCCTTCAGTCAATTGTGATAGTTCAAAATTTTTTCCATATTCAATAATGGAAAATTTAGCAATGGTGGCTATTTCGTTCATAAGTCCTGCAATTCAAGATGCCTTGGGTTTAGACTTGTTTCAATGCAAAAGATATTATGGAGCATACAACCTAAGGATAGGTTCTAGTTCCTTTACGTGAGACATAGGGTAGGTTTACTACTTGGTTTCTAAAAAAAAGGGTTCTCTTGCTGTCCCAGTGATCGCCCTCGTAAAGGCAATATAGGGGTTCAACAGATAGTGGGATGGCACATGTACCAATCACTATCAGTCTAAACACTCAGCAAAGAGTTGGGGTTTACACAAACTTAAACCTTGACTCAAGTCATAAGGCAAGCTGCTAGTCCCCCATTTAACTTAAAGTTTACTGTTTGTTCCCAAAATAATAATAATAATAATAAAGTGATCATGCATGACTATACCATGTATGACAGAATATGAAGATGCATGCTAAAGCTTTTAAACAAAATATCATTCATAGTAAAAAAAACAACACATAGCATGATAAATAAAAAAAAACAAACAAATATCAAGCTTAGTCCTAAAGTCCCCAGTGGAGTCGCCATCCTGTCGCACCCTCCCGCGAGCGGAGCGCAGCGTCGCGGCGACCGTCGATTGATGTCGGGGTCTCTTAGTTTTATTTTTGTGTAAAAGGGAGTCGCCACCTAGTATTATGGTCACTAGGAAACCTAACTGGTCTTTTAGAGATTCTAAGGCAAGGGACTAGTTGCGTAAAGGGAAGGTGTTAGCACCCCTAGTACGCCCTACCTAAGGTAAGCTGCTTGGTGTTTGGTTTGTCTTATAATTGCTATGGTGTTAGTGTTTTCTAATCCCATCAATTTTTCTCGGTTAAATTCTAACTAAATTTATTAAGATAGAAATCCAAGGAGATTCCATGTGCTTTACAAGCTCATTTTTCCCTTGGTATTTCAAGAGTTTGCGACTCGTAAATCGCAAGAAAAGGGACAAAACTTTAGAAATCTAGAGTGCTTTAAAAATCTATTTTTTTTATCTTAGTGTTGTCATACTCTCACGGCTTGTAAACTATGGAGTAAAAAAAATAAAATTGAAATATCCTCGATTATAATCAAGGCTTCTTTCAAGGATGTGTGCGGATTTATTATTCCTAGAAAATTATTTTGGATATTTACCACTCTGGGTTTCTTTATCCAAATATTAATAGTGAATAATAGCAAATTGTTCCCGATAATATTTTGGATATTCGTCCTTTAAGGATTTCTTTATCCAAACATTAGCGGTGAATAATAGATGAACTCTTCCCCAAATAAGATTTGTTATAATTTTTGGAATATTGGCCAATACCCTTTGGAGTTTTACAAACATGTTGTAAAATCCAAAAAATGCAAGAAAATAATTTTTGTGTTTAAGAAATCCATGCGAAAACACATTTTTAAAACTTCCAATATTTATATTTTTTTGTATAAAAAAAATTCAAAACAAAATGTTAGGGTATTGGCCGTATGCAACACACAAGAAAATATTTTTTATATATTTTTTTGTTAATACACCAACATCACGATTAGACATAACACGAAAATGGAAAGTAGCAAACCATCATTCATATTACAAGAATTACAAGAAACTTGAAACAATTCATGGCAAAGATCGTTCAAAGCCAAATCAACTTAAGATTCTATAGAGGAAATGACTAAACCCATATGCACGAGGGAACCAAATTTTAAAATCAAAATCCTACTGCATGTGACCATGACTCATGACTAATTTTTGATTTGGGAGAAAACTGCCATGCTAAATTCATACAAGGAGGAAGAACTTGGAATGACATGCTTTTATTAATATTGTACATATATATCACGGACCACACAGAAGAAAAATAAAAATAAATAATGTCATAGCTGGCTAACCTTTCCTCCAGCAGGTGTANCAAACGTTTGTATTTTCTAAAAAATACATCCTTATCCACATTCTGAAAGTGAGTCGTTAACTTGTTCACCTCATTCATAATGCAATTCAGGTTCTTGATTGGTGATAGTTTTTTAGCATCGCTTCTAAGGCAATCTCCTTCAGTCAATTGTGATAGTTCAAAATTTTTTCCATATTCAATAATGGAAAATTTAGCAATGGTGGCTATTTCGTTCATAAGTCCTGCAATTCAAGATGCCTTGGGTTTAGACTTGTTTCAATGCAAAAGATATTATGGAGCATACAACCTAAGGATAGGTTCTAGTTCCTTTACGTGAGACATAGGGTAGGTTTACTACTTGGTTTCTAAAAAAAAGGGTTCTCTTGCTGTCCCAGTGATCGCCCTCGTAAAGGCAATATAGGGGTTCAACAGATAGTGGGATGGCACATGTACCAATCACTATCAGTCTAAACACTCAGCAAAGAGTTGGGGTTTACACAAACTTAAACCTTGACTCAAGTCATAAGGCAAGCTGCTAGTCCCCCATTTAACTTAAAGTTTACTCTTTGTTCCCAAAATAATAATAATAATAATAAAGTGATCATGCATGACTATACCATGTATGACAGAATATGAAGATGCATGCTAAAGCTTTTAAACAAAATATCATTCATAGTAAAAAAAACAACACATAGCATGATAAATAAAAAAAAACAAACAAATATCAAGCTTAGTCCTAAAGTCCCCAGTGGAGTCGCCATCCTGTCGCACCCTCCCGCGAGCGGAGCGCAGCGTCGCGGAGACCGTCGATTGATTTCGGGGTCTCTTAGTTTTATTTTTGTGTAAAAGGGAGTCGCCACCTAGTATTATGGTCACTAGGAAACCTAACTGGTCTTTTAGAGATTCTAAGGCAAGGGACTGGTTGCGTAAAGGGAAGGTGTTAACACCCCTAGTACACCCTACCTAAGGTAAGCTGCTTGGTGTTTGGTTTGTCTTATAATTGCTATGGTGTTAGTGTTTTCTAATCCCATCAATTTTTCTCGGTTAAATTCTAACTAAATTTATTAAGATAGAAATCCAAGGAGATTCCATGTGCTTTACAAGCTCATTTTTCCCTTGGTATTTCAAGAGTTTGCGACTCGTAAATCGCAAGAAAAGGAACAAAACTTTAGAAATCTAGAGTGCTTTAAAAATCTATTTTTTTTATCTTAGTGTTGTCATACTCTCACGGCTTGTAAACTATGGAGTAAAAAAAATAAAATTGAAATATCCTCGATTATAATCAAGGCTTCTTTCAAGGATGTGTGCGGATTTANATATTTACCACTCTGGGTTTCTTTATCCAAATATTAATAGTGAATAATAGCAAATTGTTCCCGATAATATTTTGGATATTCGTCCTTTAAGGATTTCTTTATCCAAACATTAGCGGTGAATAATAGATGAACTCTTCCCCAAATAAGATTTGTTATAATTTTTGGAATATTGGCCAATACCCTTTGGAGTTTTACAAACATGTTGTAAAATCCAAAAAATGCAAGAAAATAATTTTTGTGTTTAAGAAATCCATGCGAAAACACATTTTTAAAACTTCCAATATTTATATTTTTTTGTATAAAAAAAATTCAAAACAAAATGTTAGGGTATTGGCCGTATGCAACACACAAGAAAATATTTTTTATATATTTTTTTGTTAATACACCAACATCACGATTAGACATAACACCAAAATGGAAAGTAGCAAACCATCATTCATATTACAAGAATTACAAGAAACTTGAAACAATTCATGGCAAAGATCGTTCAAAGCCAAATCAACTTAAGATTCTATAGAGGAAATGACTAAACCCATATGCACGAGGGAACCAAATTTTAAAATCAAAATCCTACTGCATGTGACCATGACTCAT
>SRLM01000065.1:0-50443 GCA_015708895.1 Populus ilicifolia | reverse complement strand
GCGAGTTAAAATAAGCCGATCATAAAAAGCGGTCAAGCAAGTACAAACATTATAAATAAGAATATAATAAAAAAGGATAAAATAAATGATACTTTATGAATTTATTTACATGCAAACTTCAAAATTCAAACAATCATCGGGATTTAAATGAAATCTATGTCATGCCAAAGTGATAGGTCCTCTTATTGATATACACTCCAACACTCATGTGTTTAGGGTTTATGTGTTTAAATCTCTCAAATTCAATCAAAGAGTATATTCTACCATAAACTTGCTTTTCAATCTCATCTCCATTACTAATATATTACTAACAATGCATGAATCGAAAGGTCTTATTTTCCAGTTGTAATGGGGCTAAGGTTAAGGTGAGGTAAAAGAGAGTAAAAGAAAAGGTTCAAATCAAATAAAGTAGAGCATTCTGAAAAATAATATTTCAAACAAGATATTCCATCAAAGCTCATAAATTTTTCATCTTTAATCACCAATGCTTAACTCCTTTTGATTTTAAGCTCTTTTAACATAAAATCTTGCAAACATAAAGGAACATTTTTTCTTCTTCTTTTTTTCTTTCTTTTTTTTTTTATAATTTTGCCCATCTTTTCATCAAGCATCACTTCTTCTGTCTTTTCACATAATTTCCAACCATAATTCCATGAAGTATCACAAGTATATGCTCTACTAATCCTTGGCTAGGGGAAAAGGAAAATATATATAAAGTTAAGGCTTATACATGGATAAAGCAAAGAAAAGATAAACAAGCTCATAAGGGGCTCACTAAGGATAATATGCTTTAAGTTGACTTTTTGGTTCAAGTGCTTTAAAATTCCTATTGTCTTTATCATCTTCATGTATATTTGTAATGGAATATAATCTCAATAAGATATGAAGCAAGTTCTAGAGATACATATCATTGAAAGAATGCACACTCAAAGAATACAATGTTGAAGGCTCAAAAACTTGCAGTGGTATAATACTATAAAATCAACATGGCATATTCTCAAAGTCAATCCCTAAACCAATTAAACCTTAAAAATTGCATGCATACTCTTTCATTTGATTTATATCTTAATCTATCTCAATTAATTCTCATACATAATACTCATATTCTCAAAAACCAATGGGAGTTAAAAAGATCAAATATAATTTTTTTTAAGAACAACAAAGAAAACTAAAATAAAAAAAATAAAAATTCTTCCAATAGCCCCACAGTTAAAACACAACATTGTCCTCAATGTTGAAATAAAAGCAAAGGAACATAAGAGAATGACAGAAAATAAATTAAAATACAAAAAAGTAAAAGATAAGGAAAAAGAAAGCAAATCTAATTTTTCTTTTTGTGTGCTGGGTTGCCTCCTAGTAAGTGCTTTTGTTTTATGTCATTGGCTTGACATGTGGCATGCTCATTCTTCATAGATTGGTTCAGCTAACTCTAGGTTTCAAACAATGTCCATTGACCTTGAGTACTTTGCTAGTTTCTAAACTTGTAATTTTAACTATACCATAAGGAAAAATATTAGAAACAACAAAGGGTCCAATCCAACGAGAGCGTAATTTTTTAGGAAAAAGTTTCAAACGTGAATGATAAAGAAGGACTTTATCTCCAACATGAAATTCCTTTCTTATAAGCATTCGATCATGAAGATTCTTAGTCTTTTCTTTGTAAATCCTTACATTCTCATAAGCATCATTTCAAATTTCTTCCAACTCTTGCAGTTGCAATTTTCTTGTAATCCCAGCAGCATCATAATCCATGTTGCATTGTTTAATGGCCCAAAAAGCTTTGTGTTCAAGCTCCACCGGTAGATGACATGCTTTCCCATAAATCATTCTATAAGGTGACATTCCTATAGGTAATTTATAAGCAGTCCTATAAGCCCAAAGTGCATCTCCAAGGCGTAGACTTCAATCTCGTTGGTTAGGTTGCACTGTTTTCTCCAAAATGGACTTGATTTCTCGATTGGAAATTTCAACTTGGTCATTCATTTACGAATGATATACTGTGAATGTTCAATGAGTCATATGATATTTGCGTAACAATGCTTCCATGGAACGATTGCAGAAATGAGTGCCACGATCACTGATGATAGCTTTAGGGATGCCAAACCTATCAAATATGTGAGTCCTAACAAAATCTAAAACAACCTTAGCATCGTTAGTTCATATGACTTTCACCTCAATCTATCTGGACACATAATCAACAGGAAGAAGAATATAAAGATTTCCAAAAGAAGAAGGAAATGGACCCATAAAGTTAATACCCCAAACATAAAAAATTTCACTTACAAGAATATTTGTTAAAGGCATTTAATTTTTATGAGTGATATTACATGTTCTTTGACATTTTTCACATGATTTGTAGAAATGATATGCATCTTTAAAAATAGAAGGCCAATAGAAACCACTTTCAAGTACCTTGTGGGCTGTTTTTTTTACTCCAAAATGCCCACCATAAAAATGATAATGACAAAAAGTGAGAATGGAATGAAATTCATCCAGTGGTACACATCTCCTTACTACTTGATCCACACAAAATTTCCACAAGTAAGGAGTATCCCAAAAATAATATTTAGCATCAGCTTGTAACTTGTCCTTTTGGGATGTAGACAAACCTGGAGGGAATTCTTTGGTGACTAAATAGTTCACTAAATCAGCATACCATGGTCTTGTAGAGGAGTGCAACATATACAACTGTTCATAAGGAAATGTTTCTCTGATTGTTTCAGTTGGAATATCCTCGGCCCTTAGTCGACTCAAATGATCAGCCACATGGTTTTCAGCACCTTTTTTTGTCTTTGATCTCAAGATCGAATTCTTGTAAAAGCAAGATCCACCTAATTAGTCTTAGTTTGGACTCCTTCTTCAAATGATACCTGAGAGCTGCATGGTCAGTAAAAACAATGACTTTTGTACCAAGTAGATATGACCTGAATTTTTCAAAAGCAAACACCACTGCAAAAAGTTCCTTTTCAGTTGTATGGTAATTGCATTGTGCTCCATCTAACATGCGAGAAGCGTAGGCGATAACATGCAAATTCTTCCCAATTCTTTGCCCAAGCACAACTCCTACCGTATAGTTACTCGCATCACACATTATCTCAAAAGGTTCATCCCAATTTGGTGGTTGGATGATAGGGGCAGATATGACACATCTCTTAAGCTCATCATGGGCATCTTTACAGGCTTGATCAAACATAAAATCCACTTCTTTAGCTAATAGCCTGCACAAAGGTGTTGTAATCTTCGAGAAATCTTTGATAAAGCTTCGACAAAAACCTGCATGACCTAGAAAAGAATGAACTTCCCTCACGTATGAGGGTAAGGCAATGATGAAATAACATCTATCTTAGCTTTATCAACTTGTAATCCATGTGAAGACACAACATGCCCAAGAACTATTCCTTGCTCTACTATAAAATAGCACTTTTTATAGTTCAAGACAAGGTTTGTTTTAATGCACTTTTTTAGGATCAAAGATAAATTTTCTAGACATTTATCAAAAGAATCACTATACACCGTGAAATAATCCATAAAAACCTTAATTATTCTTTCAACATAGTTAGAAAAAATACTCATCATGCATCTTTGAAAAGTTGCAGGAGCATTACAAAGACCAAAAGGCATTCTCTTATATGCATATGTACCAAATGGACATGTAAATGTAGTTTTTTCTTGATCCTCGGGATTAATAACAATCTGCTTGTGTCCACTATATCCATCAAGAAAGCAATAAAAAGACTTACCTGCTAGGCGTTCAAGCATTTGATCTATGAATGGTAATGGGAAATGATCTTTGCGTGTAGAAAGATTGAGCTTTCTATAATCAACACACATTCTCTATTCACTCGAGATGCGAGTAGGAATAAGCTCATCATTTTTGTTTTTCACCAATGTGATTTCGGTTTTTTTAGGCACCACATGGATTGGCACCACCCATTTACTATTTGTGATGGGGTAAATGACTCCTGCATCTAACAATTTTAAAATTTCAACTTTCACTACCTCAATCATAGGTGGGTTCAACCGCCTTTGCATTTCCCTTGTTGGTTTTATGTTGTCCTCTAATAGTATGTGATGCATACACATTGAGGGACTAATGCCCTTGATGTCAGCTAAAGTCCATCCAATTGTCATTTTGTGATCACACAACAACTTCACAAGTTTTTCCTCTTATATACTTGTCAAACCTTTTGCTATGATAACAGAAAGTGTATTGTTGTCGCCAATGAATACATACTTCAAATTATCGGGCAAAGGTTTTAATTCTAACTCGGGGGCCTGTAAAATAGATGGCAAAAGCTTTTTATGTGAGACTAATAAATCAATAAAGACATTACAATGGGGAACGGTTTGTAAAGCTTGTAAGGCCAATACTGATTCGTGCATGTTTTGGGGAACACATATGTGCCTCTCCATCTCTTCTATCTTGGTGAAATCATAGCCATAGCTTAAAGCTATGCTTAATCTATCTTCGCAATCAAAATCACAAACTTGCTGCACACACTTATCAATTTGGTCATAGCATGTGATAAAATAAACATTGTTATAAGGATATTTCATTACATCATGAAAATTGAATTCAATTTTTTCATCTCCTACCTCCATAGATAAGGTATCCTTACCACAATTAATCTTTATGCTGGTAGTTTTCAAGAATGGTCTTCCAAACAATATAGTAGTGCTGATTGATGAATCACAAGAATCATGTTCCATATCAAGAATATAAAAGTCACATGGAATAACCAAAGTATCAATCTTGACTAGGACATCCTCTATCACACGAAGTGGGTAAACCAAACTACGATCCGCAAGTTGTATTACAATGCTAGTTTTATGCAAAGGCTCAAGACTAAGAGAATCATAAACATGTTTGTGCATAACACTAATGAATGCACCTAAATCATATAAGACCCTCTTAAAACTAGCATTACTAATAACACATGGGATAGTAAACGCACCTGGGTCCTTTTGCTTGAAAGGCATATTCTTTTGAACAACAACAGACACAACTTTACCCATACTTACCATTTCATGACCTTTCAATTTGAAAGCTCTCTTGGTAGTACACAACTCCTTCAAAAATTTAGGATACTTGGGAATTTGCTTGATAGCATCAAGCAAAAGAATGTTGAGTTTTACTTTTTTAAAAACCTCTAAAATCTCTTTTCCTTTGTCCCCTTTCTTTGTCCTAGAAGAACTCACAGGAAAGGGTGGAATTGCTTTAAAACTGGAATTCATTGAGTGAGGAGTTACCTTTGGAGTGTTGGTTGATGTTTTAGTTTGTGGAGGAGGATGATGTTCCTTCTTTGTACTCAATTCAGTTTCTATCTCTTCTTCTTCCTTTATCTCAATTTGTTTTGACCTTTTCTCTTCAAGTTCTTTCCCACTTCTCAGCATGATCGCACTAACATTGTATTTTGGATTCAATGCTTGGGAGGGTAATTTTCCATTCATTTGTGACTCCAATTTCCCTACACTTGAAGCTACTTGCCCTATTTGCTTCTCTAAGTTGTGAATACTTGACCTTGTTTCCTGTTGAAAAGACATGATATTTTGTTGCAAGGTAACAGTATTAGAAGCCAAAGTTTTCATCATCTCACGAAGATTATCATTGGATGACAACCTCGTAACATTGGAGTTTGTGAATGGAGGGGGTTGTCTTGCTTGATAATTCTGTTGGGGCTAAAATCCATAGGGATGGAATTGTCAGCCTTAATTGCCTTATTGGGATGGGTTGCTATAGCGTAAGTTGGGATGATCTCTCCATCTAGGATTGTACGTGTTGGAAAAGGGATCATATTTATGCTGGGGCTGTCCGTTGAATGCTCCATCAATTGCATGAGCTTGTTCAATATAATCTTCTTGCATTGTTGGACACATATCCGAAGCATGTCCTTTGTAAGGAGCATATGCTACAAACTTTCACCTGCTGCATAATTCCACAAGCCAAAGAACGCACAAGAGAAGTAAGATCATTAACTTTATTTTCAAGGTTAGAAATACTTACCTCATTTACTCGTTTGTTGGAGAAGTCTCCACGAGTGCCAAACTGTTTTGAGTTAGCTATCATGTTTAAGATCAATTGGCGTGCAGCCTCGGGTGTCTTATCCACCAATACGGCTCCACTTGCAGCATCAATGATACTATGGTCAATAGGCATCAATCCTTCATAAAAATATTGAATGAGTAGTTGATTGGGTATTTGATGATGAGAGCATTGAATGCATAGTTGCTTAAATCTTTCCCAATACTCGGAGAGTGTCTCTCTATGAGATTGTCGAATCCCACATATTTCTTTCCTTATATTGGCAACTCGAGATACTAGGAAATACTTCTCAAGAAAAATCTTTTTCATGGCATTCCAAGTTCCAATAGATCCTGGAAGAATAGAGAAAAGTCATGCCTTTGCTGCCCCTTTTAAAGAGAATGGGAAAGCTTTCAACTTAACTTGTTCTTCATCAACTCCATTTGGTTTCATGTCAACACAAACCATATGGAACTCCTTGATATGAGTATGAGGATCTTCTCTGATGTAACCATATTATTCGATAGTTTCACCCACATTTACCTAATGTTTTGTCCATGTTTTATATGTAAAATGCCTTGATATTCTTTGTTTTATGTTTTGAAGGCACATTTGGATGAAAAAAAGCAAAAAGGAGTAAATTGGAGATAATTAGTAGATTTGACGTTCAGTTGATGTTTTGTGCAGAGCGTGAGTTCTAGAGATCAAAATGAAGTGATTCTAGTGGCTTTAAAAAGCTAACATCCATACCTTTCTGGAAATGTAATGCAAGAAAAATAAGAAGAGGAAGATCATGGAAATCACATCCTTCAAAGTCAAATCTCGTATTCTGCCACTATTGATCTTTGTCCATTCAAAATTCCATATCTAGAGCTATAAAAGTCCAATTGATGCAAACTTAATGTTTTTGGATTCCTGATTCAAAGGTCTAGAAACGCTCCAAGTTTCAGCCAAAAATGATGTCAGATGAGGGCGATATGATTTTTCAAAGATGACAACTGAATTCTGCCAGCAATCAGGTTTCGTGAATAAATGAATCCAAATTATGTTTCGAAGCTTCTAAACTATCATCCAAGTTATAATTTCAGCAATTTAGCCCCTCTAGTAAACCAATCTAGAAGGTCAAGAAAAGTAGCCACCAACCTCAATCCACCAACCTCAAATCACCAACCACAAACCAGCTGCAAGTTGGAATGCTGCCATTGTCAAAGAAGGAGGCTGCAATGGTGGATTGTTTGTGGTGACTACTAATGTCAAAGTTTGGCAAGTTTGGTAGCCACCATTATTGATAAAGAAGCAAGAGAAGCTGCCATTGAAGCCTATATATAGACACCAAGAGAGCAAAGAAAGAAGAGGAGGGGAGTGCAATAGAACCAAAGAAAGGTGGTAGCAACTACAAGTGAAGAAACACAAACTCTCCTCTCTACATACTAGAAATAATGCTTTCTTTTATCTTTAGGAGTAGTTGTTCAATAGATATGCAAGGCTAAGCTCTTTTCTTGGTTGCAAGGACGCAGAAACTTTCAGATTTCAAGAACTATGAGATTTATTCTTCCATTTATTTTCAGTTTGTATTATGAATGAGTATGAATGTTTTCCTATGCATATTTTCTATGATTGTTGTTGATAATTGCAAGAGCGGACTCTAAGTTATTATTGTGAACAATCTATTGCTAAGTTTGATATCAAAACCGGAGTTAGGGTATATAAACTTGTGAAGCAACTAAGCTTGATAATTGTGGCGGAACTACATTATTAAACTTAGGGAAAACATTCGATCAAAGCAACATAAGTAGACAACTTGGTTGTTAAGATTAATGAATTTATCTAGATCTTAAGGCTGCTATTAGATTAAATCATTAGTGCGGACACTGTGATTATTTGTTGGTTAGGGTTATACGGCGGATCCGTTAATTAACCAAAGTTAAGAAAAGATAAAAATTCAAAATATAAACTGGAGTTTCGTTTCAAGGATCAGTTCTGATTTCTGTAGGTGGATGTGTGCTTGTGACCAAGGTTTGTTTTCTTGATAAATTTCAGTTTTAATTGATTGTGTTCACTAGTTTAATTTCTTCCATATTTTAGATTATCACAAATCAAAACCCCCCCAATTGCATAACGTATAGCATAAAAATCTGAACTAAATCTTCCTCATGGGACGATCCCTTGCTTGCTCTATACTATCTTGTGTGTTTTAAGCTAGGGTAATTAATTTGTGCGACCGCGACATCGCAACATTCTCCTGCAAGACCATTAAATGTTGGTAACAAATTTATAAAACCAGATTTGAGCTCAAAGTTTACATTATTGTCAATGTTTATACATAGTGGCTAATTTTCCATGTTAAGAGCAGCAAGGTCCTTAAGTGTTTGTTATCGTGCAATAGCCATAGTGTTGAGACGAGCTTCCTTTCGTAACCTGCGTAAAGTTTTGTCTATTTCAAGATCCAATTGCACTTGACTTTGATTAGTAGAATGTGTTACTGGTATAAATCATCAAGAAAACTCAAAAGAAACCAACCACATAAAAAATTGAAAACAATGTAAATTGTATGAAAATCTTATGTTAGAAAACTAAAACTGCCTTAAAACCTCAATAGGGTGGGGCTAATAGTACACTACTAGTCTTGTTCAAAACATCGTTTTCCTTCAAGAAAGGAGAAGCCGAAACCTAATTCCACAAACAATTCTGTTTTGAACAGTACCGCCACTGCAAATAAACAGTATCGCCGCAAGCAAAAATTCTATTTCTCTCTTATTTTTTCAGAAATATAAATAAAAAATCACAGCAACTAAAAATAACAGTATAAGTATAAGAATCAACTAAAATTACTTCCCCGACAACGGCACCAAAATTTGTTGTGATGTTGTGGTCGCACAAATTAATTACCCTAACTTAAAACACAACACACAAGATAGTATAGAGCAAGCAAGGGGTCAATCTCACAAGGAAGATTTAGTTCGGATTTTTATTCTATATGTTATGCAATTGGGGGCTTTTAATTTGTAATGATCTAAACTATGGAAGAAATTAAACTAGCAAACAAAATCAATTGAACTTAAAATTTATGAAGAAAACAAACCTTGGTTGCAGACACACATCCACCAAGGGAAATTAGAACCGATTCTTAAAACAAAACTACAATTTATCTTCTGAATTTTTATATTTTCTTAATGTTGGTTAATTAACGGATCCGCCATATAACTAACCCTAACCAACAAACAATCACAATGTCCGTATTAATGATTTAATTCAATGGCAGCCCTAAGAACTAGATATTTGAGTGTTCTCCCTAAATTTAATAATGTAGTTCCGCCACAATTATCAAGCTTAGTTGCTTCACAAGTTCATACATCACAACTCCGGTTTTGATATCAAACTTAGCAATAAATTGTTCACAATAATAACTTAGAGTTTCGCTCTAGCAATTATCAACAACAATCATAGAAAATATGCATAGGAAAACAATCATACTTATTCATAATATAAACTAAAAATAAAAGGAAGAATAAATCTCATAGTTCTTAAAATCCGAAGGTTTGTTGTGTCCTTGCAACCAAGAAAAGAGCTTAGCCTTGCATAACTATTGAACAACTACTCTTAAAGAATAAAGAGAGCATGATTTTTTTAGGTTTGTAGACAAGAGAATTTGTGTTTCTTAACTTCTGGCTGCTGCTCCCCTTCCCTTCTCTCTCCTTTTCTTTTTATATGCTAAGAAACCCTAGTTCCTAATTTACAAAGTAGTCCTCCTTTAAGTTGAAAATTGACATTTAAGTGCTTCAATAACTATTTTCCCTAAAAAAGAGAAATAGCCTTGCATGAAATCTTCAAACTCTGACTTAGAGGAGATAAATTGCTGATATAAAAACTTGTATGACAGTTTAGAAGCTTCAAAACATAATTTGGACTCATTTCTTCACGCAACCTAATTGCTGGCAGAATTCAGTTGTCATCTTTGAAAAATCATATCTCCCTCATCTAACATTTTTTTTGGATGAAATTTGGAGTGTTTATTGAAATTTGAGTCAGAAATGAAAAAAATTGAGTTTGCATAAATTGGTCTTTTATAGCTCCAGATATTGAATTTTGAATAGACAAAGGTCAATAGTGGCAGAATGTGAGATTTGATTTTGAAGGATGTGATTTCCATGATCTTCCTCTTTTTATTTTTCTTGCATTATATTTCCAAAAAGGTATGGATGTTAGCATTTTAGTGCCACTGGAATCACTTCATTTTGATCTGTAGACCTCACGCTCTGCACAAAACATCAACTGAACGTCAAATTTGCCAATTATCTCCAATTTACTCCTTTTTGCATTTTTCATCCAAAAGTGCCTTCAAAACATAAAACAAAGAATATCAAGGCATTTTACATATAAAGCATGGACAAAATATTAGGTAAATATAGGTGAAACTATCGAATAATATGGTTACATCACATATCCATGAGAATTTTGAAAATTATGGTGTGTTTGAAATGATGGTTGTGAAGTTTGTGCATTGTTGTTCTCACTCTTCCAACTAAAATTCAGGTGATTTCTCCAACCAAGGTTGTATATTTGCGAGTATGGGTTATGTTTGGCCATTTGGAAACTGTTTAAAACATAAGCTTGTTCATGGAGACATTCCTTAAAAGAAGGCAAGGTTAGATAGTTGTTGGTTGAGTGTTTATTTGTTTCACATATTTGACATGCAATGTTTTCAACATATTTTAATTGACCACTCTTTTTCAATTCTAGTATCTCAACTTTTCCAGCTAAAGATGCAAACTTGGCTTGAAGGTCATGATCTTCCCTAAGGTTGTACATACCTCCACTAGATGTATGAGGTTGAGTTTTACTCGGTGCCTCATAAGTACCCGCAGTGTCCTAATTTTGAACATTTTCAGCTAACAAGTCTAAGTACTCCATTGCTTCATCAGGGTCTTTGTCTTTAAAAGTTCCATTGCATATCAATTCAACCATTTGCCTATCTTTAGGTGTTAACCCTTCATAAAAATATGAAACCAATCTCCATGTTTCAAAACCATGATGAGGGCAAATACTAAACAAGTATCGATACCTATCCTAATATCGGTAAAATGTTTCTCCTGGTTTTTGAGTAAAGTGGTGATTTGTCTTTTGAAAGAGTTTGTGCTATGGGATGGAAAAAACTTCTTTAAAAACTGTTGTTGCATTTCATCCCAAGCACGAATGGATCCTGGTCTCAAATTTTATAGCCATGTTTTAGCTTTATCTTTTAATGAAAAAGGAAAAAGCTTTAATCTCATGGTGTTCATGCTACAATTTAAATTATTATATGTGTTGCAGACCTCCTCAAATTCCCTTAAATGCATGGATTTTCCAATTCTAAACCATGAAAAGAAGGTAAAAGTTGAATAATGTCTGGCTTAAAATTAAAATAAGATGCATCAGGAGGAAAAACTATGCATGATGGTGCACTTGTTCTTGTTGGATTCATGTGGTCTCTAAGTGTTCTAGCACGGTTATTCTCATTATTCTCATTAAGAAGTGATTGATTATCTTCTTCGGCCATCTTTTCTGAAAATGATAAAGATACCCTACAAAGTCTACCACTTGTTGTTTTATTATTTATAATTTGTACAATTAACCTCCCTATGGTTCAACCCTGGTCTTGCGGTTTATTTATTACTTCGACACTCCTGCACTTGGGAGAAGACATCATTCTTTTTGTCGTGTCAAGTTTTTGGCATCGTTGCTGGGGAGGTAAATGTTGTATAAATTATAATTTTTAGTTTATTTTCTTTTTTCACTTTTTTTGTATATAACTTTGTTTCTTTTCTCTTATTTCTTCTCCTTTTATTTTCTTTTTCCATTTATTCTATTCTTACACGTGCATGAGAGTGTGGTCATGTACATCAAGTGGTAGACTTTGTAGGGTATCCTTATCATTTTCAAAAAATATAGCCGAAGAAGATAATCAATCACTTTATAATGAGAATAATGAGAATAATGAGAATAACCATGCTAGAACACTTAGAGACCACACAAATCCAACAAGAACAAGTGCACCATCATGCATAGTTTTTCCTCCCGATGCATCTCATTTTAATTTTAAACCAGGCATTATTTAACTTTTACCTTCTTTTCATGGTTTAGAATTGGAAAATCCATACTTGCATTTAAGAAAATTTAAGGAGGTCTGCAACACATATAATAATTTAAATTGCAGCATGAACACCATCAAATTAAAGCTTTTTCCTTTTTCATTAAAAGATAAAGCTAAAACATGACTACAAAATTTGAGACTAGGATCCATTCGTGCTTGGGATGAAATGCAACAACAGTTTTTAAAGAAGTTTTTCCCATCTCATAGAACAAACTCTTTCAAAAGACAAATCACCACTTTCACTCAAAAACCAGGATAAACATTTTACCAATGTTGGGATAGGTATCGAGACTTGCTTAGTACTTGCCCTCATCATGGTTTTGAAACATGGAGATTGGTTTCACATTTTTATGAAGGGTTAACACCTAAAGATAGGCAAATGGTTGAATTGATGTGCAATGAAACTTTTAAAGATAAAGACCCTGAAGAAGCAATGGAGTACTTAGACTTGTTAGCTGAAAATGCTTAAAATTAGGGCACCGCGGGTACTTATAAGGCACCGAGTACAACTCAACCTCATACATCTAGTAGAGGTATGTACAACTTTAGGGAAGATCATGACCTTCAAGTCAAGTTTGCATCTTTAGCTAGAAAAGTCGAGGCACTAGAATTGAAAAAGAGTGGTCAATTAAAATCTGTTGAAAACATTGCATGTCAAATATGTGAAACAAATGAATAATCAACCGATAATTGTCCAACCTTGCCTTCTTTTAAGGAATGTCTCCATGAACAAGCTCATACTTTAAACACTTTCCAAATGGCCAACCACAACCCATACTCACAGACTTATAACCTGGTTGGAGAAATCACCCAATTTTCAGTTGGAAGAGTGAGAACAACAATGCACAAGCTTCACAACCACCATTTCAAGCACACCATAATTTCCAAAATTCTTATGGATATGCACCTCCTTATGCTCCACCTCCTATAAGACATCTTGAGGAAACATTGCATGCATTTATTAAAAAGCAAGAGACAATCAATACTCAACTTGCTTAAAACATGACAGATTTTAAAGACACTCTTGCAAAATTAACATCTGCTCTCTGTTTCCAGGAGAAATGTAAGTTTCCATCTCAACCACAACAAAATCCCAAGGGGCAATACAATGCAAATGCAAGTAGTTTTGGAAGCCAACACATGGATCAAGTCAAATCAGTCACTATTCTGCGTAATGGGAAGGTTATTGAAAAACCCTCTCTTGAACTTTATGAGAAAGATGATGAGTTAATCTTTGAGGGTAAGGAAGGGGTTGAATCTAAAAATTACAAAGAAAAGATTGATTCTCCGCCAGCACTTCCATTTTCTCAAGCCATAACCAAACCAAGGAAAGTTAATCACAACTTTGAAATCTTTGAAATTTTCAAACAGGTAAGAATCAAAATACCTTTGTTGGATGCTATTAAATAGATTCCTTCCTATGCGAAATTTGGAAACATGACATTGGAGATAAATATTTTCAACATTTATAAGCAACCTGCAGATGATAATGATTTACAAGAAGTAGATCATATTGATGAATTAGTTTATGATCAACTTGAATCTACTTTAAGTAAAAATGAGTTGGATGAATCTAAAGATTTGCAAATGATTTATTCTGAGGAAGAAATCATGGATGAAAAAAGCACCGAAAATATTTTGTCAACAATGACAACAAATTCGACATCTAAAATCACACCAATTGATGATTACTTTCCTAACAAATCCTTACTTTCTCTTATTCCAATGCCTTGGTATGATAAAAATATCAATTTTCTTGCTTTAGGAGATTTGCCAGCTGATTGGAGTACCCAAGACATAGAAAAGTTTTTGAACGAAGTGAAGAGCTTTTATTGTGATGACCCTAATTTATTCATATATTGTCCTAATCAAATATTTCAAAGATTCATTCCCGACAATAAGGTAAGAAGTGTCATTAAACTTTGTCATTCTGAAGCATGTGGAAGTTATTTCTCATCAAATAAGACAGCTGCAAAAATATTTCAAAATGGATTTTATTGGCCCACCATGTTCAAGGACACGCATGCATTCTGCAAAGCTTGTGAAAATTATCAAAAAGTTGATACTGGTCAAAAAGTTTTGTTTTGTAATTCTCAACTCTATACATTCCCTAGAGAGCTAAGATCAAGATGGAGCAATTCTTATAGGGCCTATGGTGTTGAGAATTCAAAGAATGACAATGTTTTTAAGAAAAATGAACATTGTTAGAAAGCTTACTTTGATAATTTTCCTAATGAAAATGAATCAACTGGTTTGAATGATCTTGTAGATAAAGGTTGATTATTTTGTTTTTCTCACATTGTTTTGTGTTTCTTTTTTAGTGATTTTTGCTAGTTTCTCTCACCCCGGTCAAATGGCGGATAATGGTACTACGTGACTTAAGTCGGTTTTTTTAGTTTCCCACAATAACTGATATCCGTGTATATATTTGTGCAATTCTTTGAATCTTTTTTCCAATTCTCATTTGAAAATGAACACTAATCTTGAAAAATTGAAAAAGTATCTTCCTGCTCTGCCTTAGAATGCGATTACAAAAATTTACCGTGCTAGATGTGCAAAATTGAGATTATTAATGAATCATGGAATTCCTGAAGATATTCGCTGGTTGATTGAAGTAAAAGTTTGATTATCAGGTGAGTCCTCTAACTCTTTCATTTCACACATGTCTAGAACAGGTAAAAGCACTTTTGCAAATAAACGTCGTGCAAAATGACTGAAAGTTTGTCATCGTTGTGCTAGATGGACTTGTAATACACAATGTCGTTCTTTAGGAATGGTATCTATAAACCGTGAAGATAAAATACAATTCATTAAGGATGGCCTGAGTAAGGAGTCTTTAGATAACCTTCTATTGACTCTTGAGACGCATCCTAGTGGAGATGTGCATCGTGCAATTCATGATTTATGGCTGCTATTTCATAAAGAACATGATCGACTTAGTCTTGGGAATCTGACTAAAAAAGACCCTGTTTGTCATTTTTTAAAAAACCTGGATGGGAAGCCTATCCCCGACCCATAGAGGGCGTTTAAGCTATTCTTGGAATTAAAACCAAGGGAAGATATGAGCCACAATCACAACTACTTGTACATACACATGCTTTTTCAAAAGTAAAGAAATAAAGAGAGAGAGAGAGAGAGAGAGAGAGTGAGACTCTAGCTGGCCTATATATAAGTTGTATGATTGCTTTTCTAATTTCTCATTTATAAAACCCTCTTTTCCTTCCTTTCATTTCTACTCAACCCATACATTCAATAAAAACTAAAGTGTGTAGAAATAGCAAGTTCCTTAGGTCATCACATAAGAAATATTTGTGTTTTCGGTGAATCTAGTCTTGGGAAAGAAAAGGAGTTTTTAGAATCAGCAAATCATCTTGTGTGTGAGACTCTAGCTGGCCTACATATAGGTGGTATGATTGCCTTTCTAATTTCTCATCTATAAAACCCTTTTTTCCTTCCTTTCATTTCTACTCAACCCATACATTCAATAAAAAACTGAAGTGTGTAGAAATGACAAGTTTCTCAGGTCATCACATAAGAAATTATGTTTTCGGTGGATCTAGTCCTGGGAAAGAAAAGGAGTTTTTAGAATCAGCAAATCATCTTGGTCAAGTGCTAGCTGAGAGAAAGATTCATTTAGTATATGGGAGAGATAATCTTGGGTTAATAAGAGGTGTGTCAATAGCTGCATTTTAGGAGGTAGTCAAGTTTTGGGGGTCGTCCCCGAAGCTTTAGCATAAGGGGACATCATTGGAAAAACAATTGGAGAGGAATTTCTGGTCTATACAATGTCAGCTCAAATGAATGCAATGTTTAACCATGTTGATGCCTTCATTGCTTTACCAAGTGGTCTAGGCACATTGGAAGAGATTTTTCATATTTTCTCTTGGGCCCAACTGCACATTCACCATAAACCCATAGGTTTGTTAAATGTTAATGGTTGTTATGATAAGTAGTTGTCTTTTCTTGATCACACTGTGGAACAAGAATTTCTAACATCTTCTACACGATAAATCATAATCTCCGCTACTACTACTGAACAATTGATTGACCAACTACAATCTTTCATTCTTGTAATTGATCCTTCCATAAGTCGTATAAATTGGTCAACTAAAAAAAGCCATAAAAAGCTTAGATTGGATTTGAGCCTCCATTGTAAATCTTTGTATCTTTTGGTTTTATTATTGTGTTTTATTGTTACTTATAATTGTTTCAGTGTATTTCAGGTTTGTCAGTGTTCGTTATTTCAGGTTAAATCTTCTATACTCTATCTTTCTACCTTTAAACATTGAGGACAATGTCTTGTTTTAGTTTTGGGAAGAGGGTAGTAGCTTAAAAAAAACAAAAAACTGCATTTTCTATTTCATAAAGCATGTACAAAATGGTTGTTACAATGATGGCAGAGTAAGGAGAATCTTTTATGACTCTTGAGATGCATCTTGGTAAGATGCATCTTGGTAATCATTCGTAACAAGGTCTATCATAATACTTCTTGAAATATTTAGATTTACAAACTCTTGCTGCCGTAATTTTTGTTGTTGTTTTGTTCCAACTTAGACCCTGATTCTGACTTAGGTTCGTGCAATATCTAACCATCCCAACTATATTAACTAAAGTACATTTTATAATAATCTATCTAATAATATAAGATACCTTTAATTTGTGGTAAATATCCATTTTAAATGCAGGCCTATCACATAAATGAAAGGATTGATTGATGACTTTAAGAACTTCAATTGCAAAGGCAAAGAGATGATCAAACTTAGAAAAGAGATGTTGGTGCAATCCAAACCGGAACACTGTTCGATAATTGGGTCATATCTGGAGCTATAGATCTCAGATTTAGGTCTACTTTATATGGATGGAAAGGTAAGACATAGGCCTACAACTTTCATATGGAGCCCAAGATCTAAAAAGGCCATTTTCAAGTTCAAATTGTTGCAACAACAAAGAAGCCCAAATCTGTCCTCCAGCCCGAGCACTGTTTAGTATTTTGTCCATATCTAGAGTTCTAGAAGACGAAATGAGATGAATTGTTTTCACAAGAAAGCTGAGACCATTTCCTAGAATTTTCATGTTTTAAGTGGCTCTAATTTTGACATCATCAATGACGTTTTGGACAGACAAGAGAAGATAAGGATTGTCACCAAGTCAAGGGTTGGCTACCTACTCATCAATTAGTCATCAAATCAATAGTTTCCAATTTTGACCTATAAAAGGAGGCATTTGTCATGCATTTAGGCATCTTGGTGTCCAGATCAAGATCATGCTCTTGTTTTCTCTCTTTGTATTCTTTGTAATGTTTATGCATTGCTTTCATTAATATCAAGTTTATGCCTTTCATTTCATTTCCTTAACTTAGTTAATTTTTATCTTATTCATGTTCTTATTTTGTTTATCTATTTTTCTTTTTTTCATTATGTCTAGCTAAGTTAATTATGTCAAGGTTAAAAGGTTACACTAATGGTATAAGAATAAGTATGGTATAAACTTAATATGGACTTTAATGTTTGATACTAATATGTTTTATATTTGTTATCTTGTTCTCTCTTTAATACGTTGCTTGTTAAATGACTAATCTTGATTTATGTTGTATAACACTTGGTACAACAAATGCTTGACACTTCCATAGCCCATACTGTATGGTATAACCGACACCTAAGCTGTGAAATGAACTTGATTTGTTGTTAACATAAGTTATAATCATGAATGCTTGACAACATTTACAAGTATTAGTATTAATTGAATAAGATGACTAATTTAATCATGTTAACAATCTATAATATGATTGGAACCTTCTTTGTGTGTGGATTCCAATTGAACAATAAGAGTTTATATTATACTTGTTTGACATACCATTAGTGGAACCTCTAACCTTAACATTTGTTATTATCAGTGTTTAATCCTTACATTAATTTTCCATCTCAAAGTTCTCATCAACTTTTCTTTTTCTTCTTTTTCTTTATTATTGTTGTTATTATTATCATCATTATTATTACTATTATTATTACTACTAGTAGTACTACTAGTATTATTATTCTTCTTATTATTATTATTATAGTTGTTGTTATTGTTATCATTGTTGTTTATAATTTGTACAATTAACCTCCTTATGGTTCGACCCCAGTCTTGCCGGGTTATCTATTATTTCGACACTCCTGCTTTTGGGAGAAGACATCAATCTTTTCGTCGTGTCATGAAACTAATAAATTCCATTCAATGCTGATATAATTACGATCAATTGATATCATTAACTATTTTTAACTCAGAATAGTTAATCAATTCTTATCCGTATCTAGTTTACAATCTAAGTTGTCGATGTCAAGATCCTTTGACATTATTAGTCTCATTACTCGGAGTAGCTAAGCACACCATAACTGGTTGTCGATACCAATACAAACCATAGATATAATTAACTACTTTTTACCCATAATAGTTAATCAATATATCTTTCTCCCTTAACTGAGAGTAACCATGCTAATGTTAGTAATCCTTATTAACATCATTAGTCACCTAATTACCCAGAATCAATTAATCAATTTAAAAAATGCAAACACCAATAGAAACTCATTAATACCGTTAGTTATCCAAATCTGGATACATGATCAATGTCATAAAAAATATCAATATCAAATGAACCCAATTGATACCATTAGTTATCCTAATTTTTGGGATAACTAATCATTTTCATCATAACATTCTATTCATATCGAACACATAGATATAAACTACCAAATTAAATCATATATATAGATCACTAAGTTCAAATCACTTATACACCTAGAAAATTTAAAATGGTAGAAAATAAAAAGCCTTAAAGTGTTGGACACCTATCTACTATAAAAGCTTGACTAGTAGTCCTCAGCTGTTGTCTGAGTTTTGTGACTCTCCCTATATTAACAATCGACATAATTCCTCATATGAACATTATGTTGTGTTTCATCCATAACTAACATTATATAGTTTAGGTTAAGGTTTGGTTTAATCCCTTAGAAAGCTAGGACACAGGGTTATAAGTTCGATAAAGGAGAAGAACCTAGTTCTTATTCTAAAGTCCTCAAAACTACCCATTATTGAGAAGATGACCACTTGTCCACTAGGGTCTGCCTTGACCCCCTCTTGGTTAGTAGCCCATAGCCTATAATTGGAGTTTGCAAACACGAAATTAAGCAAGGTTAACTCCTTTAGATAGCTAACATCCAAGCCTATAATATCTATGAAAAGACCTAGTTCAAATTATCTCATTTCCATGCTTGAATTTCCTCTAGATAACCAAGAGATGAAACTGTCTAATTTCATCGACAATTCCATAAATATTCACACATCACCAATTTAACTTATTCTCATTTAAACCAATTCCTTGCCATACATTATAATGATGCTAAAAACATCTTCTAAGAATTTATTTGTCCAATTTCATTACCCAATCAATCAACATTTTTCTCAACCCTCTCTAACATCTTTATTGTTATTCTTTCATATATTTCTCATCTTTTTAATTCATATAAACACACATCATCAAGTCAAAGATTCAAATAAAACACCTTTCTTCTTCTTACATCAATGGTTGGTCATACACTTAATAAGGAGTTATAAATTTTCCTTCAAAATTACTTGTTATTTTAACTCATTTGAACTTTATTCTATGTCACAAACATCAGTTTAGTTCAATTTCTCATTTTTTCTAAAATTCATCATAAACCTTAATCTCAATTTAATGAAAAATTAATGGAAATTTAAAAATTATTGTAAAAACTTCTTAAATGGATGTTCACACACCTTACCAAAGAGCAATCTAGGCTCTAGTTACTAACCAATCAATGATTTCCACCTCTTCTTCCTTACTTGTTGTTGACACCACTTTCTCTTCACTCTTTCTCTAAATTGTTTTCTCTCAACATATTTTAAATCTAAAGGATTTTGTTTCCTAAATCCTTTAGCATCACTAACTCTCTTCTTTTTCTTATTTTTTCTCAAGAATTTTCAAACACAATGGATTTTTCCCTCTCTTCCTTTTCTATTCTCCATGGCTGGCCACAACAAGCCTTATATAGGTAACAATTTGTCAAATTCACTTTATGTCCTTTTAAATAGTAATTTTTATAGTTATAGGGTATTATCCCCCAGTATATTTTTAATATGGATTTTCAATAGGCAATATTGAAATTTATTAATTTATACCCCAATACCTTTCTTTCCTCATAAATAATTTTTGTTTAAATTTAATTCACATTTTAATTTTTTTTATTTTTCAAGTATTTTTCACTCTTTTACTTTTAAAATTTATTTGCTAACCATATTTTCTAAATTTCAAAGGTCTATATCCCTTCTGTTTTATAAATATCAAATCCTCAATTTTTATAATTTTCTGCTTAATTTCCTTTAGAATTTTTATAAAACTCATGGGTTGTACCAGGTTTACATTTTCTAATCAACATTACTAGTGATGATTTCAAATCAATTTTCATATCCCTACCCCCACTCTCTCTCTCTCTATATATATATTGTGTCCTATATATTAAAATTCATACATCATTCAATTTTTCTTTATCCATTTTAAAACATTTCTTTAATTTTACACTAAATTTACAACTAGAGTTTACAAAATTATACCATTTTAGGCTCAATTTAACCATCATAGTAGTGTTTACAATCTACCTAGTTTTATATTGGCTAGATTCTTACTTGGTTTCTAAATCATATTTAAAGTTACACAACTCCAAATTAACTTTAATTTCATTTCGAAGATAACATCTCTATTTACAATTTTTATGAAAAAATGTCATTCAAAATTTATCTTTTCAATCCCTAAACTTATTATAATGTTAATCAACAAAACTATCCAGTTTTCCAATTTACTCATTTGACAACCATTATCTTAAGCTTTATACAACTTTTGTTTCTAAATAAGGTCTTGTTAACATTATTATCAATATTATGTTCTTCCTAATTAATGTTTATGACTCATGTATGCATCAATTAATCTCTCTTTTTTTTACAAGTAATACTTTTGATATAAGTTTGACTTTGAGTACTCCATCTTTGTGAACCCCATCATGATGTTTCTAAGTCACCCTTTGACCTTTCACTCAAAATAATCCATGCTAGGAAATAGTGATGTCATTAGTTAATGATTAACCTTTTTTTAATTGAAAGTAGGAAATTTTATAGATTAAAATGAAACAAAATTGAAAAACTAGCAAATTAGAATATACATACATGTACAAATTAGTAATCAAAGAGAACAAGCTCCCTTGAACAAGCAAAGGAAACATGCTCTATGATGCAAGAATAACAATATAGCAAGTTAAATAAAAAACAACGAACAGACGCTAAACCATAAAGGATATGGCCATCAAACACATTTCCATGAAGCAATCCTTAAACAAACAACTATGAGGCATCAAAATAACCAAAAAACAACCTAGACAACAGCTGGTCAAGGAAGCACATAAGTCTTTGCAGGTAGTAACCTGAATCTATGTACATGCATGATAGAGAGGGAGCAGCAACTCTAATAGGGGCATCTCGTCTAGCAAAGGGGATTTAAGCAGCCAACTACAAAGAAGTAGCAATAGGCTACCTAACTAATAAACTAGCAAACACATGCAACAGCATGAACAACCAGCAAGTATACATGCTAGCAGCACCAAACAGATAGCAAAATAGCATGTAAAATGCACCAAGGCAGCCACACCCAAGACGATATTTACAACAAGAAAAAGCACCAAAATAGGATCTAAGAGGACAACACAACAACCAAATGCAAAAAGAAAAATCATGCAAAGGCATCCAAGTAAACAACAATCTGCATATAACAAGAGGAGGCACCAAGAGCAAAACGAAGACTAGCAGCAGGACAACTATGACATGCAAACCGAACAAACTAGAAGCTATTGCTTTAGCCAACTCCAATGTGGAAGCAAACTTCTAGCAGCAACAAGGAAAATACCTTATTATAGGGTGGGCACAACCACAACTAGAGAGTGGCCCAGGAGAAATCAAACAAGTATAACAAACCAAAGCTAATTTTCAGGAAACAAGCATAAATGAACAAGCTAGCTAGCACCCTGAAGCAGCCTCCACCCATGGTGAAGACTATTAAACCAAGACCATTCCAGCAAGCTAACAAATCTAAGCAGCTAAAATTTACATGCCCAATAGCAGTGGAACATATAGAGGGGAAAAGACCCCTAAGTAACAGGGTCATCAATCATCAAGCCAAAGAGTAGGCTTAATTCAGCAACAGCCAATTCAACACAACAGAAATGAGCTATCAAAATAGAAACCCAACAAGGGAACTAGAGACCACACATGAACAACCAAAGGCAACCCTGCCAGCTTCAGGAAGCTAGAGTGGAAACAACTCTAGCAAACCAGAGGAAGACCAATAGATAAAACCCAAGCAAAGCATGGGAATAAAAATCCACACTATTGTACCAGCATACTAACAAAATCGATAGTAACCATATATAACTAGTAGGAAACTGGACATTTATCAAAACCAACTATAAGAGCAATAACATAAAGTCAAAGAGAGAATGATAGGTCCCAATATAGATTTGTGAATGATAATTCTCTTTTGGTGAGATCGTACCAATATTTAGATATAAATTTTCATGTTATTCATGATAGGTTCTTGGCTTGAATATCTAATCCTAGCCATAACAAAAATACCAAAATAATGGGAAAACAAATAGCAATAACTGAAATTCAAAAATAATATGTTAACTCTCTGCTGTAGAAAACTTATTCCACTTCTACCATATATTGCTTAACTCCTAGACCCTTTCCCACGTTGCATGTAACATGCAACTGTTGCAACTACTTTACTTTTCATGTTTCCACATTGCATGCTCCTTTTTTTTCCATGCAACAATTTCTTTAGTTTATCCCAAATATTTGGGATTTGGCCTAAAATTACATTGAGAACGTCGTGGTCTATCAATACCTCCCTCAACAAGTGGAACCTTGTCCATAAGGTCCATAGATGGAAATAGTGTCTGTTTTTATTGAGTTAGTTCCCATATTGCTTCCTCAACTAAAAGGTGTTGCCATTGCACCAAACTTTCTTTGATAAGTTCGATGCCTTACTTAATCCAACGAGAGTCTAAGATAACTTAAGGTTCTAAGAAAATGACTCCTTCATCAGTGAATGGTGGTAATGCTGTTGTTATCTTCTCTGTAAGTGTTATGGCGTCATAGAATTTTTTAAGTAATGACACATGAAACACCAAATGAATGTGTGCTCCTTCTGGTAACTGCAATTTATATGTCACAAAACCAATCTTCTTAATGATCTTATATGAACCATAAAATCAGCTAGCTATTTTTTGGAACTCTTTTGAAAATAGTTTGTTGGTGATAGGGATACAGCTTTAAAAGAACCAGTCGCTAATATTAAAAAAGATGTCCCACCATTTTTGGTTTACCAACTACTTCATTTTATTAATTGAGCTAGCTAAGTTGGTCTTCAATTGCTATAGGAGATCATTGCAACTCAGTAGTTGGCGATTGACTTCATGCACTAGAGAAAAACCTATAGTGTAAATGGGAATGGAAGGCGGAAGACAACTACATAGTGCTTGAAAAGGAGTCATCCCTATGAAAATGTGAAAAGTGGTATTATACCAATACTCCGCCCATGGTAAGTAACAACACCACTTATTTGGCCATTGACGAACAAAACACTAAAAGTATTATTGATTGATACTTAAAAGTGTATTTTTATCAAGGTTTTATATCATTATTTTGCACTTGAAGTATCAATAACTTCTTAACTAAAACATGTTTTATAATAATATAAGATACCTTTAATTTCTAATAAATATTCATTTTAAATGTAGGCCTTTCACATAAATAAAAGGATTGATTAATGAATTTATGAACTGAAATTGAAAGGATAAAGAGATGGCCAAACTTAGAAAAGAGATGTCACTGCAGTCCAAACTAGAACACTGTTCAGTAATTGGATCATATCTAGAGCTATAGATCTCAAATTTAGGTTTACTTTATATGGATGGAAAGGTAAGACATAGGCCTACAACTTTCGTATAGAGCCTAAGATCTAAAAGGGCCATTTTCAAGTCCAAATTGGAGCAACAACAAAGAAGTCTGAATCTATCCTCCAACCCAAGAACTGTTTAGTATTTTTGCTATATCTAGAGTTTTAGAAGTTGAAATGATCTAAATTTTTTATACAACAAAGCTAAGACAATTACTTACAACTTTCATGTTTTCAAGTGGTTCCAATTTTGATGTTATTAATGACATTTTAGGTAGACAAAAGAAGATAAGGATTGTCACCAAGTCAAGAGTTGGAAACCTACTCATCAATTAGTCATCAAATCAATAGTTCCCAATTTTCGCCTATAAAAGGAGGCATTTGCTATGCATTTAGGCATCTTAGTGTCCAGATCAAGATCATGCTCTTGCTTTCTCTCATTGTATTTTTTGTAATGTTTATGCTTTGTTTTCATTAATATCAAGTTTATACCTTTCATTTCCTTTCATTTACTTAGTTAACTTTTATTTTATTTGTGTTCTTATTTTGTTTATCTATTTTTCTTTCTTTCATTATGTCTAGCTAAGTTTATTATGTCAAGGTGAAAAGGTTACACTAATGGTGTAAGAATAAGTATAGTATAAACTTAATATGGACTGTAATGTTTGATACTAACATGTTTTATATTTGTTATCTTGTTCACTCTTTAATACTTTGCTTGTTAAATGACTAATCTTGATTTATGTTGTATAATACTTGGTACAACAAATGCTTGACACTTTCATAGCCCATACTGTATGGTATAACCGACACCTAAGCTATGAAAGGAACTTGATTTGTTGTTAACATAAGTTATAATCATGAATGCTTGATGAAATTTACAAGTATTAGCATTAATTGAATAAGATGACTAATGTAATCATGTTAACAATCTATAATCCGATTCGAACCTCCTTTGTGTGTGGTTTCCAATTGAACAATAAGAGTTTATACTATACTTATTTGACATACCATTAGTGGAACCTCTAACCTTGACATTTGTTATTATCATTGTTTTATCCTTACATTGATATTCCATCTCAAAGTTCTCATCTTCTTTTTCTTCTTCTCCATCTCTTTCTTTATTACTACTACTACTACTACTATTTATATTAGTATTGTTGTTGTTGTGATTACTATTGTTATTGTTTATAATTGTTGTTTATAATTTGTACAATTAACCTCCCTGTGGTTCGACCCTGGTCTTACCGGGTTATTTATTACTTCGATACTCATGCACTTGGGAGAAGATATCAATCTTTTAGTCGTGTCAATTATTCAATATAACAGTTGAGAACTTCAATCTGGCCATTTGTTTGAGTATGATATGTAGAACTAAGTTAGAGTTTGGTGCCTGATAGCGTGAAGAATTCCTAACAGAAATGGCTGATAAAGATGGGATCCTGATCACTAACAATGAACTTGGGCATGCTGTGCAACTTGATGATGCCTTCCATGAATTTTTTTGCCACCATTTTTGCAGTAAAAGGGTGACTTAGAGGAAGGAAATGGGATGACTTACTCAACCGATCGACCACCAATATGATGGTGTCCTTCCTTTGAGACAACAATAATCCTTCAATAAAATCGAGAGTAATATCATCCTAGACTTGACATAGGATAGGCAGAGGTTGAAGAAGCCCACCTAGATATAATGTTTCAACTTTCACCTTGATAAGATCCAAGCAAGGTCAAATTTCAATTTTGATGTAAAATGTGTAACTATCCAATTTTACGGCAAGGGTCATAATTCTCAATCAGACCGTTGGATCGAGCTGAAATTTCACATGGAGTCTCCTGACATATTATATTACCTTGGGTTAGACATTTCAGATCAATAAAACATCTTTGCTGCACTTATTATGTGTTGGTGGGATAATCTCCTTTCCTTGGTTCTCTAATGAACTAAAAACGACTTATCGAAGAACAACTGTCTTCGTGGCGTCATCCTTATACCTCTCATTCACGAATCAATATTTGTTGGGTAGGGGTTTTCTGTTTTTCATAGTGCTGGGACCTAGGTACAGGTTATCTTTGGGTCACACTTCTATCAAACCTGATTTACATGGCTTTCCTGGAATTAGCGTCTTTGCATGTGGGTTGTGTGATCATATGATCACGAGGTTCGCATCATTTGGTATCAGAACCTGGCTCCATTAATCAGGTTATATCTTTCTGAAATTTTCATTCCTTGTTAAGTCCGCAAAAATTCCTTAGTATCCAATTTCTTCTTCTCCTTGAATTTATGGCATATAAAAAGAAAAAAAATTATTTCATTTTGTTATTGTTCAAAATATATGAGTAGCATCAAAAACAAAAAACAAAAACAAAAGAAAAGAGAAAAGAAAATAAAAATTGTTCAAAAAGATGTTTATTTGATTCTGCCGCAGAAAACTAAACAAGAGACAATTGGATTAGCTTAAAATTGATATTCTAATTATTGGGGTCCTAATTGCATTACATATCAAATTCTAGGTCAATTGGATATCATTTGTTTTGGGTTTCAAATTCGAGTCTAACCAGGTCTGATTCATAATGTTTTTACATCAGTATATCAAACTTTGTCATAAATTGCTCAAAACTTATGTTTTATCTATTTGGGTTGATATCGCATTATATCTGAAATTTTAACTCAATTGGACATCATTTACTTCAGGTTCCAGATTTCGACTTAACTTGTTGTAAACGAGTCTGTCTTGCATCAACGTTTGAAATTCACTTGCTTTCTGTTGATTTTGTTTCTTGCAGTTTATTTCCATAATATCCATTATATTTAGGTGTTGTTTATTTTTTTTGTTTCTATTTTTATTCGAGTCTTCAGTTTCGTGTATATTTCGAACAGACTCGCTTGCTACTCGCAAGACTATCATCGCAATTTTGTTTTGCTTGTTTTCTAGTTGTTATTGCTTCTTGAGTCACATATCTATTTGGATTGCACTGCCAAGTTGGTTCTATTTGGTGTTGATTCCAATTTTGCAAGAACAGTAAGGTGAGACTAGAGGTGTGTGAGCGTGTGAGGATATTGAGTGTTTGAGCGAAACACGAGCGACGTGAGGATAATTTTTTTACCATTAACCAAGTTTTGCAGGTACTATCATGTCAGATCAAAACAACACACCACCCCATCCTAAGGGAGAACTTAAGTTCCAAATGCAAGCCATGAAGAAAATGATGAAAAGCATGAATTTCATGATGGGGAACGTGTGTGACAAACTTGAGAAGGTGGGAAAACATGGAAACGTGGCCTGAACATGTACCCAAGACGTGAGAAAGGTTAGGGTTAAACGAAAATCTAACAATGGTAGTAGGGTCGGAAGGCCAAGGTGGGCTGATTATGAGGATTTTGAGCCTTAATTTGATGATATTTGTGATGGTGGTTTTAAGGATGAGACCATAAGCTACGGGAAGATTTTTTGCAGCGTAGAAACCGAAGGGATTTAATGTATTTTAATGAGGTGCTATGGCAAAAGAAAAGGCAGATTCAAAAGGAGAGGTGGTATCAAAAAGAGAGAGATAAAGAGATTAGTGTTGAAAAAAAAGAATCAAAGACTCTATCTCGTATTCTAGGGGAGATGAAGCAAGAACTTGATGTGTTATCGACAATAATCAATGCTCAGCAAGTTTCAAAAAAAGAGGAGAAAAAGGACTGCAATGATGATGTACAAAATAGAATGGCTGCAACTTTCATCAAAAGTTGGTGGTGACGATTGTTTGCAAAAAAAGAACTCCAAGGCTTCAAAATAAGGATAAGGAATTGTCCATCCAACTTATTGGTGATTCGAGGATGAATCATCTTAAAGAGAGAGGAAATGATAAGATCCAAGGAAGGTCAAATTTGAATTTTGATGTAAAATGTGCAACTATCTAGTTTTACAGCAAAGGTCATAATTGTCAATCAGACCGTTGGATCGAGCTGAAATTTCATATGGAGTCTCCTGACATATTGTATTGCCTTGGTTAGACATTTCAGATAAATAAAACTTCTTTGCTGCACTTGTTGTGTGTTGGTGGGATAATCTCCCTTCCTTGGTTCTCTAATGAACTAAAAATGACTTATCGAAGAACAATTGTCTTCGTGGCGTCATCCTTATACTTCTTGTTCGCGAATCGATATTCGTTGGGTAGGGGTTTCTGTTTTCCATAGTGCTGGTGCCTAGGTACAAGTTATCTTTGTGTCACACTTCTATCAAACCTGATTGACATAGCTTTCTAGGAATTGGCGTCTTTGCATGTGGGTTGTGTGACCATGTGATCACGAGGTTTGCATAAGTTATTCTCATTATAAAGTAACTGCTATCTTCTTAAATATATAAATTATAAATCATAATAACAACAACAACAATAATAATAAGTCAAATAAGACTTTGAGATTATAAAATTAATGTGATGATCAAACAATGATAAAAACAAATATCAAGGTTAGAGGATCCACTAATAGTATTAGAGATAAGTAAAGTATAAACTCTTTATAAATTATTAACATGATCATATTTATGTAATACCATACTTATGAATTTTATCAGGTATTTATAATGTTAACTTATGTTAACAACAAGTCAAGTTTCTTTTATAACAACGATGTTTGTTGAAGACTATGAAGAATCAAGTATTTAATGTACCAAGTGTTATACAATACAAATCTAGATTAACCATTTAACAAGCAAGGTATTAAAAATTAATAAGATAAAAATCATAAGACATGTTAATAGTAAGTTGTTTATGATATAAGTATTGAAGTCCATATTGAGTTTATATTATACTTATCTTAACACCATTAGTGAAACCTATTCACCTTAGTATGATAAACTTAGTTATATATTATAAAGGACAAAAACATAAATAAACAATATAAGAACATAAACATAATATAAGTTAACTAAGTATAGTAATGGACATAAAAAGCATGAACAAGAGATTAATGAAATCAAAACTTAAGCATTACAAAAATATAAAGAAAGCAAGAGCAAGATCTTGATCTAAGAATGAAGATGCCTAAATGAATAGCAAATGCCTCTTTTTATAGGCTAAGATTCAAAACTATTCATTTAGTAATTGATTATCGATATAGTGGCCAATTATTAATTTAATGGACATGGTGGACAACAACTCTCAAGCATTTTGGTTAGATGAAATGACATTGATGCAATTAGAATTTGGCAAAGTCTTCTGCATACAAGTTATTGGAAATTGTTGTTTCCTTTCACCCATTAAATTTCAAAGCATTTGGATCATTATAGCTCGAGATATGTCTAAAAAACAAAGTAGTGCTTTTGGTGGATATGATGGATAGCTCTCAAGCTCTTGTCTAGATGAAATGTCATTGCTAACATCACAATTTGAGCAGGTCTTCTTCATGAAAATTATTGGAAATTGTCTTTTCCTACCGCCACTAAATTTCATGTCATCTTTCCTTTTAGAACTCTAACTATGAGTAAAATTCTAAGCAGTGTTTGGGCTGGAATAGAGGATAGATTTTTTCTCCTTTGTGGCCAAACTTTGAATTTAAAAATGGAATGTATAGGTATTTCTTTATCATTAATATTGTTGTTACCCATTTTTAAGCCATCTCCTGCTCTCTTTATCCTTCCCCACTGCTACCGAAATTGTCAGGATTCTTAGGCTAATTAGATTTCTTTATAATGATAAATTCATTCCTCTTTTACATGGGCTATAAGGTTGAAATAAATTCCTTGAAAGTGGCGCTAGAAAAATCTAGTTCTACTGCTGCCGTAATTTTTGTTGTTGTTTTGTTCCAACTTAGACCCTGATTCTGACTTAGGTTCGTGCAATATCTAACCATCCCAACTATATTAACTAAAGTACATTTTATAATAATCTATCTAATAATATAAGATACCTTTAATTTGTGGTAAATATCCATTTTAAATGCAGGCCTATCACATAAATGAAAGGATTGATTGATGACTTTAAGAACTTCAATTGCAAAGGCAAAGAGATGATCAAACTTAGAAAAGAAATGTTGGTGCAATCCAAACCGGAACATTGTTTGGTAATGGAGTCATATCTAGAGCTATAAATATCAGATTTAGGCCCATTTTATATGGATGGAAAGGTAAGACATAGGCCTACAACTTTCCTATGGAGCCCAAGATCTGAAGAGGCCATTTTGAAGTGCAAATTGTAGCAACAACAAAGAAGCCCGAATCTGTCCTCCAGCCCGAGCACTGCTCAGTATTTTGGCCATATCTAGAGTTCTAAAGTCCAAATGAGCTGAAAGTTTTACATAAGATAGTTGAGACAATTGCCTAGAACTTTCATGTTTTCAAGTGGCTCCAATTTTGACGTTATCAATGATGTTTTGGGCAGACAAGAGAAGATAAAGATTGTCACCAAGTCAAGAGTTGGCCACCCACTCCTTAACTAAAGTATGTTTTATAATAATCTATCTAATAATATAAGATACCTTTAATTTGTGGTAAATATCCATTTTAAATGCAGGCCTATCACATAAATGAAAGGATTGATTGATGACTTTAAGAACTTCAATTGCAAAGGCAAAGAGATGATCAAACTTAGAAAAGAGATGTCGGTGCAATCCAAACCGGAACACTGTTCGGTAATTGGGTCTTATCTGGAGCTATAGATCTTAGATTTAGGCCTACTTTATATGGATGGAAAGGTAAGACATAGGCCTACAACTTTCATAGGGAGCCCAAGATCTAACAAGGCCATTTTCAAGTCCAAATTATTGCAACAACAAAGAAGCCCGAATCTGTCCTCCAGCCCGAGCACTGCTCAGTATTTTGGCCATATCTAGAGTTCTAAAGTCCAAATGAGCTGAAAGTTTTNGTTTTATAATAATCTATCTAATAATATAAGATACCTTTAATTTGTGGTAAATATCCATTTTAAATGCAGGCCTATCACATAAATGAAAGGATTGATTGATGACTTTAAGAACTTCAATTGCAAAGGCAAAGAGATGATCAAACTTAGAAAAGAGATGTCGGTGCAATCCAAACCGGAACACTGTTCGGTAATTGGGTCTTATCTGGAGCTATAGATCTTAGATTTAGGCCTACTTTATATGGATGGAAAGGTAAGACATAGGCCTACAACTTTCATAGGGAGCCCAAGATCTAACAAGGCCATTTTCAAGTCCAAATTATTGCAACAACAAAGAAGCCCGAATCTGTCCTCCAGCCCGAGCACTGCTCAGTATTTTGGCCATATCTAGAGTTCTAAAGTCCAAATGAGCTGAAAGTTTTACATAAGATAGCTGAGACAATTGCCTAGAACTTTCTACTGCTGAAAGTTTTAGTCATTTCCTGTATAGAATCTTAAGTTGATTTGGCTTTGAACGATCTTTGCCATGAATTGTTTCAAGTTTCTTGTAATTCTTGTAATATGAATGATGGTTTGCTACTTTCCATTTTGGTGTTATGTCTAATCGTGATGTTGGCGTATTAACAAAAAAATATATAAAAAATATTTTCTTGTGTGTTGCATACGGCCAATACCCTAACATTTTGTTTTGAATTTTTTTTATACAAAAAAATATAAATATTGGAAGTTTTAAAAATGTGTTTTCGCATGGATTTCTTAAACACAAAAATTATTTTCTTGCATTTTTGGATTTTACAACATGTTTGTAAAACTCCAAAGGGTATTGGCCAATATTCCAAAAATTATAACAAATCTTATTTGGGGAAGAATTCATTTATTTTTCACCGCTAATGTTTGGATAAAGAAATCCTTAAAGGACGAATATCCAAAATATTATCGGGAACAATTTGCTATTATTCACTATTAATATTTGGATAAAGAAACCCAGAGTGGTAAATATGCAAAATAATTTTCTAGAAATAATAAATCTGCACACATCCTTGAAAGAAGCCTTGATTATAATCGAGGATATTTCAATTTTTTTTACTCCATAGTTTACGAGCCGCGAGAGTATGACAACACTAATATAAAAAAAATAGATTTTTAAAGCACTCTAGATTTCTAAAGTTGTCCCTTTTCTTGCGATTTACGAGTCGTAAACTCTTGAAATACCAAGGGAAAAATGAGCTTGTAAAGCACATGGAATCTCCTTGGATTTCTATCTTAATAAATTTAGTTAGAATTTAACCGAGAAAAATTGATGGGATTAGAAAACACTAACACCATAGCAATTATAAGACAAACCAAACACGAAGCAGCTTACCTTAGGTAGGGCGTACTAGGGGTGCTAACACCTTCCCTTTACGCAACCAGTCCCTTACCTTAAAATCTCTAAAAGACCAGTTAAGTTTCCTAGTGACCATAATACTAGGTGGCGACTCCCTTTTACACAAAAATAAAATTAAGATACCCCGAAATCAATCGACGGTCGCCGCGACACTGTGCTCCACCCGCGGGAGGGTGCGACAGGATGGCGACTCCACTAGGGACTTTAGGACTAAGCTTGATATTTGTTTGTTTTTTTTATTTATCATGCTATGTGTTGTTTTTTTTTTACTATGAATGATATTTTGTTTAAAAGCTTTAGCATGCATCTTCATATTCTGTCATACATGGTATAGTCATGCATGATCACTTTATTATTATTATTATTTTTTTAGGAACAAACAGTAAACTTTAAGTTAAGTGGGGGACTAGCAGCTTGCCTTATGACTTGAGTCAAGGTTTAAGTTTGTGTAAACCCCAACTCTTTGTTGAGTGTTTAGACTGATAGTGATTGGTACATGTACCATCCCACTATCTGCTGAACCCCCATATTGCCTTTACGAGGGCGATCACTGGGACAGAAAGAGACCCCTTTTTTTCTTACAGACCAAGTAGTAAACCTACCCTATGTCTCACGTAAAGGAACTAGAACCTATCCTTAGGTTGTATACTCCATAATATCTTTTGCATTAAAACAAGTCTAAACCCAAGGCATCTTGAATTGCAGGACTTGTGAACGAAATGGCCACCATTGCTAAATTTTCCATTATTGAATATGGAAAAAATTCTAAACTATCACAATTGACTGAAGGAGACTATCTTAGAAGCGATGCTAAAAAACTATCACCAATCAAGAACCTGAATTGCATTATGAATGAGGTGAACAAGTTAACGACTCACTTTCAGAATGTGGATAAGGATGTATTTTTTAGAAAATACAAACGTTTGGTGGAGATTGCAAAGGTAGAAGTATTAAGCCCAGCTGTGCGAGCTTTAGTTCATTTTTGGGATCCAGACTACCGGTGTTTTTCTTTTGGAAGCATAGACCTGTGTCCCACTATTGAGGAATATGGGATGTTGACTGAGTTTCCAAACAATTTGTATAAGATTTATTTTCCTTTGAGATCTAATAAGATCATCCCCGAATTGTCAAAGCTGCTTAGAATCTCCAACTTGGAAAAGTTCTTGGAAAAGAATGCTACCGGTCTGAAAGGGAGGATGCTAGAAATTGAACTAGAAAAGAAGTCAGGATTAGAAAAAGAGAGATTGATTGCCCTAGGCATATTTGGCCTAGTGTTGTTCCCAAGTCAGACGGGTGCAGTGAGTTTGGAGGCCGCTGCTACTTATGTAGAGTATGAGAATACACAAGTTAATCCAGTGGCTGCTATTTTAGCTGAAACCATCTTGACGCTTAATCATTGTAGGAGGACTGGAAAAGGAACAATGAGATGCTGCACGTAGTTGTTGTATATCTGGATGGTTAGCCATATTGAAACAAAAAAACTAGATTCAATAATTTTTGGTGGTTCACCCAAAGACCCTTGAAATTAGTAGAAGAAGAAGAATGGGGAGATCTGGACAACCAAGGTTGGGTTGAAAAATTAGAAGGATTGCCTAATAGTGATTTCAAGTGGAGAGCCCCATAGGTAACGACAATGAAAGTCTTGATGAGTTGTGGACAAAGACGTTGGGTGCCATTGGTAGGGATTACAGGTTATGTGAGTTATGCTCCTACCCTAGTGGTAAGGCAACTTGGGGGCATGCAGTTTGTTCCAAGGACTATAGGAATTGCTCAATTCTTTGGTTTGTTTAGAAGTTTTGGAGATCATCAAACAAGATTGGAAGCATCTGGTTTTGGTTGAGATAGAAGGTTTAAAGGATCCAAGTGCAAGTGAAGAATATGCAAAATGGAGAAATCCAGCTCTTTCAGCCATGCTTTGTGTAGGAATCAAATCTCCCCAAACTGTAGAAGAGCCTATTAAGAGGAAAAGGGTCAATAATGAAGAGGAGTTGAGAAGACAAGTGGAAAAACTTCGGATAGAGTTGAGCAAAAGTAGAAAAGATAAGGCAATGTTGGAAGAAATGATGCTAGAGGGAGATAAAAGGAGAGCATTTCTAGATGAGCAACTACAATTTAGAGATGCAAGAATAACAAAGCTTGAGTTAAAGCTGGGTGAGGAGAAGATTGCTAATGAAGAAAGTGAGGAGTTAAGAAGGATGAGTTTAGATTGGATGCAAAGTTGCTCTGAACTTGAAGCATTGGAGATTGACCTTAACGATTGCCAAGGATGTGCAGAATATTTCCAGGAAAAATTTGCACAAGTCCAATTCAAATTGATGGATAAGATTGGGAAGTATGAGGATTTGAACAAGAAATATATAGAGTTGGAAAGTCGTTCAATGGGGATTGCAAAAGAAGAAAGTAAAAAGAAAGGTTTCGAGGCTGTTGAAACAGAATTAGCATTTAAGAAGAATGAGATAAAAGTTATAAAGATAAAACTTGACAAGGAACGTGAAAAGGTGAAGTATTTGGATGAGAAGCTAGCAGCAATGGAAAAACACAAGGATCAAATCGACGCCAACAACACTGCTTTGAACAGAACCAACATGTTACTTATAGAGAAGATGACCAAGACAGATGAGCAAATGGATAAAGCTGCTGCGCATGCTCGAATTATTAGAATCAATGCACAGAATGTTGAAGGAGACATCATTCGCTATTGTCGAAGCCTTGCTGAAACCGATGCCTTTCTAGGGAAGATTGAGAATCGTGGCTTTGCTTTCTTACCTTTGGCTAGAGAGTTTAGGGATGAAAGGGATTAATATATTTTGTACTTTCTTTTTATTTATTAATGTAATACACTTATCAAGCATTAATGAAAAGGGCGTTGACCCATCCTCTTATGCAAAATCTGTCTCTTGGTGAATATGATTCAAGCAAACAACTTGAAAGGCAGTACTCCTAGCAATGTGACAAGAGAACCTATATTTATAAGGTGGTGGCTATTATTCATTCATAAGAAGATTGCATCCATACCTAATATACACAACATTCTCAATCATGCATTTGCTCATACATCTATACACGCATCTGCAGATTAAGAAACATAGGTCCCCCTTCTAGAATCCACAATACTCGACAAAGAACAAGAATGGAAAATGAAGAAAGGTCACAATCTGAAACTCAATACCAAAGAGAGCTTGAAGGAGTTCGGAATGATGTGGCGCACCTGACCAGTATGCTAGAACAAATGTTGAGAGCTAGAGATGGAGAGGGAACGTCTACTCAACCTGATGAGGCACCACCAGCAGCTCAAGTCCCTATTGCACCTATAAACACGAGGGAAAATACACCAAATAAGCAGCATCCTAATCCTGTTAGGCCCATCCAAATCCCTATTATGATGGATTTAACAAACAAGGATCCACAAGACATCAGATTCTCTAAAGATGAAGGGTATGATAAGTAGACTATGCTAGAAGATAGGCTAAGGGCAGTTGAAGGAAATGATTTATTTGACCTAATTAGGGCTGCTGAAATCTATTTAGTGCCTAACATCCTAATTCCAAAGAAGTTTAGAGTTCCAGAGTTTGTTAAGTATACTAGAATGGAATGCCCAAAGACCCATCTTCGTTCCTAATATAACAAGATGGCAGAAGTTATCCATGATGATAAATTGCTAATTTACTTATTCCAGGATAGCTTGACAAGATCAGCTCTTAGCTGGTATATGACGCTGGACAACATCAGGATCAAGAAATGGACAGATCTGGCTGATGCTTTCTTAAAACAATACAAGTTCAATCTTGAGATTGCTCCTGATAGGACCAGTTTGATTACCATGGAGAAAGGAACTCAAGAGTCTGTGAGAGCTTATGCTCAAAGGTGGCGAGATCAAGCTATCAACGTACAACCTCCACTAATAGAGATGGAGATGGTAACACTATTTGCCAATACTTTTAGGGCCCTATACTATGAACATCTTATGGGTAGCTCAGCCCAGCATTTCTATGATGCTGTGCGAATTGCTGAAACGATTGAGCAAGGAATCCGAAACGGGAGAATTGCAGAACCTGTAGAGAAGAAGGGTTTTTTTGGGAAGAAAAAGGAAACTGAGGTGAATAACCTAGAAGGCAGGTACCAAGGGAAAGGAAGAAACTACAAAAATTATCAAACACCTACCTCCTAAATCACTAGCATCAACTTTTCCAAACCCTCCATACCAAACCAACCCCATCAAACAAAATTTCCAACCAACAACCAAAACAGTTACCAAAGGAGAGACAACCGACAACCAGAAGAACCATTACCACCGTTGCCAATAACCCTAAAGGAGTTATATGCCAAGTTGCTAAGTATTGGACATATGCTCCCTTACCATTACCGCCTATGCAACTGCCTTTCCCTACTTGGTACAACCCTGAGTTGACTTGTGAATACCATGCTGGTAACACGGGTCATAGCATCGAGAACTGCGTGGCTTTTAAAAAGAGGGTATCACAGCTAATCAAAATCGGATGGGTTACTTTTGAAGATTCTCCTAATGTGAGTTCAAACCCCCTACCCAAACATGCTGTAAGTGGTAGTGGAGTGAATACTATAGAGGTCAGTAGCAAAGAGAAGGTGCTAAGGGTGACTAAGGCGAGTTTATGTGAGATGTTGGTACAATCTGGATATTTGGAGAAATCATCTGAACATTGCATGAGGAGAAATGATTTTTGCCCATTCCATAAAAAGAAAAGGGCATCACATTGATGAATGCATTGAGTTTCATTAAAAGGTTGCAAGAATGTTGACTTTAGGAGAGCTAAGGATTGAGGATGCCATAGATAATGAAGAGATAAAGATGATAGAGAAACAAGGGAAATGCAGAATCCAATCAACGACTAATGGGCTCTCAAAATTGGTATTAACTAAGCCCTCATATGCAAACAAGGTAGACTATGGAGCGATTCCTGGAGATTATGGTTATACCTCAAATGTCGAAACTCCTTTGCCGTTGTTTCAAACTGAGATAAGTGGGCTAACTCGGAGTGGTTGTTGTTTCACACCTGAAGAACTAGAGAAACAAAGAAAGGCTAAGGGCAAGGAGGTATTGGACCTAAATAAAGATTTTGAGGTAAATAAACCTGTGACTGAGGAAGAAACAAATGAGTTCCTGAAATTGATGAAGCATAGTGAGTATTGCATAGTGGATCAATTAAAGAAAACCCCTACCAAGATCTCCATCATGTCATTAATACTCAGCTCCGAGTCGCATCATAATGCTTTGCAAAAAGTATTGAATGAGGCCTATGTACCCCAAGATATTGAACAAAAGACTATGGAGCATCTAGTAGGGAGGATCCATGCTGCCAATTACCTACATTTCACGGAAGATGAACTTGACGCTGAAGGAACAGGACATAACAAGCCTTTGTATGTCACGGTATGATGTAAAGATTGTCTGATCGGTAAAGTTCTCATCGATAATGGCTCAGCCCTTAATGTGTTACCAAGACATATGCTGGACGAAATGCCGATAGATCCCTCACACATGCAACCTAGTGTGATGATGGCTAGAGTGTACGATGGCTCGCCAAGGAAAGTGATAGGGACAATTGAGGTCGAATTAGCTGTGGGTCCACAAGTTTTTCTAGTAACCCTTCAAGTGATGGATATCCACCCTTCCTATAGCATGTTGTTAGGAAGGCCATGGATACATTCTGCAGGAGCTGTCCCTTCCTCGTTGCATCAATGTTTGAAGTACATTGCTAATGGTTTCCTAGTGACTGTTAAGGCTGAGAAGACTATATCGATGGTAAGAAATGTAGCAATTCCATTTATTGAAGCTGAAGATTGTAAGGATGGAAATCTTCATGCATTTGAGGTTGTGAATACTGAGTGGGTGCCCGAGAACACTATGGTGAGGAAACCAGAAATTTCAGAGGCCACCAAAATGGCCGCTAAAAGCTTTTTGAAACACAAGATTCCTTTCCCATATGATATTGAGAAAGGAAAACTTGAGTTAATTGATATAATCAAGCTGAAAACTACAGAACAGAGGTTTGGTCTTGGATATAAGCCTAAGAAGGAGGATTACAAGCGAGTTGCTGGTGCAAGAAGGGAGAAAAGAATGGCGAGGATTGAAGGAAGAAAGCCTGAAGAAGAGAGCTTAGTCATCCCTCCTATTAGGATTTCTTTTCCAAAGGCTACATATATGATGCAGCCTAATAAGGGACATGAAAACCTCCTTCAGAAGCTTTAAACATAAACAATCTGGAGGAAGATCAAGTCGAGGACGTCGCTGAGAAGTTTGAATCTGGAAGAAAGGATGAAGAGTTACCACAATTAACCATCTACACTTTGAAAGAAGTTACAGCCAGAACTTTCATTCGAAAGCTATCCGAAGGAGAGTAGTTCCAAAATTGGGAGACCCAAGAAGCTCTATTGGTTTTCAAAATGTAATCAACAATGATTGTTGGATTATAACTTTATTTATGATTGGTTGTCTTTTTGTTTTATTTTTATTCATTGACAATCAAAGCTCAAGATGTCGATTGGATTTTATTTTTATTTTTTTGGAGCCAATCTTTTCATTTTAATGAGATCATGCATTTTTTTCAAATTTCATGTCTTACTATGCATTTACACATCACTTCCCGCTTTCAGGAACCCTGAAAGCGGATCTTCCACAACAACACCTACACTTCACATTGAGAATGAATGGCCAAACTTTAAAGAATACATAACAGCTGTAGAAGATGAGGAATGGGAGAAGAAAAACATAGGGGAGTTCACAAAATTAATTAAACAACATGAACAGGTTTGGAGGCCCGTTAAAGAGGAACTTGAAACCATAAATATGGGTAATGAAGAAATCAAGAGAGAGCTGAAAATAGGTACTTTGATCACCCCTGAAGAGAAAGAAGAATTGACTGCACTGCTCAGAGATTACGTAGATGTCTTTGCCTGGTCCTACGAGGATATGCCTGGTTTGGATACAGATATAGTAGTACATAGGATACCATTGATGGATGGATGCAAACCGATTAAGCAGAAGTTGAGGAGAACTCATCCAGAGGTCTTAATCAAAGTAAAAGCAGAAATTGAAAAACAATGGAATGCTGGTTTTTTTGGAAGTAGTCAAGTATCCACAATGGGTGTCAAACATAGTGGTGGTACCCAAAAAGGAAGGTAAAATCAGAGTTTGTGTGGACTTTAGAGACTTAAACTGGGCTAGCCCTAAAGATAATTTCCCTCTACCACACATAGATATGTTAGTTGATAATGCAGCACGCAGCTCCACATATTCCTTTATGGATGGGTTTTCAGGATACAATCAGATAAAAATGGCACAAGAGGATAAGGAGAAGAGAACCTTTGTAACACCATGGGGAACCTTTTGCTACAAAGTCATGCCATTTGGTTTAAAGAATGTCAGGGCCACCTACCAAAGGGCTATGGTGACTTTGTTTCACGACATGATGCATAAAGAGATTGAAGTATACGTGGATGACATGATTGCTAAATCTAGAGAGGGAGAAAATCATGTCCAAATATTAAAGAAATTGTTTAAAAGACTAAGGAAATATAAGTTGAGACTTAACCTGGCAAAGTGTTCGTTCGGGGTGAAATCTGGGAAATTGTTGGGATTTGTGGTGAGCGACAAAGGGATAGAAGTTGATCCCGACAAAGTAAAGGCTATTCAATCTATGCCACCTCCCAAGACTGAGAAAGATGTGAGAGGCTTCCTAGGAAGGTTGAATTACATTGCTCGGTTTATATCCCAATTAACCACGACTTGTGACTCGATCTTTCGTTTGTTAAGGAAGAAGAACCCAGGAATTTGGAATGAAGAGTGCGGAGAGGCCTTTGAGAAAATCAAGCAATACTTGTTGAATTCGCCCTTGCTTGTTCCTCCTGCACCAGAAAGGCCATTGATATTGTACCTAACAGTAACAGAAACAGCAATGGGATGTGTGCTTGGGCAACACGATGAAACTGGAAGGAAGGAAAGGGCTATTTATTACCTAAGCAAGAAGTTTACAGAATACGAGTCTAGGTATACTATGATTGAGAAGTTGTGTTGCGTACTGACATGGGCTACAAAGAGATTACGTCAGTATATGTTGTATCACACTACATGGTTAATTTCCAAATTAGACCCGTTGAGGTATATTTGTGAAAAGCCTTATTTATCAAGCCGAATTGCAAGGAAAGCCATAAAGGGGAGTATTATTGCCGATCACTTGGCTGACCATGCTATGGAAGATTATGAGTAATTAGACTTTGACTTTCCCGATGAAGATGTGCTTGCAATCGAGGAAGAGAAATTAGATTGGTGGATTATATACTTTGATGGTGCTGTAAATGTATATGGTAATGGGGCAGGTGCAGTGATAATCTCTCCTGATAAGAAGCAGTATCCGATTTTAGTTAAGCTGCAGTTCGGGTGCACTAACAACACAGCTGAGTATGAAGCTTGCATTCTTGGTTTAGAAGCTGCATTAGAGCTAAACATTAGAAAGATAGACGTGTATGGAGACTCAATGCTGATTATTTGCCAAGTAAAAGGAGAATGGCAAACCAAGGAAGAGAAGTTAAGGCCTTACTAAGAATACCTGTCTAAACTAGCTGAAGAATTTGAGGAAATAAAGTTCACCCATTTAGGAAGGGAAGGAAACCAGTTTGCAGATGCTTTGGCTACACTAGCATTTATGGCCAAAATAGATTTTGGGCACAAGGTACAACCAGTACACATCAATATTAGAAATAACCCAGCTCATTGTTGCTCAGTTGAAAAAGAAGTAGATGGAAACCCTTGGTATTATGATATCAAAAATTTCATCCAAAACCAGGCATATCCTATGGGGGCATCCAAAATTGACAAGAAGACCTTGAGGAGGTTGGCAATAAATTTTTATCTTGATGGGGAGATCTTGTATAAGAAATCATTCGATGGGACTTTGTTGAGATGTTTGGATGAAATTGAGGCAAAAAGCGCGTTACGAGAAGTCCATGAAGGTATTTGCTCAACCCATGCTAATGGACATGTGATGGCTAGGAAAATACAAAGAGCCGGTTACTTCTGGATGACAATAGAGAAGGATTGCATCGACTATGTCCGAAAATGTCATAAGTGCCAAGTATATAGTGATAAAATCAATGCCCCTCCAGCTCCTCTGTTTAACTTGACATCTCCATGGCCCTTCGCGATGTGGGGGATTGATGTGATTGGACCTGTAAACCCAAAAGCCAGCAATGGTCATAGGTTTATTCTTGTGGCTATTGACTACTTTACAAAATGGGTAGAAGCTGGGTCATTTGCTCATGTAACGCAAAAAGTAGTGAAGAAATTTATTGAGAGAGATTTGATTTCTCGATATGGTCCACCAGAAAAGATTATAACTGATAATGCCCAGAATTTCAATGGCAAGATGATAATAGAACTTTGCGCTAAATGGAAAATCAAGCATTCCAACTCTTCGCCATATAGACCAAAGATGAATGGTGCGGTAGAAGCTGCTAACAAGAGTATCAAAAAGATTATTCAGAAGATGGTAGTCACCTATAAGGATTGGCATGAGATGTTGCCATTTGCCCTTCATGCGTATCACACAGCAGTTCGAACCTCAACAGGAGCCATCCTATACATGTTGGTATATGGAATGGAGGTGGTTATGCCTTTAGGAGTGGAAATCCCCTCATTGAGAGTACTGGTGGACTCTGAGCTGGAAGAGGTGGAATGGGCGAAAGTTAGATATGAACAGCTGAATCTGATCAGTGAAAAAAGGATAGCTACAATCTATCATCATCAACTCTACCAAAGAAGGATGGCCAAATCATACAACAAAAAGGTTCGACCTCGAGGATTCCATGAAGGAGATCTTGTATTAAAGAAAATAATGTCTTTACCAGGAGAAGACCGAAGTAAATGGGCGCCGAACTATGAGGGTCCTTATGTGGTGAAGAAAGCATTCTCAAGAGGAGCTTTGTTGTTATCTAGAATGGATGGAGAAGATCTAGTTAGGCTAGTGAATTCTGATTCTGTAAGAAAATATTATGCTTGATGTATTTCGTAATCTGCCAATTAATAAAATAAAGTTTGGCCATGAATTTTCTCTGTAAAGCTTCTTTTTTTTTTATTTTTTTTTCATAGAATGCATGATCTCATAACATCTAAAATCTTTTACTGAAATAATTTTTTTTTCTTTCTTACATGTGACTAAGGAGATGACTCCATCAATTAGAGAGAACCAAATCAAATCTAAACTTGACATTTATTTATTTATTTATTTATGCACACCACACTGGGGGCAAGAAGTGTACGAAGTGCACATAGGGGTGAACCAAAGTCCTAAAAGAGGGATCATCATAAAAAACTTCTAAAAAAAAAATCTTTTATGAGAATTGCTAATTGCATTGAAAGTTTCAGTTTTCATGAACAAAGCCAAATTTTTTTTCCTTTTAAAATAATAATAAAAGACAATATTCAATGGATCAAAAAAGGGCCCCATAAGGAACCAAAGATCTCTTCACTAAGAGAATAGGAAGTATAACGCGTGGAGCAAATTTTTGATTCAAGAGCACGAGTTCGACAAACAAGTGGAAATAAGAGCTCAATAAGTCTACAATTGAAGGGGGGACCTATGTTTCCAAAATATACAAAAAAAACATGCATGTTATACTTTCATAACACTAACTTGGCAGGAGAAGGTGTGACGAAGGCCAAAATAGTTTCAAGTTTTTGAAACAAAAATAAAAATAAAAATCCACTAAGGTCCAAAATCTCAGGTCTGCAAAACTACAGAAAAGGATAGGAATTGTCAACCAGCACTGCTTCATTGAAACCATTCATTAGAAAAGCATGGAGTTTTCTAAAAAAAATAAATAAAATAAAAAAAAATAAAATTGAAGAGGGATCGGTCACCTGATATTGAAACCGTTTCTTAGAAAAGTATGGAGTTTTCTAAGAATTTTAAGATAGGTCAGTCACCTGATATTTAGACAGTTTCTTAGAAAAGCGTGGAGTTTTCTAAGAAATTTTAAGATGGGCAGGTCACCCAACATTGAGACCACCTTTTAGAAAAACCATGGAGTTTTTCTAAAAATCTAACAACGGGCAGGTCACCCGACATTGAGACCATCTTTTAGAAAAAGCGTGGAGTTTTTCTAAAAATTTTAAGATAGGCAGGTCACCCAACATTGAGACCACCTTTTAGAAAAAACGTGGAGTTTTTCTAAAAATCTTACAACGGGCAGGTCACTCGACATTGAGACCATCTTTTAGAAAAAGCGTGGAGTTTTTCTAAAAATCTTAAGATGGGCAGGTTACCCAACATTGAGACCACCTTTTAGAAAAAAAAAACATGGAGTTTTTCTAAAAACCTTACAACGGGCAGGTCACCCGACATTGAGACCATCTTTTAGAAAAAGCGTGGAGTTTTTTTTTAAAAATCTTACGATGGGCAAGTCACCCGACATTGAGACCACCTTTTAGAAAATCCATAGAGTTTTTCTAAAAATCTTACAATGGATAGGTTACCCAACATTGAGACCACTTTTTAGAAGAAAAAAAGAGAGTGGAGTTTTTTCTAAAGAATCTTACAACGGGCAAGTCACCCGACATTGAGACCATTCTTTAGAAAAAGAGACCATCTTCAGAAAAGCATGGAGTTTTCTAAACGAGTAGGTCACCCGACATTTAGACCACTTTTAAAATTCTTTTGAATAGAGAAACGGGTAGGTCACTTAATAATGAGGCCATATTTAAGAAGGCATCGAGTTTTGATAGTTTTATTAATTTATCTTTACAAAACTTGCTACTTAAGTTTTAGCTTCGCAAGTTTCGTAAAGAGGGGGCATCTGTTGTTACCCATTTTTAAGCCATCTCCTACTCTCTTTATCCTTCCCCACTGCTACTGAAATTGTCAAGATTCTTAGGCTAATTAGATTTCTTTATAATGATAAATTCATTCCTCTTTTACATGGGCTATAAGGTTGAAATAAATTCCTTGAAAGTGGCACTAGAAAAACCTAGTTCTACTGCTGCCGCAATTTTTTTTGTTGTTTTGTTCCAACTTAGACCCTGATTCTGACTTAGGTTCGTGCAATATTTGACCATCCCAACTATATTCTATCACTTATGACATGTTGAAGAATGGACCTACACCTTGATTGGGTACTAGGGCTTATTGTTCTTATGGCAGGCTCTCAGTCGAGGATGCTTGGCATTGTCGATTTCCTGAATTTAGATCGGGACACCCTTTTTGACCAACCAGATTGTGGCCTAATTCTTTCATATTTCACCTTGAATCCCTATGAAAGCCATAGTACTTGATGCATGGATAAATTTGGGCTTTCGAATCAATGGATTTCGATATCAGAAGCTCAAGCTCTCCACGTTTAAATATCTGACGTGAAAATAGAGAATTCTGCCCAAACAGGATTCTAACCCAAGTTTTTGCATAAAACAATTCTACTAACATCATGATTTTTCTGGTTCATTCTTAGGGTACTCCCAGTCATGTCGAGATGCTCGGCATTTGTCAGTTTTTGAATCAGATCAGGAGACCTTTTGACCGACGAGATCGCGGCCCGATTCTGTCCTATAAAATGATTATATCTTGCCCTAAATCCCTATCAAAGTTTTAATCCTACATGCATAGATGAATTTTGGTTTTTGAATTTCTCGATTCCGATATCAGAAGCTCAAGCTCTGCATGTTTCAATCTCTGACGTGAAAATAGAGAATTCTGCCATAAGCAGGATTTTGACCCAAGTTTGCGGGACTGATTCGAAGGATTTTTTTCTGGACCCAGGACTGTGAATCAAAAGGTGTTAAAATGAGGGATTTAATTGAAGAAGGATATGGAAAGCTGGAGAGGGGGCCTGGATCATCATAAATGGAAGGATTATTACCACACCGAATAAGGAAAATAAGACTTTGCAGCTGCACCCTACATCTGATTTCTTTCCCTTTTTCTCTGCTATTTTCCTTTCTCATCACCTCTGATTATTGGAGATAAAGACCACGTTTTTGTTGCCTCATTTCAAAGGAAGCAGCTGGCCCTATGGAAGGAAAGAAAAGAGCTACACCATCCTCCAAAACTGGAAAGAAATCAGACGTAAAACACCACCATAAAATCAGAATATTGCAGTTTCCTTTTGTGTTTTTTTTTAGTGCAAATCAGTAGGGATTTGCATCCTAAGATTAATGCATTGAATCCTTCCTAAATAGATATATGTTAGACTATATATACGCCCCTCTAATGACCTAGGGTGGGGAGGAGAGAGAGAGATCGAAAAGCGGCAAGAAGAGAGCACAAAAATAAGTGAGAACGGCAGAACAAAAAAAGAGAAAAAACGCAGAGAGTAGAGAGTTTCTTTCATTCGCTAGTGTTACTGTCAGGTAAGGAAAATTGGCAGTAGAGGAGAAAGAAGAGGAAAAAGAAGGAGAAAAGGAGAAGCAAGCCGCAGGAAAAACAAGAGGAAAATCTACAATTGTTTCTTCCCGTGCGTTCCAACTGCGAGAACTTTAGGGACCCTCACATTCTTTTCTCTTCTTACACCTGCTGGAGGAAAGGTTAGCCAGCTATGACATTATTATTTTTCTTCTGTGTGGTCCGTGATATATATGTACAATATTAATAAAAGCATGTCATTCCAAGTTCTTCCTCCTTGTATGAATTTAGCATGGTAGTTTTCTCCCAAATCAAAAATTAGTCATGAGTCATGGTCACATGCAGTAGGATTTTGATTTTAAAATTTCAGTCTAAAAGCTTTGGTTCCCTCATGCATATGGGTTTAGTCATTTCTTGTATTGAATCTTAAGTTGATTTGGCTTTGAACGATCTTTGCCATGAATTGTTTCAAGTTTCTTGTAATTCTTGTAATATGAATGATGGTTTGCTACTTTCCATTTTGGTGTTATGTCTAATCGTGATGTTGGCGTATTAACAAAAAAAAATATAAAAAATATTTTCTTGTGTGTTGCATACGGCCAATACCTTAACATTTTGTTTTGAATTTTTTTTATACAAAAAAATATAAATATTGGAAGTTTTAAAAATGTGTTTTCGCATGGATTTCTTAAACACAAAAATTATTTTCTTGCATTTTTGGATTTTACAACATGTTTGTAAAACTCCAAAGGGTATTGGCCAATATTCCAAAAATTATAACAAATCTTATTTGGGGAAGAATTCATTTATTTTTCACCGCTAATGTTTGGATAAAGAAATCCTTAAAGGACGAATTTTGAAAATATTATGGGGAACAATTTGCTATTATTCACTATTAATATTTGGATAAAGAAACCCAGAGTGGTAAATATCCAAAATAAGTTTTTAGGAATAATAAATCTACACACATCCTTGAAAGAAGCCTTGATTATAATCGAGGATATTTCAATTTTTTTTACTCCATAGTTTAAGAGTCGTGAGAGTATGACAACACTAAGATAAAAAAAAAATAGATTTTTAAAGCACTCTAGATTTCTAAAGTTTTGTCCCTTTTCTTGCGATTTACGAGTCGCAAACTCTTGAAATACCAAGGGAAAAATGAGCTTGTAAAGCACATGGAATCTCCTTGGATTTCTATCTTAATAAATTTAGTTAGAATTTAACCGAGAAAAATTGATGGGATTAGAAAACACTAACACCATAGCAATTATAAGACAAACCAAACACCAAGCAGCTTACCTTAGGTAGGGCATACTAGGGGTGCTAACACCTTCCCTTTACGCAACCAGTCCCATGCCTTAGAATCTCTAAAAGACCGGTTAGGTTCCCTAGTGACCATAATACTAGGTGGCGACTCCCTTTTACACAAAAATAAAACTAAGAGACCCCAAAATCAATCGACGGTCGTCGCGACGCTACGCTCCGCTCGCGGGAGGGTGCGACAAATATTATAAGCCTATTTCTTATTTTTCTCGCCAAATAAACTAAATTGAAATACATTGTTTTAATTTGAATTGAATTGGTATCTCCTTTCTAAACTTAGCCTTTTCTTTGTTCTTTCACTTTGAATAATTAATCACAATAATACATCTTTTGATTTGTGAAACGACCAAAAGATTAATATTTTCTCTCAAGTGCAGAAGTGTCGAAATAATAAATTACCTTGCAAGACTAGGGTTCAACCATAGGAAGGTTAATTGTATAACTTATAGATAATAATAATACAGCAACAATAGTAATAGTAGTAGTAGTAGTAGCAGTAATACTAGTAGTAATGATATTAATAGTAGTAATAATAATAATAATATAATAATAATAATAAAGAAGAAGAAGTTCATGAGAACTTTGAGATGGAAGATTAACGTAAAGATTAAACAATGATAACAATAAATGTCAAGGTTAGAGGATCCATTAATGGAAATCACACACAAATGAGGTTCCAATTAGATTACAAATTATGAACATTATTACATTAGTTATCTTATTTGATTAATGATAATACTTGTAAATGTTGTTAGGCATTCATGATTATTACTTATGCTAACAATAAATTAAGTTGTTTTTATAGCACAGGTGATTAGTACTCAAAAGTACATTTTATCATGGTTTTATATCATCATTTTGCACTTGAAGTATCAATAACTCCTTAACTAAAGTACATTTTATAATAATCTATCTAATAATATAAGATACCTTTAATTTGTGGTAAATATCCATTTTAAATGCAGGCCTATCACATAAATGAAAGGATTGATTGATGACTTTAAGAACTTCAATTGCAAAGGCAAAGAGATGATCAAACTTAGAAAAGAAATGTTGGTGCAATCCAAACCGGAACATTGTTCGGTAATTGAGTCATATCTTGAGCTATAAATATCAGATTTAGGCCCATTTTATATGGATGGAAAGGTAAGACATAGGCCTACAACTTTCCTATGGAGCCCAAGATCTGAAAAGGCCATTTTGAAGTGCAAATTGTAGCAACAACAAAGAAGCCCGAATCTGTCCTCCAGCCCGAGCACTGTTCAGTATTTTGGCCATATCTAGAGTTCTAAAGTCCAAATGAGCTGAAAGTTTTACATAAGATAGTTGAGACAATTGCCTAGAACTTTCATGTTTTCAAGTGGCTCCAATTTTGACGTTATCAATGATGTTTTGGGCAGACAAGAGAAGATAAAGATTGTCACCAAGTCAAGAGTTGGCCACCCACTTATTAATTAGTCATCAAATCAATAGTTCCCAATTTTGGCCTATAAAAGGAGGCATTTGGCATGTATTTAGGCATCTTGGTGTCCAAATCAAGATCATGCTCTTCCTTTCTCTCTTTGTATTTTTTGTAATGTTTATGCTTTGCTTCCATTAATATTATGTTTATGCCTTTCATTTCCTTTCCTTAACTTAGTTAACTTTTATGTTCTTATTTTGTTTATCTATTTTTCTTTCTTTCATTATGTCTAACTAAATTAATTATGTCAAGGTGAAAAGGTTACACTAATGGTGTAAGAATAAGTATAATGTAAATTTAATATGGACTTTAATGGTTGATACTAACATGTTTTATATTTGTTATCTTGTTCACTTTTTAATACTTTGCTTGTTAAATGACTAATCTTGATTTATGTTGTATAACACTTGGTACAACAAATGCTTGGCACTTTCATAGCCCATACTGTCTGGTATAACCGACACCTAAGCTATGAAAGGAACTTGATTTGTTGTTAACATAAGTTATAATCATGAATGCTTGAGGAAATTTACAGGTATTAGCATTAATCGAATAAGATGACTAATGTAATCATGTTAACAATTTATAATCTGATTGAAACCTCCTTTATGTATGGTTTCCAATTGAATAATAAGAGTTTATATTATACTTGTTTGATACCATTAGTGGAATCTCTAACCTTGACATTTGTTATTATCATTGTTTAATTCTTACTTTAATATTTCACCTCAAAATTCTCATCTTCTTCTTCTTTATTGTTATTATTATTATTATTATTATTAGTATTATTACTACTAGTATTATTAGTACTATTATTATTATTATTATTATTATTATTATTATTATTGCTGTTATTAGTATTATTGTTGTTATTGTTGTTATTATTATTGTTGTTGTTGTATTATTGTTATTTATAATTTGTACAATAACCTCCATGTGGTTTGACCCTGGTCTTACGAGTTATTTATTACTTCGACACTCCTGCACTTGGGAGAAGACATCAATCTTTTCGTCGTGTCAACTGCTTGACCGCTTTTTATGATCGGCTTGTTTTAACTCGCAAGTGCACGAGTGTGCGATGTAGCAATTAACTCGGTAAGATCGAGGTCATATCCACAGAGAGCTAGATCTGGAAATTAAGCTAGGTAACAAAAAAAACAACTCAAGAGAAATTAAATTAACAATAACTTGGTTGGAAATAATTGATGGATTTGTTTTCAAAGATGAAAAAGTGTAAATAGATTTTAAATGACAAGAAAAAGTAAGTCTTGGTCCAAATCAATTTTAATGGTGATGAATTGGTGATGCCTTCAAGATATATAAGATAACTCAACCTAATATCAACGATGGTGATATTAGATCGGAAGATATTACAATGAAGTTTAAAAGGATGAAGATTAATTATTGCTTAAGAATGAACATGTACTTTCATATTAAGTAAGACATTGAATCAAGCAATCTCTATACCAAAACTAAAGTTTGTGCATAAAAATTCAAGATTATAACATTACCTAAATGGTTTCTAAAGTTTCTTTGCAATGATAAATCATTCATGATGTCTATTAGAGATGTCTATTAGGGACATATTTATAGGAAATTCTGTCACCTTTCCAGATAATTAAAGAATAGCTCATTTGGACACCTGAGTCAAAAGTTATGGGTAAAACACTGAAAGGTGTTCTGAAAAATCAAATCAGGACAGCTTTGCAACCACTTTGGTGCACGTTTTTCTTCCTCATTTATGAGTTGTCTCCTTCTTCTTTTTAACCCAAAATAATGTAAAAATATCCCCTCCAGCTTTCCATCCATGTGCTTGCCTTCTTGGATCAATGAATTACCCAAAATAAATCAATTGTTGTTGTGCGGACATGTAAGATCATGGATTGTGTTTGGGCTGATTTGAAGGTT
>SRLM01000064.1:789123-829767 GCA_015708895.1 Populus ilicifolia | reverse complement strand
TGAGCAAATATCATAACATCACCGGTCGGGATTCCCCAACAATACCTAACAAAAGGAATTGTTGACCTCTTTAAATTATCAATGTCATGTCGTATGAAAAATTAGGCATGCAAGCTTTAATCAAGGATGTGACTGATGTCCATAAAACCCTGTTAGTCGTGGCTGGTGTGACTCTGTGGCAACCCCACCCTGGTGAGACCCTAACGAGCCAGAGCTGTGCCGAGTGATGGTCCCATATGGCATCAAGTGGTTCAAGTCTTCTTGTTCAAGAATTCTGTGCATGGTGATGGTGCCTTAGCGGAACACCGATCTGTTCTCAAGGTCCTGGTTTTCTCAACATGTTGCGTGTGGCCATTCAAATTAATTGTGGTGGATGATTCTTTCCATCAGAATTACTAAGAGATATTTCTTGGCATATACTTGTCCGAGGGCCCCGAAGAATTAAATGGGCAATTTATGAACATTGATATTGATTTTCTGGTTTTAAATTTTAAATATATTAATTCTAACAACTTTCACACGCCAAAATTCAATTCCCAACCAGATTATAAATAAATGATCTATTATCCAACTTGTATACATGTGAGAAATCTCTTGCTGCCGATTCTTGTCTCTCTTTAATCCAATATATATATATATATATATATATACACACACCATTGCTTAAAATATATATATATATATATATATATATTTTAAGCAATGGTGCTGATCAAGAGCAATCTCTTAATCCACAAACAAAAGTAAATGAATTTCTGAAGAACATGTCAATTCAAGACCGGACGTCTATCTTAGCCAATCTGGGTCGCAAACCAACAAGAGCAATCAAGTGAGTGGTGCTCCACCATGCACTTGTCGTTACAAAATCCAGGCCAATTCAAATACATTCTAATTTGTATGAGAAATAAATATATATATGTAGCATTATCTAATTTGAATTTTAACATTAAAATAATGATAGTGTTTGATTAATATTTCCAGATAAAAAAATAGATATAAGAAAACAAAAATATATTATTAATTCTTATCTTTTCTTTCCCGAGATGCTAATTAAACACGATTGTAAAGTTTAGTTATTTTATTTTATTCAAGTTATATCTATCTAAATTGTTCATGGAAATTTAGGAATAAGCCCAGTTGCTATCCTAATTAAGCCCCTTGAAATTATCTTAAGAGTCTCAAATTTGCATGGATATTTGGCAACTGTATCTTTCTTCAATAGCTGAGAAATGAATCTGGATCTCAACTATTTATTTTTTATAGATCTTGAAGTGTTCATCCTCCTATGTTACACACGTGAAGAGATATGCCTTTGATTTTGTGGTAATTACAAAATAATGTTTGAAAATGGTGGACTTAAAACCCCAAAGGACACGAGATTGATTTCAAGTTGCATCACTGGACCACTCTCTTGCGGCTTGTTATGCAATGATGCGAAACACTATGACCATTTAAAATATTCAGTACAGAAAAGATAGGACATGTTCTTGAAAAAACTTCGAGAATACAACAAGAACTCTACTAAATATATCCAAAAAAGTTTCCTGGCCCTAATGAGAGTGACTTAGAACAGTTCTTGTTGATTTTTTGAACCCATTGCCATTAGCAGGTTGCTATCTTTGTCTTTCTTGTGTGACTTCCACGAGCTCCCTTTTCAATGAACTCTTCTTTCATGAAAATGATTTCTCTGGAAAATAATGAAACACTTCCGGTGCAATCCTTGACACTTCTGTCTAGACGTCAAGAAAAATTGTTCCAATCCATGATATTCCGAGTCTCTGATAACGATGAAATACTATTTATCAACTTTTTAAGAGGAGAGTATATTTGACAGAATTAAAAAAAAATAAAAAATTCCCCCTCTTGTTTTTTTAGATCAAGTTCTGTTTACGAAATGGTTTCTTCTGCTGGGATTAAATTTGTTATCCATGTCAATTTTAAGAAATGTTAGTCTGTGTATTTATATATAAAATGAACTATTCAGTATACCGGCAACTGTATTCCTTCCTCTCGCTGAAGCATGGAATGCATACGTGAATTATTTTTGTAATAATTCCTCTATTTTATGAATGGATGGAATCCAACCCATGATATATTTAATAATTTTATTATTTAATATTAAAATTATTAAATTAATATTTTTTACGAGGTTATCTAGTTTTATGATTCTATTGGAGTTTTATCAGATTAACTTGATTGACATGAGTTTTTTTAATTATATTTTTTAATATTTAATTCATTAAAAATCAAATTTTATATATATTTTATTTATTTATTTTAGACTAGCTCTATCTCATTACTCAAAGTCACGAGTTAACTCGAGTTATTTTTATGTTGTTTTTTAAAATGAAGTTTTTTTTCAACTTCATCTTTGGTATTAGATTGATTAAAAATTAAGTTTTATAATTTTTTTTAATTTTTTTTATTGAGTTATTCTGGTTTTATTATTTGGATCCTAGTTTTGGCAAGTTAACTCTGATTGATGTAAGTTATTTTTTTTTGTTATTTTTAATTTATTTTTTAATTTCATCTTTTAATCAATTTTTTTTATTTTAATTTTAAACCTCATTTTTTTAATTGTTGTTTTTGGGTCCTTTTGTTGAATTTATTTTTCTTTTTAATTTCACTCTCAGGTCAAAGATAATATTTATTTTGTATTTTAATTTTGATTCTTGATTTTTTAATTATTTTTAAATTTTGAATCATTTTGTATAATTATTTTTTTATTTTACTATTCAATATTTGATCGATTGATAATTAAGTTTCATAATTTTTTCAAATATTATGCTTTTAGTTTAATGATCCAAGTCGCAAGTTGATATTGATTTATTTAAAAAAATATAGTCCCAGCGATCTTCAACATTTCTTTTATATTGCATTATTTTAATTTTATAATTTAGACCGTGAGTTTAATGAGATAACCCAAGTTAACTTATTCTTGATTATCTTATTTTAGATTTGTTATATTAACTTAAGTTGATCCAAACTAATCTTTTATTTTTAAGTTTATGTTTTTATGCTAGATAAATAAAGAATTATGCTATATTTTTACGAGAATATCATAATTATTTTAAAAAAATTTGGTTATTTATTATTGTTTTTTTATCATTTAAATAAACTAAAATTAACTTATTTAACACAAATGAGTCCACCATGTCAATCAATAATTATTATTTTTTTATTTTGAAACGTGCGTGGATCACCAAAACATAATTTCTAACAAAAACAAACTAGGTACTGTTCATGAGTATTGGTCCATCAACCCCCACACACACCCATTTCATTTATTTTTAAAAAAACATAAAATTTACATCTATTTCTCATTAACTAAGACTTGAATGAAACCAAAATTAATTGCTAAAAAATGACTAATCAACAACTCTTCGATCCCCGTTTCGTCCCCTCTAGCCGCACCATGGATACATGTCAAGTGCTCAAGGTCTCATCAAAGTCATTTTATAGTGTACTAATTACAAGCAAAACTAATTACTTAATTAATTAATTTGGTGGTGGCGGTGATAACGAAATATAACTAATAAGAAATTAAAGTCATCATCCTTAGTAAGGTCGGTGGCCATCAGATAGATTCTTGATGGATGACACGTTTGGTAGGGCTCCAATTAGGATTAAAAAAAAAAGATAAGGACTGTTTGCCTCTTTTTATTATTAATATTATACATAAACCAATTGTTCTGAATGCTTCCTCCTTTTTGGCCGTTGGAAGAGATAATAAAAAGAAAGAAAAAAAGCTTTTTCAAAAGCAGCTTTTGCTGCCAGGAATTTTCTTATGTGACGACAAACGGTGCCGTAGCGGTCCTCAACCAAGAACCTCTGCTGGGATTTTTTTGTTGGGTATTATTTGACTACATTTTCTTATTATTTTTTATGGGTATCTAAGAAAAAGAAATTGATAGCTTGCAAGTTACTACGAGTAGTCACCCTCAACCCACTGGACAATCGTTGGACTTGTTCAAGGTGTATGAGCAAATAGAGGCTACTTTCATTATAAAAATACATAATAAAAATAAATGCCTCTTTCAGAAATGGAAACTACAATGAGACAACAAAGAAATTATAAATTGAAATGTTTTTTTTTCCCCTTCTAATTGGGTTCCATTGTCATTATGAGATATTTTCAGTTTGAAGATGAAAGAGCTGTATGTAAATACATTTTTTGAAGTATACTGTTCATATAAAATTTATGAAAATAATTAAATATTTGCATATAAAAAATAATCCAAATATATTTAAGTATTAAAAATCTTTGCCTTTCATTTTACCAAAACAAAAATTCATTTTAGTCCTCCAGCTAGTGTATGTTTTTAGATATATTTGATTAATTATAAAAAAAATAAACAAATATAAAATGAAAAAAATTAAAGAATCATTTTAATCCTCAAACTTAAATTATTAAATAGAATTTTAATATATAATTTATATCATTTTTTAATATATTTTTTCAAGTAAAAGTTTTCTAAATTTAAAATCTGTAATTTATATTATCTTATAATTAATTTGAAGATGATTACTTTGTTATTGTTTTAAAAAATAAAATATACAAAAACAATAATAACAAAAATATGTTCATGGCTGAAAAGTATAAAAATAAAATTTGTTTATATAGTAATTTTAAAATGAGTTTTTATAGATAAAGCAGAGGGTGGATACGATGTCGCCTTGATTTGATGGGCTAGTTGCAGATTGCAACGGGGAAGATTGAAAATTATGCCATGCTCCTTTTCTTTTTCTCAAAAATTAAAAAAAATAAAAATTCAATGGCAATTACCCCACATCACTCTTCTTTATGTCCTTTGTCCGGATACGAAGCCCAAGACCAAAGCTAGGACCCCTGGCTTCGTGACATAGAGATGCTCCCTCGCATTATTTTTCTTGTCCGATTGCTATAATTTTCTACGATGTTATTACACCTCCCTCCAACCCAATGCTTACTAATATAAGATATAGTATAAATCTGTAATTTAGTCAATCTAGTGAGAGTTAATCTTTTTAAATATAGTTAATCTAGAAAATCAATCGGTAATTTAGTTTATCTACTATTAAAACCAGGATAAAATTTAGTTTATTTTTTAAATAAAACAATATTTATTTTTTGATAAACAACATTTTATGTATAGTTTTGAAGTTCAGCTATGCGAGTTATTCTGGAATCAGACCGGTCTAAAATTAGAATTGGGTTAGGTTGAAGAAAAAATAAATAAAAAAAAAACTTGACTAACCTGCTAAAAAATCAGGTTGTAACTTGTTGAATTATTTTTTTATTGAAATAATATTATTTTAATTAAAAAAAAGTGATTCTCACGATATAGTGACTCCGTAAAAACCAAAAACCTAAATTTTAAATCATGCCGGGCATGAAAAGTATGATTTTAGATTAGTGTTGAATTGTATCATTAGTCATTGTTGCAGACTCCCTTGTGACAATAATACAATTCCCCTGTAAAATATATCATACAGTCATAAAGCCTATTCTTACGGATATTTGTTTAAAACATTTTAATTAGGCAATTAGGCAGTAGATTGGTGTCAAGGGTGACTCCAGCTTGCTAGTAGCCTAGGGTTAAGATATCTGGTATAGGAAATAAATGGTGTGGATGATTTATTCAATATCATAGACGATCAGATTAATATCGAATAAAAAAATAATTTTAACATGTGGAAATTGAAAACTTATTATGAACACGTCCTTGACTACCTTGTAAGAAAATTATAAGGAAGACCTTGACTATAACCAAAAAAGAATGAAGACCTTGGCTCTTTCTTCTCTTAAAACCCAATGGTCTCGCCGCCTATTTATTATAATGATAGTTTTTATAGTCGTCATGAAAAAATAATTTTTTTTAAAATATTGCTAATTGTAATTTTTTTAAATATAAATCTAAAAAATATTTTTTTATTTAAAATTATTATGAAATTAATTTTTGCACATAAAATAAATAAATAAATAACAACGAATTAAAAATATATCTCTTTAAGTAAAAATATGTTATTTTAGCTTCCATGCATGGTTAATACTGTAGCAAAATATTTTCATTTTAAAAGAATATATAAAATAATTTTTTTATATACTATTTTATTTTAATACCATACCAGCATGTTAAGATTATTAAAAAACATTAATTTAATATTTTTAAAATAAAGTGGAAAATAAAAGTTATAATACAAATCAATGTTTAAAACACAATAAAGCACGAGGCTCAATACAAAAAAAGATTTTTTTGATTAGTTAAGTAATTTTTTTTCTATAGTTATGAAGAAAATATAATTTACCATAATACCAGACAATATTATAATCTCTAAAAAAAAAACCAATTCCTACTCATGTTTTTGGTCAGAATGGATATAATTGTTACTATTACACCCGGGGCTTAGTGCATAAGAACAAAAATTATTTGATTATTCAAATAATTATTTTTTATTACTGACTGAATAACAAATTAAAATAATTATAATACCAAATAATTATCTTAGTCGTGGCAGCAAGGAAAATAAAATAAAATCATAGTCTAAGTTTTGGCGAGAATGGATATAATAGCCACGCAAGACTACTAGTGTCCAAATCAAACGTAACATTCTTCATTGGGATGTCTTAGTCTTGAATTAGCGGGATTCATGCGATGGTGTCGCGTGTACGCAAACCATTTTCTTGTAGAACATGATTGGGATTTTGAATTGAAACTTGAAACGAGTGATGGCATGCATCATCGTAGATGATGGGTAACAAAATTTAATGTCTAATTCCACAAATTTAATTGTTTTAGATAATAATTCTTGCTTGAATCAATATGTTTGAGCAAAAACACAAATTGGGTATGAGAATTGGAAGCTTAAACGATCATAGAATATTTATTGATTAAAATTAAAGCATGGTTAGAGTTAAAATCCTTCATTTTTAATTTAAGAACTCGTTTATTTTTATATTTTAAACATTAAAAATATTTATTTATTTATATTATTTTGATATATTAATATTAAAAAAAACTTTAAAAAACAAAATAATAATAATGCACTCCAAATGCCTCTAAAACCATGTACCATCGAGCCTACTAAAAATAGCCTGACCTACACCTAATTTTTCACAATTACAAAGCCTGTCCTCACTTCCAAGCTCCACAGATAGAAACACTCATGCACGCGCAAGTAGAGCGCGTGGGATGCCTTGTCAGCAGTTCTTGTCACCACGCAAGACATGGTTGATGGTGCATTTGGGTTCTTCTACTCTCAATTTTAAGTTATTTGGTATCTCTACTATTCTTTGTTTCAATATCACCCCTCTTTTGTTTATTTTTTTACAAGGAATTGCATTAAATCCAGCCACTCTAGCTAGTGCCATGTAGAATCAATTTCATAGGACTACAGTTAACAAGGTATTTAACATCATCTTTTAAGGATAACTAATGAAAAGATCAAATGATTACTAAAATTATACCTTTTTCTTTCATATTAAAAAAATAATATGATAAGTTATTAACCTTACCAATCAAATTTATAAAAAAAAACTACATATTTTAAGTTGTTGTTATTTTTGAGATTAGATTTTCTTGTGTGTATTTGATTAGGGTTTTTTAAGTTTGTTAAAATATATATTTTTAGATTATTTTAGATCAAATTCTCTTTTAAATGATTTTATAATACATCATCACATCATCCATGTAAATGATAAGTTTCTTTGGATTCTAACATTAAGATTGGAACTTGTAAGTTAAGATTGTCATACCCTCGAGGCAGGGTGTGGCGTTGCGGTGATCTTCAATTGGTTTTGGGGTCTTTTAGTTTTATTATTTGTGTAAAAGAAAGTCGCCACCTAGTATTATGGTCACTAGAAAACCTAATTGGTCTTTTAGAGATTCTAAGGGAAGGTGTTAGCACCCTTAGTACTCCCTACTTAAGGTAAGCTGCTTGATGTTTGGTTTGTCTTATAATTGCTATGGTGTTGTTGTTCTCTAATCCCATCAGTTTTTCTCGGTTTCATTCTAACTAAATTTATTAAGAAAAAAATCCAAGGAGATTCAATATGCTTTACAAACTCATTTTTTCTTTGGTATTTCAAGAATTTTATGACTCATAAATCGCAAGGAGGAGGGACAAAAATTAGAAATCTAGAGTGCTTTAAAAATCTATTTTTTTTGTCTTAGTGTTTTATATTCTCACGGCTCATAAACCATGGAGTAAACAAAATTAAAATGTCTTCAATTATAATCAAGATTTTTTTCAAGGATGTGTGTGGATTTATTATTTCTAAAAAAATTATTTTAGATATTTATCACTCTAGGTTTCTTTATCTAAATATTAATAGTGAATAATAACAAATTATTCCCAATAATATTTTGGATATTCGTCTTTTAAGGATTTCTTTATCCAAACATTAGCGGTGAATAATAAATGAATTCTCTCCAAAATAAAATTTTTATATTTTTATATTTTTTGGAACATTAGCCAATACCCTTTGGAGTTTTACAAACATGTGGTAAAATCCAGAAATGCAAGAAAATATTTTTTGTATTTAAGAAATTCATAAGAAAATACATTTTCACAACTTTAAATATTTGTTTTTTTAAAAGCAAAAAAAAGGATGTTAGGGTATTGGCATATGCAACACACAAAAAAAAATATTTTTTTATTTTTTTGTAAAAATGCAAACATCACAATTAGACATGAACACCAAAATGGAAAATAGCAAACCATCATTCATATTACAAGAACTATAAGAAACTTGAAACAATTCATAACAAAATGTTGATTACAATAATTGTTATAGAAATATTAACAGTAAATAATAATAAATTATTCCCAATAATATTTTGGATATTCATTCTTTAAGGATTTCTTTATCCAAACATTAGCGGTGAATAATAGATGAATTTTCCTCAAAATAAGTTTTTATATTTTTTTGAATATTGACCAATACCTTTTGAAATTTTACAAACATGTTATAAAATCCAAATATACAAGAAAATAATTTTTGTGTTTAAGAAATCCATGCAAAAATATATTTTTAAAACTTTCAATATTTTTTTTGTATAAAAAAAACATCCAAAATATGTTAGGGTATTGACCGTATGCAACACACAAAAAACATTTTTTTTATATATTTTCTTGGTAAAAAACCGGGTATTTTAAACATAAAATTGATATTTTTTTAACAAAACATTAAAAAAATTTCAGACCTTAAAATAAATATGCTAGAAAATTATAAATCACTTTCTTTTTATTTTATTTTATTTTTTTAAAAGAAAGGTTTGGCCGGGTCATTTGCCTAAGCAACTGACTCGGCTGGACACAAAAGAAGTGCAGCCCTCTGTTGTGAACGGAGAGCTACTGTTCAAGTGAATTAATTCACTTGAACAGTACAGACACATACATTACAAAGAGAAAGACCACACTGACAGTGGAAATACAAAGCAAAAGAAAGCATGCAACAGGTGAATGGAAAAAACCAACTAGGAGATGAAGAAACTGCAGTGGCATTGGAAGAGTGATGGTTGCTCGATCTGTGTCCGTCGTACTTCTTCTGTTCTGTGTTTGGGTCTGCTTATTATCTCCTTTACTCTGCGCTTTCGTCACTTTCTCAACTGATTCCTAACTTTCTTTTCCTGTTTTTGCAATTTTTATTTGCAAAAAATAGATGGAGCAAAGGCGTCTCTCTTGTTTTTCTTTTGCTGTCTCTCTCCCGTTCTCTATTCTCTCATCTCTTTTCTTATTTTTCTACTCTTTTTTTGTTGCTTTTTTCCTCTTCTCTATCTGCCACCTTGTGATCTCTTTTTTTCTACCGCCCTAGGTCATTAAAGGGGCTTATATATAGTCTAACATATCTTTATTTAGGAAGGATTCAATACATTAATCCTATGACGCAAATCCCTATTGATTTCTAGTAAAAAAAACACAAAAGAAAACTGCAATATTATGATTTTATAGTGGTGTTTTATGTCTGATTTCTTTCCAGTTTTAGAGGATGGTGTGGCTCTTTTCTTTCTTTCTATAAGGCTAGTTGCTCCCTTTGAAATGAGGCAATGAAAATGTGATCTTTAGCTCCAATAATCAAACGTGATGAGAAAGGAAAACAATAGAGAAAAAGGGAAAGAAATCAGATGAAGGGTGTAGCTGCAAAGTCTTATTTTTTTTATTTGGTGCGGAAAAAAATCCTGTCATTTATGATGATCCAACCCCCCTCTCTAGCTTTCAATATCCTTCTTCAATTTAATCCCTCATTTTAATACTTTTCAATTCAGTCTTTAGTCTAGAAAAAAATCCTTCAAATCAGTCCCGCGAACTTGGGCTATATCCTTCCCGCCGTAAAATTTTCTACCTTCATGTTAGATATTCAAATAGAAATATCTTGAGCTCCTGATATCGAAATCAAGTGATTCGAAAGCCTAAAATTATCTACACGTTTAGGACTAAAACTTTGATGAAGAAATCGAAGTGAGATAAAATCTTTTTACAAAAGATAATCTAGCAGTGATTTGGTTGGTCGAAAGGGATCTCCGGGTCTAACTCAAAAACTAACGAATGCCAAGAATCTTGATATGACTGAAAGTATGAATTAAGAACAAAAATCACAAAAACTAGGCTAAAAATAGAGTTTTCTTAGTGCAGACTTGGGTCAATATCCTTATCGTGGCAGAATTCTCGTTCTTATGTTAGATATTCAAATGAGAACATCTTGAGCCTCTGATACTGAAATCAAGTGATTCAAAAGATTAAATTCATCTACGCGTCTAAGACTATAACTTTGATGAAGGGATCGAAGTGAAATAAAATCTTTTTACATAACAGAATCTAACAGTGATTTGGTTGGTCAAAAGGGATCTCCGGGTCTAATTCAAAAACTGATGAATGCCGAGAATCTTGATATGACTAAGAGTATGAACTAAGAATAAAAATCATAAAAACTAGGTCAAAAATAGAGTTTTTTTAGTGTAGACTCGGGTCAATATCCTTCTCGCTGCGGAATTCTCTGCCTTCATGTTAGATATTCAAACGAGAACATCTTGAGTCTCTGATATTGAAATCAAGTGATTCAAAAGCTCAAATTCATCTACGTGTCAAGTACTACAACTTTAATGAAGGGATCGAAGTGAGATAAAATCTTTTTATATAACAGAATCTAGTAGTGATTTGGTTGGTCAAAAGGGATCTCCGGGTTTAACTTAAAAACTGATGAATGTCAAGAATCTTGATATGACTGAGAGTATGAACTAAAAAAAAAATTCACAAAAACTAGGCCAACAATAGAGTTTTTTTAGTGCAGACTCGGGTCAATATCCTTGTCGCGTCAGAATTCTCTACCTTCATGTTAGATATTCAAACGGGAACATCTTGAGCCTCTGATATTGAAATCAAGTGATTTAAGAGCTCAAATTCATCTATGCGTCTAGAACTACAATTTTGATGAAGGGATCGAACTGAGATAAAATCTTTTTACGTAACAGAATCTAGTAGTGATTTGGTTGGTCGAAAGGGATCTCCAGGTCTAACTCAAAAACTAACGAATGCCAATAATTCTAAGATGATTGAGAGTATGAAATAAGAACAAAAATCACAAAAACTAGGCCAAAAATAGAGTTTTTTTAGTGTAGACTTGGGCCAATATCCTTTTTGCGGTTCTTGATCTAACAATGCTAAAACATCTAAATCTAATTAAGAATCTGCCCTAAAAACAATAATCCTTAGGACCTAATAAAGGAATACGACAATTTTTTAACATGTAATGAGTGACATAATATACCTAGAATGGTCAGATATTGTACTAAACTGAGTTAGAATCAGAACCTAAGTTGAAATAAAAAATTATGACAGTAACAAAGCTATTTTTTAGTGCAAATTCTAAGAGATTTATTCAACTTTAAAGACCAAATAAAAAAGAAACAGATTTAGTATTATGAAGACTCCTGATCAACCTAAGAAAACTAATGATTTTAGCAGTAAAGGGGAAGGATAAAGAGAGCAGAAAACAACTCAAACAGGGTTTCCAAAAAATATTTTTTTTCTATTTTTGTCAAATTTATAGCGAATATAAGCTAAATTCCTACATTAAGTTTAAAAGAGGTATACATCATCTCCAACACGTGGTAAATAAAAAAATATCAATTTAATATTTTTTCAACCCAAATACAATTTTAAAATGTAATTAGATACATTTTCAAATACAAAAACAAATGATGTTGAAAAGGACAAACCTTCTTAATCCAATCCCTGCCTTAGGATTTGATGGAGGAATTAGGTTAAACTAATTGCCACTTCAGCAATGATCCAAGACCTCAACCTAACAAAAGGCTACAAAAATAAATAAGGTATATTTATCAATTGTTTTATGAAATAAAAATTACCCTCGTTTAATTTTAAAAAAATCAAAGTACAGAATAAAGATTGCCTAAAAACTTTATTTATAGCTCTGTCTAAGGCTCCCATTAACCTTATTTTTGATGGTCTAGACTGAACGTCTATCATTGATCATGAAAGGATCTGAATCATAAAAATCGGAAATATAGGGATGATATTAGAGCACAAATAAGGTCGGTAAACTAAACTAAGATAAAAGTCCAAGAAGTTCCATACCACACCCTCTCACACGCGCAAAAATTGTTCAACTTCTCTTCTAGCAGCCTAGTTTGCATTTTTACAGAAAGAAAAACAAGGAAAGAGCTTCCCTCTCTGCCCCCCTGTCTCTCTCTCTGTCTATATATATTATTTTTTTCTCTCCACATTTCGTGGTTAGAAACTCTCTTTCTGCAACTTTCTATACTGTTCTTTACAGGAGCAAGTTCTTTTTCGCCTTTTAGTTCCGTAAAAATTGTGATGTAATATCTGCTTACGTCCATTCATTGCTCTCTATCTCCTAATTCATTGATTCTTAGCACCTAAGTTTCTTTGCGTTACTTCTAGAAAGAGCTACAAAAAAGTAAAACAGAAACTTTCTTTCGTTTGTTAGGGACAGCAATTTGCTTCATTTAAGCTTGACATTTGTCAAGATTGTGTTTTTTGGTGCTCATTACTTGTTTTTTTGTTGTTGGGTTTTATGCTGTCGAGTTCGCGAGCTTTGATAAGATCACTAACTGTGTGTTTCCGTGGGTATTCTTTTGTGGGCTCTGGTTGGTTTTTTTCAGATTGGAAGTGGGTTTATGGTTGGTGGTGTATAGAAGGAAGAGATAATTGAGTTCGAGAGGTTCAATGGGAGTCAAGAGATGCGGTAAAAGAGTGTGCTTGAATTTGGAGATCTATGGAAAGTTCTTTATAGGGTTTGTTTTGATTTGCACAGCAAGAATTTCTGTTGGTGTTACTAATCCAAGTGATGGTAATGAAGCTTGACCTTTTTTTCTTCTTTTGCTCTTTCTTGTTTTGGGTTTCTCTCTGCAGTTTGGTTTGTGAGAAAATGTGGGATATAAAAGTAAAGTTATTAGTCAAAATTAAAATGATATAAGCTTTCAAACCTAGATGGAAGAAATGCTTGGTTGGTTTTGTAAATTTCCTTTCTTGTTTCAACTTTTCTTTTTGAGCAACCAAACTCGGGTTTTTACTAGTTGTTATTGTATTATTTTAAGCTGGAATAGTAGTGTTGCTTATTAATTTTGTTTTATAGTACATGGAACTTTGAATCTTATCGCCTGCATTGTTTTGATTGACTTAGTTACTGCAATTAATAGCTTATACATTTCACTGGGCTCTCCTGTACTGCCCGGGTGGGTCGGCACCGGGGGAGATCCATGCGGCGAAGGGTGGCAAGGCGTTGTATGTAATGTTTCAGAAATTCAATCCATGTATGGAGCTCTGCTGTGGCCTCATCATATTTGTTGCCATTTGTCGTCATTGATAATGTAAAGCCTTTTAAAATGTGCTGTCTTGCAGAGTTCTTAATGGTGCGAATTTGGGAGGAGAACTTGGTGATAATCTGGGAATGTTTGCTTCTATCATATCGATGTAAGTGGCAGTCTCTCAATCTTTCCCTCTCTCCCCTCCCCTCCCCTTCTCTCCCTGTCTCTATACTTGCATATGCCCGTGGGGGTGAGCATGTGAATGGTGTTTACATTTTTTACCAATGGAAACATCTTTTCTTCCATCCTAAAGAGCTTTTTCACCTATTCCTTAGCTGCCATTAGAAACGCTGTTTTGGTTTTCATTTCATGTGAGAGGAACAGAACGTGTATTCTATGTGTGCCTTTTGATAGTTATTGACTACAAGAGGCATTTAAAAAATTACATGGGACTGTTTTATATTTACAGGGGCTTTTAGAAAGTGAGAGGGGTTGCTCCAGCCAACTTGGAAGACACTGCATTGTTTGAGTGAAATGCCAATGATGCGTTGCATTGATCCGGGACATGATTTTGAAAATGTCATTTATCTACCCTTAAATGAATGGTCTAAATTTCCTGATACCCCAAGTTTTGATTTCTAGTTGTGCGCTTCACACATTAGATGAAATAGGAGGAAGTATAACCAAAGTACATAAATTGCATTTGTTTGGATTCCAGACAATAATCTTTCTTGTGATTTTTGTGGATTCTGACATTAATCTTTATGCACTTATTTTTCTCTTCTTGTTTTTTTAGAGATCTGAGCAACAACCACATAGGGGGGAGTATTCCATCCAATCTGCCTGTTACTATGCAAAACTTGTACGCATCCTGATACATGAGATAATCTACGGGTTTTTTTTCCCTCTATATATTCTATTCCTGATAACAATTTATGCAACAGCTTATGATAGTCTTTACCTTTGACAGTTTCCTTGCAGACAATAACTTCACTGGAAGCATCCCTGATTCTCTGTCCTCTTTAACCTTACTGAAAGCCATGTAAGTTTTGGCTTCTCTTTTGCCGGTGTTGATGCCTGCTTGGTCTCATTTTTATAATTTTTATGCTTATATCTTAACTTTGCATGCCTTGTAGGTCTCTTAACGATAATGTTTTAAGTGGAGAGATACCAGATGCCTTTCAAGCTCTTCCTGGGTTGATCAATTTGTAGGTTATTTTTTCAAAAGCTGGCATACTTTTCCAGTTTCATTAATGTTGCATTATGGTTAGTGTAACAATTTATGCTTCTCGCAGAGATTTGTCCAATAACAAATTGAGTGGGCAGTTGCCTTCTTCTTTCATAGATTTGGCTAGTCTTACAACCCTGTAAGTTGTCACAGCAAGTCCATTTGTATTGCATTCACTTCATCTCCTTGTATAATACTAACCACTTAGTTGACAGACGTTTGCAGGACAATCAGCTATCTGGGACCCTTGATGTTCTGCAAGATCTTCCCCTGAGAGATTTGTACTATTCCCAACCATGTCTCTTTCAATTTTAAATGATAGTACCTTTTTACCTTTTCAGGAATTTCTATCTAGTTTTGTGTCCTGAAGTTTGTTGAATGATTCTTTCCCTTGTTTTGTTGTCCTTTTTGCTCCTCATAAAACAGGAATGTAGAGAATAACCTGTTCTCAGGACCCATACCTGACAAGCTGCTAGCTGTCCCAAATTTCAGGTAGGAATGAAAATGTATTTCATTTGAAATAGAACTTGATGTTCTTCAAAAGCATTCATTTATCTCTATGAATTATGCTGACATGATGACTTAAATTGATGAATGTTATGTCAATTATACATCATGTTCACTCAATTTAGGAAATTTAATACTTATTGACAGTTGTCTGAAAACTCCATTAAGCTTAAATCTTTGAGTAGACTAGTTAAGGATGATAATTATTTATGCATTTCCATTGTATTATTCTGAACAGAGCATGAGCAACCATTTGCAGTGTCCTTGAAAACAAGAAATCATACCATGTTGATGTGTCCAAACGATTCAGAACAGTCATGTTCTTGAAGGGTTCTATTTATAATGCATGGATTTTTTTAAAGTAGGGATTTTTCCAGATATAATAAACATGTGAAGAAACCTGTAATCCTCTGTTTGAACTTATGGGGAAGAATACATCCAATTCATGTTAAATGTGGTGAAACACATAATTATTAGACATATTTATACCTTACAGAAATTGGAGCTAAATAATTTCTTGAATGCAAGCTAGGAAGTTGCTCAATAGTATGGAAATCATTCTATGGGGACGTTCTGATCTCCACATTCTGATGCACCAAGTTAATAACACCATATGCTTACTTTGACTCCTACCAGAAAAAAAATCAAATATTCTTAAATAGGATGGAGGCATTTTCTTTTACTCATGTCTGCTCTGTTTGGTCTCTAAGTCCATAAAACTTTGCAATATGCTGTTCAAAATGAATAGGAAGCACTGTTCTTTGCAGTTTGGAAGATCTAGTTATCTCTTCCCTCATTTGCTTGCTAATATTGATACTTTTAGCAGAAATGATGGCAATCCGTTCAATACTTCCTCTGCTCCATTACCTGCACCCACATCCACATCTCCGTCCCCACCATCATCTACACCACTTTCTGGGGCTCCACCATCACCATCTTCTCAGAGAACACCCGGGAAGCAGGCTGATGGGCCGTCTTCATCAGAGAAATCGAGTTCTGGAGGAAAAAATAAAAGATTAGTTTGGCTATCCATTGCAGGTGTATTGTTGTTTGTAATACTGGCATTAGCACTTGTGCTTTTGATTCCAAGATGTAGCAGAAGAAGGTGGGAGGATAGCAGAATTTTCAAGCGGCATCAAGTAGGAGAGAACCCAAGGGACAATGGATCCTTGGTCCAACCAGCTAATCAAAATGAAAAAGGCAAGCAACTATTTAACTTGAATCACCTGCTTCCATGCAAGATTTCAATTCTTTTGATCGCTGACATGTTCTAAAAAATTTCAAACAGTTCCAAAGGAGACCACACAGAAGCCCAAAGAGGACCATCCAAAGCCACAAAATATGCATATGAGAAATGAACCCAAAATGAACCCAGCACCAAATAGGGACAATCACTTAATGGGCATTGGCAGAGCAGATATAGATTTCATAGCTCCTCCTCCCCCACCACCTCCTCCTCCTACACCCCCACCACCTCCTCCTCCACCCCCTGTTGAGAATGTCATTGTTAAGCCAATTGTGCCTTCTCGTAAAACTCAGATCCCTCTCACTTCTGCTAGGTCCTTCAATATTGCATCACTTCAGCAATACACAAGCAGCTTTTCTCAAGAAAATCTTATAGGAGGAGGCATGCTGGGAAGTGTTTATAGGGCACAGCTTCCTAATGGAAAGGTGCGATCTTTTACCATGATTGCTGTTAGTTTTGGCAATTTATTGATGATGATTGACGACAAGCCACAATATTCTATTTGGAGATTCACTGTATTATTATATTAATTTTGTTAGTTTTCTTCATAGCTTTGTTTCTTCTCTCAAGTACTTTTTTAACCGTTTCCTTTCCTTGTGCGCTCCTTTCCACAATTATCCAAAACTCTGGTTTTTAACTGTGGACCATTACTGCAAATCCTTAAACAGAATATATCAATGAGCTTTGAAAGGTGAAAACTTATGGTGGTTCAGTGCATTTATCTCAAACCTCTCTTTTATATGGTGCCATCTATCTGATCAAGCAAGTCAATTTTGTTGTAAGAGAAACATATAGCAGAATGTCTGGCTTCTGATATTTGATGTAATTGGTTGCTTTTTTAGCTTCTTGCTGTCAAGAAACTCGACAAGAGGACTGCAGAGCAGCAGAAGGACGTGGAGTTTATTGAATTGGTTAACAATATTGATCGGATCCGACATGCTAATGTTGTTGAGCTCATGGGATACTGTGCAGAGCATGGTCAGAGGCTTCTGATCTATGAGTATTGCAGTAATGGCTCTTTGCAAGATGCACTACACTCAGACGATGAATTTAAAAGGAAACTTTCCTGGAATGCCCGCATTAAGATGGCACTTGGAGCTGCTAGAGCCTTAGAGTAAGTGAACTAGCCACTGAGATGAAACCACTTTTCCAACTTGAAAAAAAAATCTTAATTAGTAAGAAACATGAATAGAAAGAGTTTGTGTGCATGTATGGAGAGAGAGATTTGAATAGCCGACAAATACAAGCTGTCCGAAGCTATATGGGTTAAAACGATATAACTAGGTATCCAATATGCCAGAAATGGTTTGTAGATTCAGGTCTATAAAATGGTCAATAATTCATCTACATATTTCAGTGGGGTGCAGGTGGGAGGCACGTTTCTGCACACTGATTTTGTTGTTCTATGTGAAGGTATTTGCACGAGGTCTGTCAGCCACCTGTTATACATAGAAATTTTAAGTCTGCCAATGTTCTTCTTGATCATGATCTTGATGTTCGTGTCTCGGATTGTGGTTTGGCTTCATTAATAACATCAGGGTCTGTAAGTCAGGTAAGTAATGATCATACTATCAGGCAGTGATCCAGGTTGAAATATGAACCATCTCGGGGTTGACTTTCAGATGTGTTAGATTGAGTTACTTGACTGCAATTTATTGATTCTTAAAGAAGGGAATTTTGTTGAGCTGGTTGACTGATTTGTTAAACTTGTTTTAGTATTAGGAAAAAGTACTTCAGTTGGTGTAGGGATGTATATAGCCTTCTTGTTTCCGTGTCTGCTTCCTTCTCTAAAATTATTCCCCTCATTTTCAGTTGTCAGGCCAGCTGCTAACAGCTTATGGTTATGGGGCTCCAGAATTTGAATCAGGAATCTATACCATCCAGAGTGATGTTTACAGCTTTGGTGTGGTCATGCTGGAACTCTTTACTGGCCGGAAGTCTTATGACAGGTAAAATTGCAATGCATGCTGTGCTTGTTATCCCAAGTGCAAAAGCATACGGTGCTTGTTATCCTCAGACAATTTTTTTACTTTCTTAATGATGTCCTCTTTTCAAATTTTGCTCAGGACACGGCCTCGGGTGGAGCATTTTCTAGTGAGATGGGCAATCCCCCAGCTCCATGACATTAACACGTTGTCAAAGATGGTTGATCCTGCCCTTGTTGGAGAATACTCAGCTAAATCTTTGTCAAACTTCGCCGATATCATTTCTCGATGTGTTCAGGTGAGAATTATATTGTTGGTTCTTTATGATTTCCTCAAACGTGGTACAGTATTAACATGTGAATGCCATCTAGTTGCAGTCCAAGATCTTGTTTTGTGCCAATTATAGGATGATTACCTTTGCCTAACCTCAAGGTTACCATGCAGTCTGAACCAGAATTCAGGCCACAAATGTCTGAGGTTGTCCAGGATCTAACAGACATGATAAGGAGAGACTGCCCTAGCAATGAATCAATCGGCGATTGAATGAAAATTGGTACAGAGAACTTATGATTCAACTTTGGAATGTGAGGCTGCAAAGTTGTAATCTCTCAGAATGTCAACACTAGAAGATGCATCATCAACTGTAAACAAATGCCGCAAACTAACACAATGACTGTTCACATCCCAAGTCCATACCTTTGAGAAGTCTTCAAGCTGCCTCTGGAAAGAAATGTGAACACTTCATTTTTCATCTGTTCAACAATTTGTGATTCCGTTGTTGATTAAATTATGCAAAACAAGGTCTATTACTGCTGGAATTTGCTAACCAATTGTTTTATATTATTATTCGTTTGTAATTCTTGACAGTGAAATTTTGTGGTAATGTATCTGTACGTTAGTGAAACTTACATTTAGCTCCAGCCAAATCTATATGATTCTACCTTTCAAATGCTCTTAATTCTACCTTGTATGCATCGTTGTGGTAGCTCAAGATAATGCAGAAATCGATTCTATACGTGCTTGCCAAAATTTATTGATATAGGGGCGTGGCAAGTAGAATTACGGCCTGCAAGGCTTTCTGAGCATCGCACAGCTCTTCTTGGCTGTAGTCATCGAGATTTTATTTCATTAAAACGCTTTCTAATTCGCTGAACCTCTAGCCGAATACCTTTTATTTTAAGAAAGAACGTTGTGTGCGTAACCAAGCATATCGGTGAGCTCAACAAAGCAAAGATGCATGGCCCAAAATAGGCTATAGCCCATAAGCACAGGCAATTGACCAGTTAAGCTTCAGTTTCACGGTGTCAATGCATGGCTCAAAGTACAAAATAGTTACAAAAACGTTATATAGCCTTCTCTGCATATAGGCTATAGCCCATAGGCACAGGCAATTGACTCAACAGACGCACAGCTACTGCCATTGTGCCATGAGTTTGGTCTTAAGTTTTTTTTACTGTTGAAAATAATGATGCCCCTTCACATCTTTCCCAGATCCTTAAATTATTTTGTTTTATGAAAAGAAAATTATAAATGACATGTTAGAACTCATCTTATAGAATCTTATATTATATTTCCCCCCCTTCCAAATGCTTAGAAGCTCTATAACCTCGCTGGTAAGCTCAATTTGAGTCGCTCATGAACCCAACCAAGCTAAGCCAAACCAAAGCTTTAGTGCTCGAATTAGCTTAGCCACCCTTGAAAGAGTGTATAATTCCGAAGATGAACACGACTGAGTGATCTGTCAAAGCTACAAAAAATGTTAAAAATGCTTTGGTAGGGGAGCGTTCTGCTCAGAGGGAAACACCGAAAGTAGCAGAGATTGATGATAAAGTGAAAGCGAGAATGTGGGCTTGAATAACACAAAATTGGTGAGAATCCAATTCACTCACCCTGGCCTGTCATCAACTTTAACAACGATAGGCAGTTAACATCTCATTATGCTAAGTGATCAGGAAAAAAAATAGAAAAAATAGAAAAGAGAAAAAACATGCACAGCAGGATTCGAACCTGCGCGGGCAGAGCCCAGATGATTTCTAGTCATGCCCGATAACCCTTCCGGCATGTGCACGATGTTGCAGTCGCTCGATTTACATTAAACAAGAAGACATGACCTTTCCTCAAGAATGAAACAGGCGTACAAGAGCCCAAAAAACATGTACCTAGAGTGTATGTGTGAAAAGGGGTGAAGTAGAAAACCAACAATGTCTTAGAATGTATAATCTCCCATCCAATTGGTGTGGCAAGAAGATAAGAACAGTTTGGCAAGACACTATCCAAGTAGAGAGATATTTTTATCAACTATATATGCATAAACACCATGTCATGGTGATGACAGCAATCAATTGAATCAAAGTTAGAAGACTTGAACTGTATAGCAGGACATGGCCATGACAAGAATCGTGCGGATCTAATTATAATGTTGACCCTTCTTCGTGGTCCAATTGAAGATAGGTATGTGTTTTCATGGTTAGATGGCATGCTTTATGTCACTTGAGCTTGGGTTTGGAAACAAGTTTGGTCTAGGTTGTGCATTCAAGTTTAGGCTTATAGGAGCATAGTCTGGTATATCTTGAAACTCGAAGCATGGTCTGAGCCTAGTCTGAGCCATTGTTTGGGCCCAAACTTGTGGCCCAGATCTAATGCCTCATCCTTTGGTGTTTTTTACTGAATTTTTTAGTCTGAATTTAAAGTGTCAAGTAACTATATGTACCCTATCCCTAGAGAGTTTGATATTCTTTAACTTATTGCATGCAATGTCAGACACTTACTCAGAATGTTTATACTTCACATATATCCTTACATGTACAACAATCTTCCATGATTTATTATATTTTTATTTTAAAAAATACGTGTATAAAAGATTTTTGTTCTTCACTAATATTTGTGTTAAAAATACTTATTTTTTATTAATATTTATATGAGAGATATTTATACTTTATTAATACACATATAAAAAATATTTATTTACTTACAAAAAAACAAGTTTTAAAAGGTATTATTAAAATACACACTTAACACCGTTTTCTCTCGCATAACATTTCATTTATCATACCTTATGAAACAATTTTACTTTTGTATATTTATTATACTCTCTCACTGTAAATATATTAACTTAAGCATTACGAATCTCCAAATCCATCAAAATACATTGTTTTGCTGGTACTAAGCTTCCTAGTTATAGTAACAATAATCTTGTCCCAAAACATCTTGTAATCTCAAAACATTATTGTGTGTTTATTGCTAACGCGTGCCCGGAGAATACCTTAACAAAAGGGTGTGACAAGAAGAATTACTGCCTGCAATACCATTATGATACTGATTAAAAAATAAAAAAAATAAAAAAATCACTGCTGGTTCAGACATTTATACACCAGAGAACCAAGGAAAAGGTGTAGTGTTAGAATAATGGTTTGGAAAATCAAGAAACGATCAACTTTGTGATCTTCTACTAATCACACCTTCCCCTGCCATGCACGCCGGCATTTGGATTAAAAAAGGAGGTGGAGAGGAGAGGGTATCCTCTCCTCTCTGCTTAGGGGTGTTTATGAAAACGAATCCTTTGATTGTGATGACAACCATCGGCACATAGAGATTGTGACATGCAGTGTGTGCTAAAAAGTATTATTTTTTTAAATATATTAAAATAGTATATATATTTTTTATTTTTTAAAAATGTATTTTTAATATCAAGCTTTCTAAATAATTTAAAAATACTAAAATAATATATAATTTAAAACAATTTTATTTTCAAAGCTTCATTGAACCACAATTCCAAAATTCCAAACAAAACCTATGATTTGTTTTCATTGGTCTTGAAGTAACTATATTGAGAGCATGATAGTCATAATTTTAAGAATATATTTAATTAGAAAATAATATAAATTATATATTTTATTTAATAGTTTAATTTATTGGATTGACCTTTGATATAGTATCAGAACTTTAATAATTAAGTGATCACGAATTCAAATCTCATCATCTCTGTTTGTTTAATAAAAATTAGTCACATTCAAGTTCTAAATTCAAATAATTTTTATTTGAAGAGTTATCTTAGAAAATAATATAAATTATATGTTAAAAACTCTCTTAATAATTTAAGTTATTCAAGATGATCATTTGATATACTTTGATACTGAATTAATATTTTATCTAATACAATTAAAAATTCAATTTTTATTAGATTTTAAATTTTTTAAATTAATCCACATAATAAATCTAAATTTAATAAGTATAACTTATGGTGAACATTTTTGTTCGTGGGAACTTGTGATTTTGCTAATATGACGCAGGAAAAAAAATAAAGAATTAAGCTACAGGGTGAACCGCATGGCTAATTGGTTAATAAATAAGCTTGAACTGACTGCAAAATTAAATTGACTGTGACATTTTGATGCAGATCATGCATCACTTTCAATTTATTTATTTTTTTAAATTCCTTTCGAAGGCCATTTATTTTCTCGGGGAAGAAGACTCCTTTCTTGAATTTGTCTACCAGTCACACCGAGAAGGTTTTGGTTGACAATAAATAATTATAATAATAAGGTGAGATAATCTCTTATTAATCAAGGCTTGAGAATCCAAAACTGGAAGAGAAAGGTCAGGTTTTCCTAATTAATTAAGGAAATTGACACGTGTCATTCAAACAAGAAGGTTGAAATTATCCTCTCATGGATGTTGTTTAATTAATTAGTTAAAAATAATTTGGATGATTGATAAAAAAATCTAAAATAAAATGAAAATAAATAATTTTTTTTAATAAAATTTAATTTTTTTATAAAAGGTGACATAGAAATTGGACGATAGAAGATAATTTTTTCTGCTATACAACTCAAGATCAGCTAATTTCTTAAAATATTTTTTTTTATTATAAGATAAAAATACATGCACCGAGTATTTTTACGTTACAGAGTCAAATCGAGTTGACACCGAGTCAAGCACACATATATAAGCCTCAGCACCCTCTCCCTCCCTCCCTCCCTCCCTCTCTACGTTAAAATCCATTTGTTTTTGTCTCGTTTTCACCGTTTTGAAACTCTTAATTCCTCCGTTTCTCTCCATAAAATCCAACCCCTAGTCAATTAATCATCTTGCATTTCTCTCATTTTTCTGGATCTACTTTTTGTTAAGATCTGGTGATTTTTCACTAGAAAATGAGTCGGTACGATTCGAATCCTTTCGATGAAGAAGAGGTCAATCCTTTCGCGGTATGTGGAAGTTATACGTTTCGTATTTGTTAGATCTATGTATGATTTGCGTATGTACATTGTTCGCGTATTTCGTTTCTGATTTTTAGATTCTTTCGTGATGTTGATTGTGTTGTTTGGTTGCTGAGAAAACGCGGAGGATTTTTGAGAGAGAAATTTTACATTTTTGAATCTTATTTAGGCTATAACTTTTTTATTTGTGGTTTTTTTCCTTAATAAATATTTGCTTAATCTAGTAGAGTTTGATTATTAGCACTTAGTGCAGCAATATTAATTATATAGATTACTACTAATTTTAAGTAGATGAAGAAATGAGGCTTATATTTTCTCTTTGTCTGTTTATTTGTTTGGTGATGGAAGGATCAAGGAGGAAAGGGGAAAGGATCAGGGCAATCAAATTATGGCGGAGGCGCGTTTTATATGCCTGTAAGTTTTTGTTTTCTCCTAATTTCTCAGCTTTACCGAATGTGGTGTTTGTTTTGTGAAAGAAGAAGAAACTTATTTCTTTTGATTTAGGAGTTTGTAATTGGTTGACATAAACCTTGTCCTTTATATGAGCTTGGTGCTACCTTGAAGGTTTGATACCGAAGTCAAGTCCAATGTAGGTGTAATTTGCCCGTTGATTGTAATTTTCAGTTGGTCAAAGGATAGTTTCTAGCGTTGTTGAAGTAAAAAAAGTTTCCCTTTTCTGAAATTTGTGAATTTTTTTGAGTATTTTGTTTGTAAATTGGATTTGAGTTTAAGTTCATTATTGCACCTCAAACATGAATCTAAGTTAGGGACCTGGAATTTAATCACATGATTTGCTCAATAGGAATGGAATCCAAGAGTGAAGTTAAAACCTATAACTGACATAAGGTGAACATGATCACAAGCTAATGTGCTTAATGTTTCTCTTAAAGCAATTTTTGTTTGCCAATTTCTTGTGTATCCACTGTGTTTTATGGATCTTCTACTTATTGCTGAGTGCCAGTCCCATGGTTGGTTTTAGTTGTTCTTGCATATATATGGATTTCATGAGCTGGTGGTGCGATTCTGTTTGGGTGTCAATTTTTCTTTATTGGTGCTGTTGCTAACTTATTCTCCTGTGTTTTTCTTTTGTTGTATTCTTGTGAAATTTATAGAATCCTGGAAGTGTCCCTCCTGCAACTTCAAGGCTTTCACCTCTTCCTCATGAACCCTATGATCGTGGTGCAACCATAGATATTCCTCTTGATTCTGGAAAAGTACTATAATGATTAAGGAATTTTGGTCACACAGTTACATTATTTGAATGTTGCCTTCATATTTTTGTTTTCATTCTTCTGTCTCTAGGATATAAAAGCCAAGGAGAAGGAACTCCAAGCTAAAGAGGCTGAATTGAAGAGGAGGGAACAGGTTATTGTTCTGATATAGTAGCTTATGCTCATATATTTATGTGTGTGTGTGTGTTTATAAAAGTAATTTGAAATCCACTTTCCTTTTGTTTTCCAGGAACTAAAACGGAAGGAAGATGCAATTGCACGGGGTATGTTATCATATTGATTTTCTTTTTTTGTAGTCAACAAGGCTGTGCATGGTTATAATTAATATAAGATAATGTTCTCTGTTTTTTTTTTGACAGCTGGAATTGTAATAGAGGATAAGAACTGGCCACCATTTTTTCCAATTATCCATCATGACATTGGAAATGAAATACCAATCCACCTGCAGAAGATGCAGTATGTTGCATTTACAACATTGTTGGGTATGTTTTGTATTTTACTGTGTAAATTCTTTTTGATGGCTGCTTATCATTTCCTATTGTTTGGTTCCTATTTTCCCATTGTCCATGATAGTCAATTTTGCTAGGCTGGTCCTCAAGGTTCAGTCCTTTCAGCAAGGAGAATCCGAAGACAAGATTGTCAAACTGGACAGTGTATCTTAAACTGTCTGCATATCTTTTTTTAATGGATTTAGGTCATTCCTGTAATCGATCATGTAGTTTAAATGGTCATAGAATAGTTTTGTTTAGTTGGGTAAATGGTAGACCATTTTAAGAAATGTTTCCAGACAGACATGTAACAGCTGTTGAGTAACCTGATTTTATGAAATTGCAGGTTTATTTGTCTGTCTTTCTTGGAATATTATAGCTGTCACCACAGCCTGGATCAAAGGAGAAGGTTGGTGCAAATCCACTGAACATATTTGATTACATGGCTATCTCACCAGTCTGTCTAAAATCGTTTTCTTTTCTAGGTCCAACGATATGGTTTCTTGCCATCATCTACTTCATAGCAGGGGTCCCTGGAGGCTATGTTATGTGGTATCGCCCCCTTTATCGTGCAATGAGGTATTATTCTGTCATTCATGGCTGAATCTCAATTTCTTTTTCATGACATGAAAGGTGGGGCCTGTGAAATTTCTCCTTTTGACTGTTCTGTACTTGCGTAGTAACGTTTCCGATTCACGCCCTTTGTTTCTAAAGCTTTTCAGGATCCCATAAATATGTAAATATGATTATATGATCTTGATTCATCTGTTTGCATCATTCACAGATGACCTTATGGATGGTGTGAAGACTTGATTTTTCATATTTAATAATAATGTGGTCAATCCAGAACATGTTTGGTGAATTTTTATATGCCAACATGTGATTTGAATTGGATATTTGTTGATCTGAAGTATCATCTTATAAAAGAATATATACTTCCTGCAATTGTGGAAAGAATCTGATGCACCCTGGCGAGGACCTGAACTTGCAAGGAGGTCCAAACAAAAAGAGGGTGGGAGGGAGGTGGATGGAGCTGAAAATGCAGTGACAATAATAATATTTTTTTTTTACAATGCTCAGCATTGGAGAGGTCATGTTTAGTTATTTTTTATTAGGTTGCCTGCTAGCATTGGAGAGAATTATCCTTAATATTCTGGAAAGCTTAATGAAATCACTAAAGTAACTATAACACAGAAAATTCATTAGAGAAATGAAATCACTAAAGTAACTATAACACAGAATTATCCTTGGCTTTTTTGAGTCTTTGCTTCCATGCTGTATATCATTTGATTAGCATAAATAGTTCTGCTAACTGATAAAAAAGATTGCTATATGTTTTGAACTTTGTCCATGGTATATGATGGATGAATGGGTTCAGAATAGATAGATCCTTTTTTTCTAGATTATGTGCCATTAAAATACTGGTGATTCTTGAGCGTTATATGGGGATGGGTTTTGAAGTACTTAAATTATGCTTTCAAGTAATAAGAAGAATGTAATGGTTTAGTTATTCTCTCTGTTCATTTTTTTCCATCACTTGCATTATGCTATCATAACTTTTATTAAACTCTGTGCCAACTCCTTTTGCAGGACAGATAGTGCTCTGAAGTTTGGATGGTTTTTCTTGGCTTACCTGGTAATCTCGTTTATGTACTCCTCTCCTTCTTGAAGATCCTCTAGAAAATCCCTTATTTGTTGTTCTTGTGTTTTCCATGCAGTTTCACATTGGCTTTTGCATCTTTGCTGCTGTTGCTCCCCCAATTGTTTTCAAGGGGAAATCTCTTGCGTAAGTTTCTCTTTTAGATGCTGCATTGAAGATGGTTCTTTTGCCAGAAAATTAAATATGACATAGCTTTGTTTGGAAAGTGAAACAACTATTCTGGGAAAACGAGGATTGTGACACTCATCTGAAATTCATATTATTATGTTTTGTTGGAGTTTTCTTCTAAAATGTTTGAGATTGATAGGGTTGAAAATATATTGATTGTATTTACCTTTAATTTCTCCACTCTGCTAATGTTTGTGTGATCTTTTGTGGACAGTGGTATTTTGCCTGCTATTGATCTTATGGGTAACCACGCTTTAGTTGGGGTAAGCTTTCTGCGTTTTAGTCATCAGTTCCATCCATGATAATCTTAGTGGACCTCCACTGCTATTATGGAAGTACTTTCATGCTGCATATGATATTTTACAGTTCATTTTTAGAGTGAGAGTTTCAATGAAGTATGGCTTTGTAAAATTATCTGACTTCACTTGAGAATAATGGGAGAAATGCATCTGTATATTTGTTTTGATGCAGATGTCCAAGCAAGTCTGACTCTAGTAAAATTTTGTTTGCAGATATTCTACTTCATTGGATTTGGATTCTTCTGCGTTGAATCCCTCCTCAGCATCTGGGTCATTCAGGTTGAATAAATCCTTGGACGACTTGTGCACGCATCCCTGCTTACTGTTTCATTATGGTTTTGCTAAAGGTTCTATGTTTATTGTCCTGAATTGCAGCAAGTCTACATGTATTTCCGAGGCAGTGGGAAAGCAGCAGAGATGAAGCGGGAGGCTACAACAAGGACCATGATGGCTGCCCTATGACATTGCTTCCACTGGACAGAGATGCTCTTCTTGGATGGTACCAAAAGACCTACTTCCTTACTAAACACGTCTTGCTTCATTGTTAACCTTGTCGATGTGTTCATCTTTATACACGATTCTCAAACCAAAGAACTTGTCAGATTAGAAAAATTGAATAGGGTTCATTTTTAGAGCTTTGTGTTAAGCTGAGGCATCAGCTTCATGAGACTGAGATTGACTTTGTTTCTCACTTTGTATTTCTATAGAATGATTGTGTTATTGTATGTTAATTCATTTTTACACTTTAGTGCTTGTAAAGAGAGTTGGCTGCCGAGACTACAGCAGATGGCTTTAGGCTATGGTTCCCTCAAGCAAGAAGTGCTTGATTCATGAGATGATGATGATGTGTGTTATCGCACTGGTCTGGGAAACCCCAGCTAGTTGATTCATGTTAATTTTGGCCTGTTTTGTTCCTGACCTGCTATGGACATAACGTGGTGGCTCGCAAGGAGTCAAGTCTTACAATTTGCTGGTGTTGATGGATTTCTTGTCTGAATGCTTCTGATAATCTTCGCAGCTCCACAATGTTCCATTTTCCATCAGATGACTTCAGTCGTTCCATCACTAGCAAATGGGGACGGCCTGGACTATGCAGATAAAAGAAAACCCATCTTCAAGTTGCTGTCAAATAAAATTTTTGTTACAGAATGGCATTAATCCAAACGTAATAATGTTTTAAGATTCTAGGTTTTCCTGGAAGTTAAAACCCCCGAAAAGTTCTCACCTCAAATCCTTTCCCTATTCCCCCCTTCTTAATTCTTACAACCAGTTGGAATAAGAGAAGCAAAACTCGGCCCTTATTAACATCAACACTAAACTAAAAAATTTAGCTAATTGTAAACTCTTCAGTACCCAGTTCTTAGCTAATATTTTCCTTTTATTTCTTTCGCATGCCTGGTTTGGCATAGAGTATGTTAACATTAAACTAAAGATCTATTTCACAAAATACACTTCGAACTTGTTATAAAAGAATAAAAGTACAAGGATGGAAATTGACATGAATAAAAAAATAGGTCTGTTTATTCAAAACACATGGAAAAATTAAATTTCATTCCTGAAGTTTTGAATTATACATGTTTGGTCCCTTCTATTTTTTTGTTTCAATTCAAAACTTAATTTTTATAGCATTTCATTCCTTGAATATTAATAAAGAAAATAAAGTTATTGAAAGATAACAAGAAGATCAACTACTTATAAAAATAGTTGAATTTGGTGTCAATAAATTTGTTTTGGATAAGATAATTCAATGAAGATGATTCCACTTTTAAACATACTAAAAATGTAAATTAGGCCTGTTAATTTTGTTTTAAAGATTCTAATTATACTAAAATTAGGTTTAATTTGGTGTCAATAAATTTGTTTTGGATAAGATAATTTAATGAAGATGATTCCACTTTTAAACATACTAAAAATGTAAATTAGGCCTGTTAATTTTGTTTTAAATTTGGTTTAATTTTTGAGATTCTAATTATACTAAAATTAGGTTTAATTTGGTGTCAATAAATTTGTTTTGGATAAGATAATTCAATGAAGATGATTTCACTTTTAAACATACTAAAAATGTAAATTAGGCCTGATAATTTGTTTTCAATTTGGTTTAATTTTGAGATTCTAATTATACAATGTTTAGGCTTCAAAATGTATTTATTCAAGTTTTTATGATGATTTAGACGAAGATAAGTTGAAAATTAATTTAATATTTAGATAATAATTTTTTGATCACCTTAAAAAAAATATAAATAAATAACGAGTCAGAGTCATCTATCAAGTCACATGACTTGTCATCCATTAAAAATAAAATATAAATATTATTATGAACTATGTGTTATATACTCTTTAAAAAAATAAAAAATTAGAGGGAATGCTTACTTGTCAGGACCAACAGCTCTTAATATTAGTTTTTTAAGAAAAAATAATTTTAAATTAATATTTTTTTAAAAAAAATTATCTTGTTTATTTTTTAAAAATATAATTGATATTTTGGATTTTTTTAATTTCATAATACTTTAAATAAGTTATTTTAATTTATCTTTAAACTTTTTTATCTTAAATTTTAGACAAATAAGTTGTATTTGCATGATTTATTTGTAAGAATGAAAATCATATGTCCTTAACTGTAGATTTGACCTTGAAGAAAAATAAAATAAAATAAATATATAAAATAAAAATAACAGTCTAAAAAAAATATTTATAAGTGCATCTATAGTTTTTATATGTATATAGATAATCAACTTTCCACTTAGATCTTTACCCAGCCTTAACAACTTTTATTTGATTTATTATTTTTTATATTATTCAATCTATTTAATTAAATAAAAACGTTGTTTTCAAATAAAAAAAATATAATATCAAAAAATATATTTATAATATTGTAATTTTTTTTCATTAAAAATTAACTTGAAATAGTATTTTAGAAACACAATTGAAAATACTGACTAGTGTTCTCACTATTTTACCCTTCAGATTCATCGCTATTCCCCTTCTGTCGTTTGCTTCCAGCCTGAGCCCGCTTTCTACGGCCGAATATCAAGAACACTGTACTGTCAACTGTGTACAACATTACAAGTCTACAACCATTTCATTTCCTAATCAATTTTCTTGAACCCTAAAAACCCTATCTCAAAGAAAAAAAAATGCTTCACAGTGGCAGTTACAGTTACAGTTACAGTCAGAGTCACAAGCAAACTTCAGGAGAATTAGGGCATCAAAATCTCCTCCAACTAAACATTTACTCTCCAAGTAAGCTCCTTTCTCTCCATTCTCCTAGGGTTTTTATAGGGTTTAATAACAACCATCTTAAAAATCATAATTTTTCAAGAAGAAAGCACTGCCCTTTACCCAACAATGCTTTACTTGGTGATAAAAGAGTTCTATATTCACAAACCCAGAAACAAAGTAGTAAAGAAAGTAAAGGTTTTTTGGGGTTTAAGCTTCAGTGTCACTCGAAGACTCTAACTTTACCGACAAAGGGTTTTACAGTAAATGGTAAAAAGAAGAAGTATGGTGGTGTTTTGCCATCAATTTTAAGGTCTTTAGAGTCTAATACTGATGTTGAGAAAACCCTTCATTCCTTTTGTGAAAATTTGAGTCCTAAAGAACAAACAGTGGTTCTTAAAGAACAGAGGAATTGGGAGAGAGTTGTTCGGGTTTTCGAGTTTTTTAATTCGCAGAAGGATTATGTTCCGAATGTGATTCATTATAATATCGTTCTTCGAGTTTTGGGTAGAGCTAAGAGATGGGATGAATTGCGGCTTTGTTGGATGGATATGGCGAAAAATGGGGTTTTGCCGACGAATAATACTTATGGAATGCTTGTTGATGTGTATGCGAAAGCGGGTCTTGTTGAAGCTCTTTTGTGGATTAAACACATGAGACTTAGAGGGTTATTTCCAGATGAGGTTACGATGAATACTGTTGTCAAGGTTTTGAAGGATGTGGGTGAGTTTGACAAGGCAGAGAGGTTCTATAAGGATTGGTGTGCTGGAAGGGTTGAGTTGGATGGTCTTGAATTGGATTCTATGCTTGATTCTGAAAATGGGTCTCGATCTGAACCAGTTAGTTTTAAGCATTTTTTGTTGACTGAGCTTTTCAAAACAGGAGGGAGAGTAAAGATTGGGGGTTCATCAGATGAAGAAACATCGGTTAGGAAGCCACGTCTAACATCCACATATAATACGTTGATTGATTTGTATGGGAAGGCAGGACGTCTCAAGGATGCTGCTGAAGTCTTTTCAGAAATGTTGAAGTCTGGGGTGGCAATGGATACCATCACTTTCAATACCATGATCTTTACTTGTGGAAGTCATGGACTTTTGTCAGAAGCAGAGTCTTTGCTTGATAAGATGGAAGAAAGACGAATATCTCCTGATACGAGAACTTATAATATATTTTTATCTCTATATGCAGATGCAGGAAATATTAATGCAGCCCTTGAGTGTTATTGGAAGATTAGAAATGTGGGTCTTGTTCCTGATATTGTATCTCATCGAACTATTCTTCATGTATTATGTGAAAGGAATATGGTAAGAGAAGTGGAGGCTGTTATTGAAGAAATGAAGAAGTTTTCTCAGAAAATTGATGTGCATTCTGTGCCTGGTATCGTTAAAATGTATATTAATGAAGGTTTGCATGATAGAGCAAATAAACTTTTAGACAAGTGCCAGTTTGATGTTGGATTCTCATCAAAGGTTCGTGCAGCAATTATTGATGCTTATGCTGAAAGGGGGCTTTGGGCCGAAGCAGAGGCTGTCTTTTATGGAAAAAGGGATTTGTTGGGACCAGAGGGTGTTTTGGAATATAATGTCATGGTCAAAGCTTATGGTAAGGCAAAGCTTTATGATAAAGCCTTTTCTCTCTTTAAGGGCATGAGAAATCATGGGACTTGGCCTGATGAGGTCACATATAATTCTCTCATCCAAATGTGCGCTGGTGGTGATTTAATGGATCAAGCTAGGGACCTCTTAGATGAAATGCAAGGAGCAGGGTTTAAACCGCAATGTCTAACCTTCTCTGCTGTCATTGCATGCTATGCCCGTCTGGGCCAGCTTTCTGATGCAGTTGATATTTACCAAGAAATGGTAAAGGCAGGAGTAAAACCTAATGAAGTTGTTTATGGGTCTTTAATCAATGGATTTGCGGAAGTTGGGAATGTTGAAGAAGCTCTGAAATATTTTCGCATGATGGAAGAAAGCGGGATTCCTGCAAATCAGATAGTGCTGACTTCCCTGATCAAGGTTTATAGTAAGCTGGGATGCTTTGATGGAGCAAAACACTTGTATAAGAAGATGAAGGGTTTGGAGGGTGGTCCTGATATTATTGCATCAAATAGCATGATCAGTCTTTATGCAGACCTTGGAATGGTATCTGAAGCTGAATTGGTTTTCAAAAATTTGAGAGAAAAGGGTCAGGCTGATGGGGTTTCCTTTGCTACCATGATGTATCTGTATAAGAGCATGGGCATGCTTGATGAAGCCATTGATATTGCAGAGGAGATGAAGCAGTCAGGTTTGCTGAGGGACTGCATGTCATATAATAAGGTAATGGCATGCTATGCCACCAATGGTCAGCTACGCAAGTGCGCTGAATTATTGCATGAGATGATTGGCCAGAAACTGTTGCCTGATGGTGGAACCTTTAAAATCTTATTCACTGTTTTGAAGAAAGGAGGCTTTCCATCTGAAGGTATAACACAGCTAGAATCAGCTTATCTGGAAGGAAAACCTTATGCTAGACAAGCTGTCATCACCTCCATTTTCTCTGTATTGGGTCTGCATGCTTTAGCGCTCGAGTTGTGTGAGTCTTTCACAGAAGCAGTAGTAGCTCTTGATTCCTTTGCCTACAATGTTGCAATATATGCTTATGGGTCATCAGGGGAGATTGATAAAGCTTTGAAAACATTCATGAAAATGCAGGATGAAGGCCTTGAACCAGACCTTGTTACTTCTATTAATCTGGTTCATTGTTATGGGAAAGCTGGTATGGTTGAAGGTGTGAAGAGGATTTATAGCCAATTAAAGTATGGAGAGATGAAGCCCAATGATTCTCTAGTCAAGGCTGTCGTGGATGCTTATAAAAATGCCAACAGGCATGATCTTGCCGAATTGGTTAACCAAGACATTAGATTTGGTTTTGATTCGCAACAATATTCTGATTCTGAAATTGAAGCCGAGTCTGATGAAAGTTCTCTGGGGTTTTAGAATCCAGTAATTTTGTATATTTACCAATTATGCACACTGTACAGAGGCAAAGTTCATTTGAGCATCGAAGAATTGTATGTATGGATAGTACAATAGTCAAAAGATAGCCCTGTCTTGATGTAGAGACTGGTTTTGCTGTAAGATTATGTAGACTGTAAACCAGGGCTGCTCCCTTCTTAATATTTGATGTCATCACCAAATTTTGCCTGTTCTCTTCTTTTTTACACGGTTGCGGTGTGTGGTTCTTGAATACACATTGATTCCTCAGAGTTGATACATCGTATTGCATTTGTAGCTGTAAGACATGTTATAACTTTCCGAACCTAAAATGGTTATTTTCATTGATAAACAGAAATGATGTCCTGCACTTGTCCAGGCTCTTTGTGGTGTTTCTTGTTACTTTGATCCTGTAAACCAGTGCATTTCTTACAGTTAATTGGGCTCATGGAGAACCCAGTTAACTAATCTCTAGGCCTCAAAGTTGAAATGAAGTACGTGCACATACATTCCCCATGCACAGGTTTCTGTGCTCTTATTTCCTCAGAAAATATAAGAATTGAGTTTTCAATGACAAAAAGTAATTTGAATACTGCAATAGTTTTGAATAATCATCACCTGGTCACTGGATGCCAGCTTATCAACATTCGGCAAAGCTTGTGAAACAACATTCAGCAATAGAGTGTTTGGAATAGATTGTGCAACAGCATCTTGTTCATGAACAACTAAATACGGATGAAAGGAAAAAAGTTTCAGTCCTTTTGCAATTTAACATCTTCTCTCTACACTTCAAAGCATTTTGTAGTTTAAAATCAGATAATAAAATTAATTGAAGGTTGAAAGATCTATTCAATTAAGTGCAAAGACCGCACACCTTTTTTATTCAATTGTATTTCTCGGAGATAAAAAAAAAAAATGAAGAAATTTACAGGACTTAGCTGTCATAATGGCTCCCAGGAATTAAACATGGAAAATAACTTGGTGTCATTTGTTTAATTCCTGATGTTGATTGTATTACAAAGAAGGGCATGACAGCAGAGGAAGTTTTCGTCTAGGTTGAGAAGTTCCCATGAACAAAAATTTTGGTGTCTCCTCATCTCATTGCAGGAGATTCTGTGCTGACAACTTTCCGAGTACTCATTTTAACCAAGACATTGACAGGAAATCTTCTAGCATGCCAAATGACTGGAAGCGTTCCTATTCGGTGGTCAGGGACAGCTATTGCAGAAAAATCGGTGTCTGTAGTCTGCAACTGGTTTCATCGCTCTTGATTTTTGGACCTGCATGTCTTCTTTGATTCTGGATATCTTGAGAACTTCAAGCTTTTCTTCAGCCTTCAAAATTGCTGAGATGATATACATAGAAGATTCTTTTCACCTGAGACTGTTATCTAGATATTAACAAATAGTACTGTTTAAGTCTCGATCCAGCTTGTGCCTGGCATTTTGCCAACACCTCTCTTCGTCATTAAATTCCGAATTTTAACAGCATCATCCCATCGGCCAACTGCTCTATAGACATTAGCTAAATATACATAGCTCAGGTGGTGGTCAGGTTCCAATTCCACTGCTTTCTTTGCAATGCGCTCTGCAGTAGCAGAGTGTGGACTGGCTGCACAAGCACCAAGAAGAACTGTCCAAAGAGATGGCTCATCTCTGCAATTTGCGTTCTCTATCAAATTTTCTGCTTCTTCTAGCAAACCAGCACGGCCTAGAAGATCAATCATGCAATTGTAATGCTCAATTCCTGGTTTAATTTCACATACCTCAGTCATTGCGGCAAAATATTTCTTCCCTTGGTCAACCAAACCAGCATGACTACAAGCAAAAAGAACCCCAACAAAACTAATATAATCAGGCCTAATCCCCTCTTCAATCATCTCATCAAATAATTGAAAAACTTTTCCACCTCTTCCATTCTGGGCAAAGCCATAAATCATCGAGTTCCAAGTTATCAAATTTCTAACTGACATCCGCACAAAAATTCTGTATGCAAAATCAATACAACCACATTTTGCATAAAGATCAACTAAAGCTGATTCCGTGACCACATCTCGCCAACAACACCTTTTCACATACTGGCAGTGAACCTCTTTCCCTTGTCGTACAGCTGCCAAACCTGCACAAGCACGAAGAACAGTTCCAAAACTATAGGTATCAACCCTTTTCCCTTCTCTAAAAATCCTAATAACAGATTCAAAGTCACCATTTTGACAATATCCCCCTAACAATGCAGTCCAGGAAACCAAATTCTTTACACTCATTCTATCAAAAACACGTTGAGATTGGTTAACCAACCTACATTTCCCATACATATCAACAAGGCTGCTCTCAACAAAAACATTTCCACTCAATCCTGATGTTATCACCTTAGCATGCACTTCTTTACCTTGCTTCAACCTCCCTAAATTACCACAAGCAGTCAAAACCGTCCCAAACGTAAACCCATCAGGCGACAACCCATGTTTCCTACACATCGAATAAAAGAATCCCAAAGCTTTATCATACACATCATTCCTCGTAAAAGCTGAAATGATCGAGGTCCAACAAATAGCATCTGGTTGAGGCAATTCAACAAACACCAGGCTCGCATCATCCACCGCAGAATTCCTTCCGTACATATCAATCAAAGCTGTAGAAATAACATCATTCAAATCAAACCCACGAACCATAACAACCCCATGAAAGCATTTACCAAGCCTTAAGTCTCCAAGTCCCGAACACGCCTTTATCACAGCAGATAAAGTGAACCCATTTGGCTCAATACCAAGACCCATCATTTCCAAAAACAATTCAAGAGACTTCTTTGGTTTTTCTACCTTAACATAACCAGTTATCATTGAAGTCCAAGAAATCAAATCTTTATAAAACAACCCATCAAAAACCCTTCTTGCCTCAAAAAGATTAGGACCCAGCTTGAAATAAAGTGCAAGCAAGCTATTTCCCACAAACCTATCAGTATCAAGACCAGATTTTATAACATGAGCATGGAATTGGATACCGTGAGTAAAGGAGACAGCTTTAGTACAAGTTTGCAAGAGAGAAGCATAAAAGAATGGTTTGTTGGAGAGTCTTGTCCAGTCTATGGAGTTTAGGACGTGAATTGCTTCAAAAAGCGAACCGGATTTGCAGTACTGGATGATTTTGTATGCTTTGGATTGTGGGTTTTCGAAAGTTTTGAGATTTAGAGAAGCAAGCGTGCTGTAATGGCGTTGGCTAGAGAGAAGAAGCTTCATAACTGATTTTTGAACATTTCTGGCGGTTCGGAGATGTGATGGTTAAGCACCACATGACATGGGCTCCGAGGTGGAAGGACTGATGCTACTGTAGTCTTTTGAGTTTTGGCTCATTTGATAAATAGATTTTTGTTTTTTCAAATATGTTTTCGGATTTTAATATAAGAAAATGCTGTAAGGGAGATTACTCAAATTAATAAATCAGTTCTAAATGATTTAGTTTAAGTTTAAAATTATATTACTTTAAAATATTTTTAATTTAAAAATATTTTTATTTTATTTTTGATAACTGCACTTTAAAATAATTTAAAATATTAATTGAAAATTTTTTATAAAAAAAATTCAAAAATTCAAAAAATATATTCCAATCAATCTCTTAAACAATGTCTTTATCCATGCTCGATAATGCTTGCAACTCATATCAGTGTTTGTTTGGTAATATTAAGCAAAGTGTAAGCAAATATAATTAGATGAAATTATATCTATTATTTTTATTAAAATAATTTTGTTTTATTTTGTTAAAATGGGTTAACCTACCTTCAACTAAATTTACCAAATCAATATTTTTATTTTAAAAAAAATTCAGCTTAAAACCTGGCTCGTGTGAAGCTCCAAGCCGTGATTTTCTCATGTCAAGCCAAGATGTGTTTAATAAGAAGAAAAAAGAAGGCATGATGACGCTGGTTGGCTTCAAAACTTCTTTGAAATCACCAACCACAAAACTAGACCCCAATCATTATTCTTGGATTATATTAAGAGATTTCGAGCCAAGAAGAGTCTTCAACAACTCTCGAGGTTTAACTTCTCATGATGTGCCCTGCGGTCTGAACCCAGGTAGCCAAGAAGTGATTACACACACTTGTTGTGTAGGGGTCCTTGCTGTTTACAGAACGCATGCAGATAGATTTTTTGAGTTCTAGTTGTTTTAGCTGTCTCTCCAATCTCTGACACTCTACTTTTTACATTTCCTTCAATTTCTATAAAATTTGTGATCTGAAAGGTGTCCCTTCCTCTGCTCGCCGCAAAAAGGTGAATTTCACCACAAAAATGGAAGTGAATATGTGTTACAAAATCCAGGTTTAGTGCCCTCATCAAACATAAATATTGAAAGAATTTCTTTCCTCTCCCATCCTCTGGAAATCCCACAAACCATTGAGTTCCATTGTATCAGATTTCTAACCAGAACCTGTATGAAGACTCTGTCACATACCTGCAGTGACCCTTTCTTCCTTGTGTCCAGTAGCCTGCACAGGCATGGACAGAAGCGCCAGGACGATAAACATTGTAATAGGCCTTACACATTTCTTCAATTTCTTGATATGCATTCTGACAAAATTTCCCAGCAACTGAGACCAGATTATAAATGAATATTCTGCTATCGATCAACAATAGTAGTCTGTCCTCTAAAATGCGTCCATCTAGGGAATTTTGATGGGCATCAAAGCAAAGAAGTCAAGAATGAACTCTAGAAACCAGTCCTAATGTAACAAGAAAATCAAAATACTAAGTAATTAAGTTCGATATATCAGAAGAAAGAGTATTAGACGTTTTGTTCTTTAGAAACCCTGCTTCTAGGCATCGAAAACAACAGTAGCTTGTTGACAAAGGATGTTGAAGACAAATAATCATCTGCTTCATTTATTACCAACGATAAAGCCAAGATCAAGCAAGCAAGCATTTCAACTCCAATGCGTATTGGATAACACACAGCAACGTGAAACTTCGATAACAATCAAACCACCGAAGGTAAAAGTGCTGCGTCTTTCTTCCATCACATTAAGCCAAGAACCGGTCCAAATAATTGGCCAATCCGTCTGAACAGCCTGCTCTTTCCTTGCCACCACAGTACGGTAGCGAATCGAAAGTCAAGAAGGGTGTGGTTAGGAGGCACAGTTCTCTGCATTTTTTCGATGAACAGTATGCTAGCAAGAAGTCTTGAGTCGGGAAGTAAGGAAATTTTGTAGCGAGCAATTTCTTTTGGAAGCTCAGTGAATCCATCTTTTTCTTGTTGATTTATATACCGTGTTTCTCAATTTGTAGAAACCAAATCTAAATTGTTCCAACAATATATACAATACCTTATTGGCCTTTTACTTCGATTGATGAAACTCCAAGATTGATTAAGAAATAAGATAAAATCATATCAAAACTCATAAAATAATTAAATTTTACTTTTGATTATTGTTTCGAGTCACTTTTCTATTCTTTGAACAAAAACATTTATGAAAATTCTATTCATCCTTTTGCTAAAATCTTTCTTGTAATAAAAAGAAATTCTTGAACAAATGATTCATTGGATCCTGGTTATTGTCCCAGATGTCTTTTGAATTCTTTAAACAAAAGCATCCTTCAAACATATAAAAGTGCTGCGTTTCTCTATATAGTTCTGGAAATGACTTATAAATAGTTTAATTCCTGAAATTCAATTATTTTTTAAAATTGTTCTGGAAATGACTTATAAATAGTTTAAATAAGTTTTGAATTTAAAAGATAAAAGAGTCTAAAAATAACTAGAAAATAAAGAAAATCCTCCAAAAACATCTTTTAAATTTTATTTGAGTATATATGATTACAGCGAGCTAACCCATTGCTATAAACTATGGCCGTAAGATGCGTTTACTAAATTTCAATACTATATATTCTATGATTGTACTAAATACTACGGATGTTTTTTTTTTTAAATAAAAAAGAAGCTCTTTTGAGCTGTCCGAAACTCTTCCTAGATTAAACTAACTTATTTATATGATGTATAAATGCATAAAATGAAAAATTAATTCACATCTTTTAATAAACTAGCTAGGGTTAGAAATAAAACAAATTAAATGAAAATAAGTCAATCATAATGAATTCTCCGAACTATTTTTCAATATAGATTTCATTCTTTCAATTGTAGAATTAATAATTTTTGCTAAGAAAGAATAAATATAAAATTTATAACATTTATTCATGTTAGCAAATAATATTTAAAGAATATTTATTTATGAGGTGTGTGGTGCATCTCATGAAAAACATGTGATACATGTTTTTTATACGTGCCTTTTTTTTTAAATACACCTCGTGATGTACATACATCCTTAACTAAACAATAATTATTATATTTTTAAAAATTAACTTTATAATTAAGAAAGTGTTTTTCAGAAAATAAACTATATAGGTTAAAAAATTAAAAAATACTAAAAATATAATAATTTAATTTTTTAAGCTAAATATATTTTTAAAATATGCTCTACTATAATTATAAAAAAAATTGAAAAAACAAACAGGAAATGACAATTACCCTTCAAAAAAAACTGCCACCCACATTTCTCCCTATTCAACAAAAGCTACCTGGGTGGTCTCTGTAAGAGCATCTCTGCTAAATGGATATTCAAAAATCAAAAATTAATATTTTAAGTTTATTTATTTATTTTTTATATTTCAAAAAAAAATAAATAAAATACTAAAATATCTTTTCTTTTCCATAAATACTATTCTTTT
>SRLM01000064.1:687357-778444 GCA_015708895.1 Populus ilicifolia | reverse complement strand
GAAGTAAACACTCCGACAAGGTATGATAATTATGCTTACAAGAGCCAAATACCACCCCTCTGCAACTTGTCTTTCAAAGTCAAAGCCAGCCCTTATATTCCTATGGCAGTGGAGATTTCCTACAAGTATAGACATCTTCCTCAGTAGATTCATCCACTCCCATTTCTGACCAATCTTGGAGAAATTATCACCACCATAGCACTTCAATGGTGCCAAGAACTTCCAAACAAGTTGACTTACAACTGCACCGAATTTCTTTTTAGTACTTGATTATAAGTTAGTCTTCAATTTTATTTTTTTTCAGACTTGTTGTTATTCTTTAGTCCCTTGGTTACATGATTATAACTTTGAGTGTCATTGGAAACATGTTTAGGAACATGTTTTAGAAAAAAATTAAATATTTTTTATATTTTAAATTAATTTTTTTATATATTTTAAAATTATTTTAATATGCTATGTTAAAAATAATTTTTAAAAAATAAAAAATATTTAAAAAAATATTATTACATTTCTAAACATACTTGAAATAAAAAATAAATAAATAAGCTTCTTGATTTATTTTTTTGAAATCAACCATTTAACAATTTAAATTTGTAGGAAAACATCAATATAAAAAGATTTTATACAAAAAAAATTGATTGATGTTTTGAAAAGACAAGTCACTGGAAATCAATGTACAAAGGAATTATTTTATTTGGGAATATGGTTGAATAATAGTTTTGAAAAAAAAATTAATAATATTTTTTTATTTTTTTATTACATGTTAAAACTAACAGAAAAATATTATTTTAATATATTTTAAAATAAAAAATAATTTAAAAAATATTATTCACCCTAATCTCAAACACAAAGTATATAAATGCAACCAAAACCAATGACTAATATCCCCTTTTTTTAAAAAAAAAAATTGTTTCTAAATCGTGTTGATGTAGCAATGTTAAATAATTTTAAAAAATAAAATAAAAAATATTTTGAAAAACAATTTGAATCCCTCTGAGACTAGAATTCTTCACCATGTAAAAGACCTGAAAACACAATTTCACCTCTGTTCAACCATCCCCAACAGGGTATCCCCATAACCCAAAACTTGATTTGGACCATTTTGTATATATTGACGCAACCAAGCTTGATCTTAGACCATTCTCTTCAAACCACTTGGTATCCATACTAGATTTTACTTTAACCTTTCAGATAACGTCGCGAGTTGACCAGACCAAACTCGAACGACTTGTTCATGTTCAAATGAAACCAAGTGTATTCAGCTTCAAAGAATTTAAAATAAAATAACTGACTTGGATTGATTGATGCCTGAATCCTAAACTGGATGACCCTGAACAGACCTGACAACCATGCTTCCGAACATGCAAATCAATTGTCACAAACCCCTATCTTTCAGTGGCCAGGTGAGCAGCCTGTGGCTTCGCAGATGTAACAAGCAAGTCTGTTGGACCTGTAATTACAATTTTTTTTTAAAATACATTAAAATAATATTATTATTTTTAAATCATCACGTCAAAATAATCCAAAATATATATAAAAAAAATTAATTTTTAACCAAAAAAATTAAATTTTTATTTTTTAAAAAAAACAACATTCCCAAACGTTCTCAACTGCCAAGAATTGATGGTGGAAAAGAAACCCTGCGTAGACATGAGCATTGAAAAGAAAAAAATAAATGAGATAAATTACTAAATTTCGAGGTTCTATACCAGCCAACGAGCACAGTGAATGCCTATCTCAGAGACTGGAATTTCAGGTTTAACATAAGAGAATGTTGCTCATAGGCTTAACTGTGGGGGCAGGGGATTTAAATAAAGCAATAATGCCATGGAAAGGCAACAAATAAAAGGGGGGGATATCAGGACTGCTAAAGCATCACTGTTTTGAACTCAAACTTTTGCATTCCTAGTGAAGTCAGTGCAAGTTTGGCAGCTGCAATCTGAGAAACGACAGATTTCACAACCAAAGCACACACAGGAAGTGCAGCCCTTGCATGTTGGAGAACGGGTGCAACCCCTGTACACCCTTCGACTAGCCCGTTCTTCGTCATCATCACATGTTATTCTGAAATAAGTAAAAAAAAAAAAACAAATGAAACCACAACATTAGTTAAATTTCTACTAGCAGGCTAGACCATTGAACAACTAGAAAACGTCTAGTCTAATTTCTACACTAAAGTTGTGCAAAAGGCGAACTTCAGTCATGCATCAAGTACAAATCTGATAATTGCAAGAACCCACCAATCCACTGAAAACATCTTCCAAATACAAAGAAACTCGAGCACCAATGGAAAAATTGTAGCCCATGAAGAAACACAGGTGCTTTTGCTTCTTCAAAAGACTTAAATGAATAAGTTTCAAGTATAGATAATAAAAACAAAAGATTGAGTGGGAAAAAAATGCAAAAAACAAAAATTATAAATGTTCCAAATTCTGTAAATAGGATCTCGTATAAGAACTTTCCTTAACGTGAAAATGTTCCAGAAAAGCATAGAGTAGAAAGCATGTCACCGGGACGGGATCTCAAATAAGAACTGTCTTTAACCCTTAATGTGAATATGTTCCAGAAACGCATGAAGTAGAAAGCATGTCACTGGGTTTCCTTCAATTGCATGGCACAAAATTACGTCTATAAATGCAGGCTGGCAATGAGGAAAATAGAATTTGTTAAAAACTCCACTATATACAGAGTTTACTTTGTATCCCTCTATGACTATCACTTCAGAAATGCTTCCGTGCAGTGGTGCAAAGGTGGCAGTGAAAGGTATCAAGACTGGTTCCATTGTCATAATAGAGGATAAGGAATTTTTGTTAAACTACAGAAATTAAAAGTAAGCATTAATCACATGGGAATACTACTCAACTTTTAAACTAAATGAATTATCATCATATCAAGCACAATTATATCTCTGATCTTTTCATCTTTTCAACATGCTGAAAAAAGGTGCTTAACAGATTTACTGAAACTTTGCAACTAAAAAAATTCAGAGGGGACATGATCTGGCAGATAAACACGCACTTCATGACAGGGCAAATAAGAAATGCTTCGTGAAGAGAACTCTAGGTAAAAAAAAAATGTCCTGCAAAAGATAAAGCACTTGAATCCCCTATCCATTGTAATAAAACATGAAATCCTTCTACAACAACAGATAGGTTGCTCCTTTATTTATGATTTCTCAAGCAAGGATATCTTATCTCTTTAATCCTCTAAATGTACTTTAGCTATCTGTGATACCTATTAATGAGAGTAACCTATCACTAAGGATAATTTGTTTGACCGGATACCTTGGCCTCATCAAGTGCTGTTGAATGTCTGATCGAAGGTACTTTTATCAATCATGACCTAAAACTAGATTGCATAGAGGCTGATCACGCTGTAATCATACTAGCCTGATCGTATAATATAAACTTTTGTTTTCAAAGCATCAGCATTCTTCTAACACCTAAATCAAACAATATTCCATCTTCTATCAACAATGCCCATCCGAAAAAATTATTCATCCTGTTAGTAAATGATGCACAAAATCACCCATTCTTCAATAAAAGAAAAGAAACAAGAAAGTCAGCACAACAAATGAAGTTGAAAATGAATTAAAACAAAGATATTGATTGGATTCATGACCTCGTTTTGCTCTCTAAAGACAAGAAACTTTACCAGAAAGAGAACAAGAATTAATCAATGCATGGTTTACTTAAAAACTGCAAACATGTCAAAATCTCCACAATACAGGCATGAAGTGCATGATCAGAATCCAGCTTCCAATGTAAAAAGGAAACTGATTTTAGAATCATCGTTCAAAATGACTAATGACCTAAAACTTCATGAAGGTCAAAATAAAGCAAATCATCAACAATCAGTGATTCAAGGGGAAACTTACTTGTCATATGGCATATCAGCACATTTCCAGTTCTCATCTGCCAAAGCATCATGGTGAATCCGACACTCCTCTTTGGACCGTAACCGAAACCTGCGTTCCTTGTTACATTTATTACAGCGAACAAACTCGTCACGATGACAAACTCGTCCATTGTGTGACCTGTGGGATCCATTGCCATTTTTTGAGGCCTGGTTGTAGTATTTGAGCAGCACTGTCTTTACCAATGGAACCTTCTCCCCATTAACTATGACCCATACATTGTTCTTCCATTTTCTAGCTGTCTCTCTTCCAGAGTGCTTCTCAAATGCAGCAGGAGTCATCTTGTCTTGCATCAAGATAACCATTCAAACAATTAAAGGAAGCATTTGATATTTCCAGGAAATTAAGCAATCAATAGATCTGAACAAAGATTAAATTAAAGAAAAAAAAAGAGATCATAATTTAATACAAATATGCTATGATCACATGCACGGAACAAATGAAAGCTTCATAGGGTCAAGTCACAGAGAAGAAGACAATGCACGGGGAACATCAATCCATTTTAACATTTAGAGACACCGACTGCCATTTTTTTGAATTGCTGTGAAGTTACAAAGTGACTAAGACATTAGAAATAAGTATAACTGGATTATTGTACCAGACAATATACCACATTCTTCTGCAAGAGCCACAGGATAGCCAATGGAGCACAGACGAACAGTTGCATAAACGTGGCCCTAAAAGTTATCAGGTAAGTCCAGCAGAAGGTGTTTCGCTAATGAGAAATGAAGATAAACAGTGTGAATACTTTCTCCTTTCAGTTAAGACCACAAGAGTTATTCTTGCGAACAAAATGCATTCCCCTTTCTACGAACCTAACTCTCTTTTAAGGGCTAGAAACTGCCCTTCCTGTAACAACTTTCAGTATCAAGCCCTTGCAAGACTCCAGCACTGAACAGATTTTGAAACCTCCACCTATACCATACCAAGTTAACTATTCTTTAATCGACTCTGAGGAGTCGCAGGCACAGGTTAGACCACCCTTCCAGTTGCACCGTGACAGGAAAAAAAAATTCGGCAATGTGAAAGAAGATAGATCCTGAGTTGTCAGAAGATGTATCCTAACTTAGCACTACGTAACCAGAAGTACATGCACACAGAAGACCACATCCAACTTAAGCATTTGTGTGCATGATAGCCCTTTAGAAGTCAGCTTCCTAGTTTGACCCCAACCAGCAGCCATCCTTGTACAAAACCATAGAAGAGTGCACATAGTCAACCTTGAATTTGCACATAATCTAAAGCAATAACAGTAAAGGTAGAGAGCTGTAAGGATAGAGTGGCCAGAGAGGGTACTATAAAGTACACAGAAGAGTGCCATACACCAAGGCTTACTCTGTCCAACAGGAAGAGCAGAATTCTGGTATCAAAAAACCAAGCCTTAGAACATCAAAGTCAACCATTGCAATCAAAACAACAAAAGCCATGCAACTCTCACTGTAAAGAAGATCACTCAAAAGACCAGTTCTTGAATCAAAACACAAGCTGTAGTTCAATCTGAACCAGAAAAAATCAACATAGACAAGTCCACAGACAAAACTGCATTATATATTTGAGCAATGGCATGCACAACTCACTCTTTCAGACAAAACAACATACACTTAGAGACAAAACAACATACACAAAACAAAATTCAAACCATTCAACTGGCAAAGGATCTTTATCACTCTTGATTAAACAAAAGACAGTGACATCCATCAACGTCAAAACACACACACACACATACACAAGACCTATTCAACATGCATAAAAATCAGACCCCGGTTCATTAAAACACTTCATAAAAATTTTAAAAACCAAGACAAAGACTTTTTAAGAAAAGAGACCTTCATCACAACCAGGAGTGCATTCACATGTGATTTCAAGTTCACCATTGATAAAAACCCTAAGCCTACCAACAGCATCACCATATCTATGGCTAGTACACCCACACATCACTTCTATGTAATCTCCACCTCTCTTGACCCCACTCATCTCTCTCAACTCTTCTTCACTAAACAACAACACCATCTCTCTTTCAGCTCCATTAGCCATTTTTGCTCACCCTCTCAAAAGCTCTTCCTCTCCGCTTCCTCTCAGAAAAACAGCTAAAACCCAGATGTCAAAATGGGATCTTAAGGTTAAAACCACCTAACAAATCAAGAAAAGATAGGATTTTGAGTCATGGGTATTGAAAGATATCAAACCCCCAGATAACCACAAGGGTTAAAAAGCCAAAAAAGACAGAAAGTCTCAAACTTTCTCAAGAAACACGCATCTCCAAGAGATCTGATGGAGAAAACGTTGAAGTGTCATCAGATAAATAGAGAGGAGCGGAGTTGGTGTTTTTGGTGGTTTTGGAGAGATAAATAGAGAAAGAGCGAGAGAGAAAGAGGATGAGCTGGCTATTATGTGCGTGTTTGGTAGTGAATTTTAAAAAAATGTTATTTTAAAACAATTATATATTAAGATAATATTTTTAAATTTTAAAAAAACAATTAATTTATCAAAATTATTGAGAAATACGAAAAAAATACTAATTCAATAATATCTTAGAATAAACACTAAAATGGCATTTGAAAATATAACAACGTTATTTTTTAAGATATTTTTTCTAGAAAAACATCAAAATAATTATAAACTGTCCCTGAGAGAGAAGCAAGTGTCGCGAGGGTGTCTGTGAGAGAGAAAGGCAAGGTTGAAAAGCCCTTTTCATGTGCTAGAAAGAGTGCTATTTGCTATTCTTACTTGCTGCATGACATGACACGGGAGAAGAAAATAAATACTTTTGTGTGTGCGTCTATATATATATATATATATATATATTAGAGAGAGAAATTTGGCAGGATAGAGAGGTGGGGCGGGGAGTTGGGGTCAGCCAGGAAGGATGGTGGGGTTTATGGGGGGGCATGGGAAGGACGATGAGAGAAAACGAGGCTTATTTACCAGGCATTTGAGGAAGATTCGGCTTGTGTTGATGAGGATTCACTCTTTACTATGATTTTTATTTTTATTTTTAATTTGGATGGCATGAGGTCTTTTAAACACCGATTCTCTGATTGATTAACATGAAAACTTTGCTCTAATTGAATCTTAAACTAAACAGATGGTCATTAATATGATAAAAACAGTATCTCTTTGGTTCGTGTTAAATTTGATAACTTCGATTTTAAGATGATTTTTTTATTATTTGAAATTAAATGTCTCTTGAGTGTGTTCTATATGGACTAAAGAAGTGGATTCTTTTAAATTTACAAAATGTAAACTCATAGAATCAAGAAAAATGGCTACGATCTTTAGACCACAAGCCCTGCCTGTTAACTTTTACTGTGCAGTACCTTCTTTTCTTAGGTTAGAGTCGTGTTTTTGGTTTTCCAAGCTCCGCCTTTTTGGTGTGGTTGGCTTTGCACTGTTTCCAGGTAGGGTTTTTTCTCTATTTTTTTTCCTGTTTTATCTGGGAGGTTTTGTGATTCGCGCCAAGAAACTTGTGAGAGGAGTAGGGCTGGAGAAGGTGACCAATGTGTTGATCTGCCCTGGAATACTTTATAGAATAATCACCACACAATTTCATTGAATGCATTGAAGAATATATCTATTCATTAACCTGGCAAGATCAAAAGAACTGTTTACTACAAAGTTCGTAGTACAAACTAGCCACCAACCCCCTTCAATCTCCTTTTCATCTCGAAAAGAAGAAATGAGAGCAATTATTATTATATGAAGACAAATATATTGAGGCTGTAGCCATGTTAGCCATGAATTTGTGCAAGTGGAACCAACAACATAACATAGTAGTCAGTAGTCTCGATGTTTGAAAATGGTGCCCATGAGGACGAGTCGTTTTTTTTTTTATTTGGAGTGTCCGGACCAGCTTGCACATACCACGACTAATCCTCACGGTCCACTGAATACCCTGCAAACCCAGTAGACATATAAAGTACCGCGGGGTGAAAGGCGTGCACGCTAGGGCTCAAATCCAGGTACAATGGAAGGAAACAAGCCCCTTCCACCACTAAACCAAGCCCTAAAATACAACAAGTCATTTTTTTATTTACTCCCATGATTGTTATTTGGTTTCAGAGGTTTTGATTTGCGATGAGTGTGACATCTTCTAATTTTGAATGTATTTTATTTAAAAAATAAATGAATTACATTTCTTTAATGTTTTCGTGATGGTTTTAATATATTAATGTTTTAAAAAATTATTTTAATATATTTTTAAATAAAAAATTCTCTTAAAAATTGTAATAATATGTGTGGTGGAGATTTTAGTTGAATTGTCTATTGCAAGGCCAACCAGAACCCCTTTTAGTCGCCACAATATGGGGTAAGATGAAAAGGAAACCTCCAACACTAAATTGACCTCAAATCACCGTGACAGGCATCCTTTCCATTTATTTTATGTGGATAATTGATGGCAAGGATTGGTAATTCTGATATGATTATTTAAAAATTAAAATGTAACCGCTAAAGAACATCCTCGTTAAGATATATATATATATATTATGTGTTTGGTATTATGATAATTTCTGTAGTTGTAATTTAAAATACATTTTAAATTGTAATTCAAACCTAAATTTTTACTATAATTTGAGATAAAAAGTATATTCAAGTAACAAAAATATGAAAAATCTAAAAACATTTTTAAACCCAGTCGCAATGCTTTACTTTATCAGACAGAATTTTAATGAAAGAATCACCTTGCTTTACCATGCCTAAACTAATCTAAATAGACCTTTACCATTAAAAAAACTTATAGTTAAGGAGGGAGTTTAGATGTGTACTTTTGATTAATTTGTTAAATTAAAAATAATAATTTAAAAATAAACAATAAAATAATAAAAAAACTATTAAATTCAGATCTAATGATCAAATATAATATTAGCATAGCAGCAATCTCATAGTTGGTAGCACCTTACCATAGACCAGACCAAGCTCTACTTCACGGTAGGTTATTTAATAGGTTTTTTTTTTGTAATTAAGAAAGATTTGAAACGTAACAATTATATTTTTTTTATTATAATATAATAATATGATTAAAATAAAATAGGTACGATGATGTAAGGGAGTGGTATCACCTTGCACACCACGCATGACTACTAACTATGTGTTTGATAATGTAATTCATAATATTTTTTTAAGAATAATTTTTATTTAAATATATTTTAAAAAATTAATATTAACACATTAAAATTATATAATAATAATAATATTTTTAAAATAAAACATACTTTTAAAATACATTAAAAAAACAAAAGCTATACCAATCAAGAAGTGCGGAGCTTATTAAAATTTGTAAAGATTCTCAACACTAATTTAATTAGATAAGGAATATAATAAATAATTTGAAGAGCACTTGCTTTATATCCAAGCTAGCCTTTCCCATGGTCCTTGTTAGGACAAAAAACAATAATTTTTGTATGTCTGACAAAGGACAATAATCAAATGATTATAACATATAATAAGATGTGATTATATATATATATATATATATATATAGATATGTTCACCTCTTTTATTCTTGAAGTTACAGGGCTCATTGTTCATGGTTGCCAAGTTGTGTCATCGTTGAAGCCAACAAAGTAAAGCTTGTCATGAGTCATGATCAACTTGGAGCTAGCTAGCAAGCCAAGTTGGATGCACTTCTTCTGTTCATGAGGTCATGTTTCTAGCTTTTCCCACTTTCCTTTAATTTATCTTTTCTCCTTAAAGAAAAGGTAAACCTATAATTTATTGCAAAAAGAAGAAAAAACTATAATGACAAGATGATAATTAATCGGTGTTTGGTTATCATCTCCAAAAAAAATAAAAAAAAATAGAGACCATTGAAACACAGAAAACATGTTATCGTTTTAAAAATAGTTAAATTTATTTTAATTTTTTCATGATTATATTTATTCTTATGTTTTTTTTTAATTTGACTAAACGTACTTAATCTTAATTTCTCATGTTTTATCCATGGATATCAAATAATAATAACATGAGAATAGAAATCAGGAAAGAAAATTAAAGAATAAAGATTCATTTTTAAAAAGCATTTTTTAATTAAAATATAAATTAATTTGAAAATATTTTTTTTTCTCAAGTAGAGGTGATCAAAAAACTAGAAAATCAATTAAACCAAACCAAAAAAAATTAAGTTAGCCGGTTAGAAAACAAAAAAATATCTGGTTTGGTTCAGTTTTGATTTTAAAAATATAAAATTAATTAAATCAAAATTAGTTTACTTCTAAGTTTCAACCCTATTTCAAATTTAAGTATAAAAAAATTATTTTTTATTTTTTACTAAAGTCCTATTCTTCTACTATTTTTTTCTTTTTCAGCCAACTCCCCCCTTTTCTCTGTAATTTCTTAGCTTTGTGCTGTTAAAAAAAAAACTCAATTATTTTTTTCATTGCTTGCTTGATGGTATTCATTAAGAAAATAATTTTGGGTTTTAAATATTTTTTTTCAAGAATTTCTTGAATTGTTTGTGAGCATATAAAAAAAAAACACTCCCAAACATATGCTTTAATTTTCATAACTTGGTTTAATATTGAATTTTTTATTAATTTTTTGTGCCTGAAACTCTAAAAGTGTTTGTTCATTGGACTTGTAAAGGAAGAACAACTTGGTTTTCTAGCAAGGAAAGCATTTTTTTTGTTACCTTTTGACATTTTCTACTAGTTTTCTAACTGAAATTTCACTTGAAAATTATTTATTTATTTTGTTATAATTTAATAGTAAATTTTATTTGAAATTCTCATTTGATTGTTGATAATTACCTAACCAGCAATAATAACCAATTAGTCTGTTTTAAAAGAAAAAACTGAATCGAACTGAAACTAAATCCAAGTGAATCAAAAATAACCACCTCTGAATAAAAATATTAAAGATAAAATTCAACAAATATCTCTAAAAAAAACTAACCAATCAGCCATACAGTATATTCTCAGTCTTGTATATATCCTCCACATTCAAAGAGATAAAAATAATGATTGGGCAAAGAGATAAAAATAATGATTGGGGGTATATTAGTAATTAAATTTTAAGATATTTTTTATTTATAAATATATTAAAATAATATTTTTAAGTTTTATTTTTAATTTTAATATATTAAAACAATAATGTGTGTGTATAAAATAATAATTTTAAATATATAAAAAAATTGACCCATTTCCGTCTCAAACGGGGAACTCAGACCAATGATTAGTAGTCAAAGGTAAGAGGATATTTATTGTCCTTCGGTCACAAACTAGGTCGGTAGGGCCTTTTTTTTTTTCGTTTTTTGTTTGAATCATGGTTTTCGCCATGAAGATGAACATGTTCTTAGGTACAAGATATCATGTGGTCGTTTTAGGTTCGCTGAATCACACTTTACGTAATAATTTTCAAGCTACGATTCAATTGTAGTTAGGAAATTGAGGGCTTGATTGCGTTGTTTTTGTTGAACTTCAAGCGTCTTCCATAGAAGGCTGTCAAGTGTCATGAATGGAACAGCTCGTCTTAATTTTGTGCTGCTTTGAATTTAATTTCCTGTTACCTAGACAAAGTCACTAACTCCAAGTCCTTGATTAGCTACACAGGAGGCTATATGTATAAATTCTCTGAAACGCAACATCATGATCGCTGCCTGAAATTAGTTTGCTTTTCTGTGTCCGCTGGCTAGGGTTGTCTACTGGGACACATGGTTTTACTTTAACCCGCAAAAGCCTGCACAATGTGCTCAATCTCCCTCATGATAAGCCGATTTCATGTTGGTTTTACCGGGAGACACCAGGACAAACGAGGAGGCTGGAAAATGAATGGTAGATATCACCTTGTTCTGCTTTGCCTTTCTGCTTTTATTGCCATTGGCGCAAAAAACAAGCACCTTGTTTGCCCTGCTTGGTACTTTGCGTTACACAGCGGCTCTTGAACAAAACGGAGGCATGAGAGGCAAGAGAATCACGTGCCTGATTCTTTTGTCTCGAGAATGGCATGTTAAGATTTCATGACATGACACTCTCTGATCAACTGATTTCACATACCATTGTGATTTATGACAGTGTTTGCGTTAAACCAAATGCTCTATTCTAGTCACTATAGAATAATTGCTTTGACTAAGCTCAGAATGCTCTAGTCGTCCTACTACAACTTTACAAGAACATTTGCATGCCTACATGTCGCGCGCCAAGCTGGCATGTCAAGAGAAAGTTGGCTTTCAATGGCAGGGATTCCTCCATGATTACCAGCCTGCATTTCTTCATTGCTGCTACTTTTCTTGCTTTTGTTCAATGAATTATGAGAGCACACAACCACCCACTTGATTATTCCATTCAATCGTTTGTGAATTACCGCCGAAACTATTATCTACAGTGGTCAACTTTAGTACACACAAGGTTCAAACGCCGGCCCATATACTAACATTTTCCTCTTCCTTTCGGTCGTTCTAGAGTGCCTTCTACCGACGCATGATTCCTTGTTGTCTTAAATGAACAAACTCAGATGCTAATGTGGATCAAATGATTAGTACAATCCTGTAAACAGTGAGTTCAAACCAACTTTTTTCTATTACTTAGCCAAATCATGGCCGCAAAAGGGGTTTAATTGGATGGTAATTCTTTTGTTTCAACTTTTACAATACAATGGGGGGGAAGTTGAAAGCCTGACTTGATCAATATACTAATGAAAGCCTGCTAGAAATACTAATGAAATGGCCTGGTGTGATTTCCAACTGGGAGGCCTCGGTGTTCAAAAAGTTTGTACCGGTCAAACTCCACCTTTGACTTTATGAAAAAAAAAATATATGAATATCTTGAGCTTGTTTACGCAATCTGGACTAAATTTCTACGGTTTGCAACTAGCTTTTATACAGGGTTAAGCAGGCTATGATCCAAAAAGATTTGGTGCCTAACGAGATCAAATTAACTTGAGACCTATATGAAGCGAACTCCTGAACTCCTAGCTAAATACAGCTAGATGAGTTCCATGGAGTTTCAACCTTAGACTTCATAAGTGCAACATGAAATTATGAACATCTTTGGAGTACTTGATATATTTGAATATCACTGGATTCATATTATTACTTGCAATTGTTGTGTCCTTTTTCAATTGCTACATAAATCAAACCTCAAGAACTGAAACCATCTTTTAAGCATGTTTCCTTTCAATTTTACATCCTTGATGATGATTATTATTTATGATAATTAATGTTGTAATAAATACGTATTTTTTTTTTTACAATAAAAGTATACTTGAGTCAGGTTTTTGTGCACGAAAACTAAATGCACGTCTTTGATTGAGCCAAAACGCAAGTTATGCCTGAAAGAACAAAACAACAAAAATACAAGGGGAATTCATGAGAATTTTACTTATTAAAGTATGACATTAAAAAATTATTTAAAGTAACCAAAAGGATAACGGAAAATGTATATCAATTTTTTTTAATTGGATTTGTTCGATGTTATAACAGTGGTTAGTTTTTAAACTATTTTTTTATTTAAAATATATAAAAATAATATTTTTTATTTATTAAAATTTATTTTTCACATCAAAATATTTTAAAAATATCAAAAAAATTTAAAAAAATAAAGTTTTTTAAAAACACCATAACACCGAAAAGACAAACTGATTAATATGTACGAACACCATGAAAAAAGCTTGCTGTAATTGAATATTGCATGACTTGGTGAGTGGGGAGAATCTACCGGGCATTGGATGATGTTAGGGGAAGAACCACCTGAATTCAAACATCTGATGAGCGCAGCATTTACAGACATTCAGTGCTGTTAGCCTACACATTTCTCTACTACTTTCCTGTATATGATTCGCTTGGCGCTCACCAACCTAAGCTTGGAGACTCCCTTTACTAGAATCCAAGGAGGAATACAATTTCAAAAGGTTTCAAACCCACCATGATCACCGCAGACTGCTTAATTACCCCGTGTCCTTTTCTCATTCACCTAACACACACCTCCTCGCCCTATAAAGACAGCCTTAGTAGTCCAAACAAACAACGTCGTTTTCAACCTATGAAGATCGCCAAATACATCACTGTTCAAGGTTGCTTCTTCACATGTCCAAATACTATGTATGGACCACGCTTTTGTTGTTGTATATACTAACTAACTTAATGTAGTAGCCAGCCCAAAACCACATAGAAGACTTGCATCGTGGAACAAATCATGACCATCTCCAGGTCAAGCCAGGCAGGCATGGGAGAGTTCGAAGAAAAAAGGGAAGGAGATAGAATATTGTCTGCTGCAGAATAGTGGCCTGTGACTGACTTCGTTCACGACAGCAGGGTTCAGCCTTCAGGATTCCTGACTCCAGAACTCTGTGTGGTGATCTGTACATTGGTACAGCAGGATTAAGCCCATCTTGCCATTTTCGATTTTGATATTTAGTCACTTTGAGTATCTAGATCGTTTCAAAGCTTCAGTAAACTTAGTTTGCAGATGTCTTATCATTGCTGACATGATCATCAATTTAGATTTCCTACATTGAGGTTTACGCGAAAAACTTGTCATGAATGTACCCAGATCAATTCTTATTTAGAAGTATTTTTTTAAAAAGATAAATTTTTTATTTTAAATTTTAAACTTTTTTATATATTTTTAGATAATTTAAATGTGTTAATATTAAAAATAATATTATAAAAAAAATAAATATTATTTTAATTTATTTTCAAACCAAAAATACTTTAAAAAATAACTATTATTATCCTCATAAATAATTTCTAGAAATTGCAGCTTAACTAATGTTACTACTTTTGGGACCAGGTTTCATAAATATCAATAAGTATTTTTTTAAAAAAAAATTAATATTAATTGTTAAGAAATAAAAGAAAAACAGTAAAATATTATGGAGAAATATTGAAATATGAATAAAAGTATCAATGTATTACTCAAAAGAATATGTATAAAGATTTTATTCAATGTGTTACTCAATTTAAATTTTAATATGATTACATTAGCATTATATTTTTTATAATAATTTTTTTTTTAATTGTTGATACTTCCTTTTTAATATACATGAGACAAATAATAATGATATAGACATGAATAAAAAAACAATATGAATATTTTCATTTAAAGGAGTAAAAATAATATAAAACAATAACAAATTAAGGGCCTCGTATATTTTTTTAAAAAAAATCAAGGATTTAAATTTATTTTTTATATAAATTTTGATGTATTTTTACTATTTTCAGATTTTAATTATTAACTTTTGTTGATTTATTTTAAGCATTTTTAGAGTTTTAATAGTAGAAATAAAGTACTATAGATTAGAGTTGATCTGGCGAAGCTTATTTTATACTATTTAAGATTTTTTATGGTTCATAAATAGATATAAAATGAAAAGGTGGGATTAATATATTTTTAAAAATTATATTAATGTTTTAGTCTATTTCTTAATTAAAATAAAATTGAATTGACATATATTTTGTATTGTGATGTATCAAAAAAAAAATTCCTTTTATGCATACTAGAAGCCATTTAAATTTCGGCATGTAAAGTTTTTATTTTTTAAAGTGAGACAATATATTTGGTATTTACTGATAAAATATTCTTTATATATATAATAAATTTTAAAAAATTAAGGATATTTTATTGAATAAAATAGTTCAACACAACATTTACTGATATAAAAAAAATAGTTGTTCTAACATTTAAACTTTGGATGAGTTATAAGGAGCAAAATCTATTTACAGACTGAACTAAATCTTCAAGGGTTCCAAGTATAAATCTATTGTTTCATTTTATGCTTAAGTTGCATATAATATGTATTATTTTTCCTTGAACGATGAAAAAGAAAATAGAGAGACTTAAGGTTTCGTTCAGAATCAGTGTATTTGCCCTGTAATTTGCTGAGGGTCAGCTAAAAATCTATAAATTATATTAAAAAAATATAAATATTATTGTTTTTACTTTCATAAATATTCAAAACAAAAATTAAAAACTCTACTAATATACCACATAAAATTACCCAACTACCATAAATTTTAATAAATAAAAAGAAGTCATTGTAGCTTCCTTGACCTAGCAGAGAAAGTAGAAATTGATAGGCTCATTCAAATGATGATATATTTTTTAAAAATAAAAAAAGTCATGCAACTATTGTGTTAATCTTGCTTAACTCTTGCTAAAAAGTGAAATAATAAAATATCAAAGGACTAAATAAAAAAAATAAGAGGGTAAAATAAAAAGACACTGTTTTATATTAATCCATGAAATTTACAACTAGAAACACTATCATAATGAGCTAATTAGGTTGAATAATTTATTTTTTTTCTTTTCCTTCACTTATTCTCTTCAGGCCTTAATTAAGTATTAAAATAAATCTGAAAATAAAATGAAGAGTTATAAAAAAAATAAGAATGAAATTTTAAAAAATATGTCATATTATATCGACTCTGATTAACTTAAATTAGCTAAAAAAGTTTACAATATGGATCATGGCATGTTTTTAATTATATATATTGTTTTTTAAGTTAAATAATAAAGAAGAAGAAGAAAAAAATGAGATTATATTTTTTAAAATTCAAGTTCGATAAAAAAAATTAATGATAAAAAAAGTTAGATTGCCTTTTAAAAAACATTGAGGGGAATGCATTAAACAAAAAAAAACATCGAATATTGTGTCTTGACCTATCAAAACTTGAATTCATGTCAAGGATCAAATTGGATCTGATAATTGTTTTTCTTAAATTTACTATGCACCAAAACAAAGAATATAAAAATTTACAAAAAGAATCCCTAAAAAAAAACTTAGGTGCTCTGGTTTAGTGACCGAGCTTGTCTAGCTCTAAAAAAAGTACATTTCAACCGAACAATAGTTTCAAAACACCATTAAACACATTTAAACCAATTTATTAACCCAAGAATATCCAAAAAATATCCTAAAACACAAAATAAAATTGGGTTGGAAATTTCTTCCTCAACTTCAATTTACTTTTTTAGATAATATTTAGATTTTAAACAACCACTATTAAACTACTTTCTTTGAATAAAACTTATAAAAATCAAAAGAAACCAATTTGATAGTTGAAATATACGAAAACAACAACTTTACCTCTCTAAACCAAAATTCAGTGAAACTTTCTCACTCGTTCGCAACCCAGGAGCTTGAAAATAACAAAAATAAAGTTTTATATCAAGATTAAATTTAGAAAAACATAAGGGACCAAGCATTTCTTATTTTAAAATTAGAGGACTGAATTGTACTTTTCATGATAACTTTAACCACACTGCCTATTTCTAGTGCATTTCTATGTTGGTCCTTCTTTTAATTTTGTCTCTAGCTAATAAATACAAATCAATTGGCTATTAACCTTGCAATTAAAGGACTCGGTTGATGATAAAAGAGTTAAGGGATCAAAATTTAAAAAATCAATAAAGCATTGTTCCAGCCCACATTGCCTATTGAGTGTGTGAGCAGTATTTAGCATTGTTCGACACCACCCTTTCATTTTAGTTGATTTCTCATTTCAATTATATATATATATATGAAGCAAAAAAAAAATTAAAACTGAAACTTCATATTCAAATACAATATTTCTTTATCAAAAAGATTAGTTTTACAGTTTCTGAAATCTGTAAAAACCATATTTAAAGGTTATTCCTGGTTTTTCTTTACAAGTTTTCCACATTTTTTCAAATTAAAAAAATAACTGAACAGTGTAATTTTTTATTTTTTATACAAACACCTTTTAACAATGTAAAACATTAAAATTATATATTTTTATATGGTTTTCATGATTAGCCAGTGTTATAAATTTACCATAAAGATATTTCTTGAGTTATAAGTACAATTTTTTCATAATAATTTTCAAATTAAATTAATATTTTATGAATAGACTGTCATGAATATAAAACATTAAAATAAAAATTATAAATTATTGTTTTTCTTTTTCATGAAAAACCTTTGTAATCTTGACATTTTTTCAGTGAAATATTTCTTGAATGCACGTGTTTTTTTTATCAGAAAATTAAAAATTTAAAAAAAACTAACAATGAAAATGAAAACAGATGTCCTTTTGTTATTGAACATATCGCAGGGTGTTTTTTAAAATTAATTTAATTTGATAATTATGAATGAATATGATGCTATATTGTTTCACATATGCGCTTGAGATAGGATGGTAACCTGATACTATCACATGCTTAGAATCTTGTTTGTATCGATAATCAATATATATTTCATAAATTCTTTTTTATATAATAATCAAAATAGTTTTAAATTAATTTATATATTAATAAAATGTAAATATTTGTAAGTATAGTCATCAAACCTAACCTAGCTCAGTGACTAACTCAAAAAATTTAAAACTTAAATTTGATCCAAAGTGAGTTTTTAATTAAATTATATAAAATATTAACTTAATTAAATCCATTTAATTCAATGAATAATTTAATTACCTAAATACATTTCAAATTTAATAATATCAACACTAAACAGAAAAGAAAACCATTATCATTTATAAATTGATGATCTATGGTTATCACATCGGGTATGATAATTATGCTTACCAAACAAATGTCACCATCAAAAAGTACCAAGGTAGCGTGGGAGGTCCAAGCGACAACCATTAAAGTTATGTTTCTGAGTGAGATAAAGCTGGGGTGAGTGTGAGGTTTTGTTTTGTTCTTTGTTTTTTTCTTTTTTCGTTTTTTCAAGGTAAAAGTAGTTTATGCATGGTTTCTAATTGGGTGTTGAGGAATATAGTAATAGTTTTTTTAAAATATTTTTTTATTTAAAAATATATTAAAATATTTTTTTTATTTTTTAAAAAGTATTTTTGACTTTAACATATTAAAATAATTAAAAAATAATAATTTAATGTAAAAAATTTAAAATGTTTTTTAAATAAAGATGGGGTGACGATATTTGATCATGCAGTTTAAAAATGTTTTATAAATATTTTTTATTTATATTTTAAATTAATATATTTTTAATATTTTAATATATTTTAATATAAAGATGTTAAAAATATTTTTTAAAAATTAAAAAAAATATTTTAATATATTTTAAAATAATAATCATTAAAAAAACAACTAACATTCTTAAATAATCTCTTAAAAGAAAAATTCTAACCACCTACAGCACAAACCACAACCACATTTACTTTAAAAATAAAAAATATATGTTTTTTATTATTTTTTATGGATACCATAAAACCATAAATCACGTCTAGGTAAACCTCTATCTCCCAGAACATTCTAAAAACTATAAATACATGTGGTTGTGTTTTTTTAGATCCCATAAAAAAATTTTAATTCATCTTGTTTAGGTGGTGTTTGTTCTCGTGATGACATTGTAATTTTAAAAAATATTTTATTTTTTAAATAATTTTTTAAGTATTTTTTAAATGTATTGATTTAAGAAATAAAAAAATATATTAATATATTTATAAAAAAACTTTAAAAACACAATATCAAAAATTATGATAAGATACGCGGCATAAGCGTGGCCGTAGTTTTTCTTAAAAAGTGCACAGGCGACGGCGTCTGTTCTTACACTTTTTATTGAAACGATCATCGCCGCTAATTCTCACTGTCCTTTTCAACTCTTTTACTCCCTTTCCTTTTCCTTTTCCTTTTTATTTTTTTTCCTCGAAGTTCCAAATTTAAAAATTCACTCCTCTTGTCATTTGTCATCAACAGAATCTTACCATCATGGGAGAAAAAGATTTATTTTTTTTTAAAAAAAAGAGAGAAAATAACATCTTGCAATGTGCAGTGACCAGAAAACTCAAGTGCAATATTTTATTTTTGCTATGAATCATTATTTTGATTTATGGCTATAATTTTTAGTTTTGATTATAGTTTTTAAATGCTTGGTAATTCTTTAAAAGAAAACATCACATCTCTTTTCATGTATTATTTTTAAAAATTGCAATTTATAATTTTTTAAAAATTATCATTATATTTAAAAGTCATAATTTTTCTAAACATATAGTAATATTAATAAGGATCATGATTGTTGTAATTCTAATTAAGAGTGATACCCTGGTTTTATTCTTGAAAATAATATTAGATTTCATGAACAAATGTTTTTTTTGGTTAAAAAGATGATACTTTAAAATATAAAAATATAAAACATTCACTTAGTCTTTTACATAAATCCATATCTATCCCACCTAAGATATTCATGGAACCAAGTATTAATAATTATTAAAATATATTTAAAATTTTTATTTATTATATTAAGTATTCTTATTTCTCATTTTTGTCCTCTCTCTCTCTTTTTTTTCTGTGGCTTTTTAGTGAGGACCGTTGTAGTCCAAGATTGAAATCCTTTGCCGAGACATGAGTGAAATTGAAGATTTTTTATCCCATGATTGGCTAAGCTAGTGTTTTTTTTTTAATCCTTTTCATAATAAATGAACTCGAATTTTCAAAAGATGACATTTGTTTAACCTATGATTGATTCTCGAGAGGATTTTGAGGATTTATTTATTTATTTATTTATTTATTTTTGTTTCAGAGAGACAATATTTGTTGTTATGTTAGCAAAAAGGAAAAGAAAAAAGAAATAAAAAACTAGTTAATTAAAATTCTATCGTTTCGAATAGAGAGAGGATAGAAACTGGATCTTGCTCTGAGGTAAAGCCCAAAATGTTGGGAGCCCATTTGAGATCATTCCCTGAACTGCCATGCAAAAGACACTCGTAGCAAAACCCCGAATTAGATTTTAATTTTTATTTAATACTTAAGCTGATAAAAAAAATTTCAAGCAAGAAAAAAAATAAAATAAGATCCTTGCATTTAATAAAGAATTGAAACATATTTATTTACTATAGGAGCTGAACGCCCTGTGTTTTTTAGGGGGGAGTTGCTTGTTATTTTTATGCAGTCATTGTTATCATTTTCTTTTTTAGTTTCAATTTATTTACTGTAGTTGTATTTTTTATTATATAATCAAATAAAAATACTTTACTGGATCTATTATAGTTTATAACTTGACTTGTATTTTATTTTTATATTTAAAATATGTTAGTAGTATTGAGATATTATTTTTATAAATTACAAAAATTCGATCTATCCACTTGCACGCAGGTTCATGGCCTAGTTTGGCAGGGAATTCTCTGTCTCTGTATTCTAGGTTCGAATTTTTGTATACATGTTTATTATTTTTGTGATATTTTATTTATTTATTAGATTTGCACTATATTAAATGAATATGAGAATTAATCCTGATATATATAAGTTGGCTTTAATATCCTAAATTATTATAAAAAAAAAACATGAGGTACTTATACCAGCTATTTTTAAAGTGAAAAACAAAACCCTCCAAAAGTTGGTTTATTAGTTGAGGGATTAGTTATTGAGATAAAGATTTATGAGTTCATGATTCAGTAATTATTGTATCATTGGTTAGATACTGTTTATCTACAATGTTTTTCCTGTCAGATATTTTTAGATTATTAAAAAACAATTAACATTATTATGAAATTCAATATAATAATTTAAATATAATTTAAACTTGAAAAATCTATACCCAATTCTTCGGTTGATATTACATGATAGATCTTTTGTTATATTATATGAAATATCAAGATTAATTAATTATCAAACCAAAATGCTAAAAAATAAAATTCAACTAAAATCTTACACTAAATGATGTATTGCACTTGATTGATTTAATTTTTAAAATTTTATTATATGATAAAAAAGGTTATTTACCATTAAATCAACACCTAAAACTAAATAGAAACTCAATCGACTTGGAAATTATTTAAAAAAAAAACTCAGAAAAAACAAAATGAGCGGGAAAAAAACAAGAACATGGTCATTGTTAACTTTTATCCTGGTATTCCTCTGACAGGCTTGCACCCCACTGCCCACTGTCATTTTTGTAATCTTCTTGTTCTGTTTTTGAAAAGGGAAGCCACGGCCAATTGTAGAAGAGAATCGTTGGCCGGCAAGTAATGTACTTTCTCCATGCTTTTGACTTGTTTTAGGAACGTAAAGAGATAGTATTTCTGTAAGAGAAAAGGGTTTTTGGCTGCTGACATAGCTGTCCCATTGGAGCTTAAAGGATAATTTTTTGGCTTTGGCTTTCCTTTTACTTTAGTGATGGAGGTTCTCTAAGGTGGGCACCTCCAATCCGGTGGTGATTATGTGTTAAAAGCAGCCTGGACAGGGCACTTTATGAGGTGGTTGGGAGAGGCGGGTCATCGCACAATGATTGATGTAACTAGCCTCTGGCACGGTGGCTCTTTCTATTATTGCCAGGAAATGTATCATGCATGCTGCCATTGCATCATTAACCCTTGTTTGAAAATTAAAAAGAAAAAAGAAAAAACTTGTTCATTTTAAGAGAAGATTTTTTTATCCAATGATTTTACCATTACACCTGTTTGTTTTATTATTTTAACGGTATTTTTGAAAAGATTTTAAATTTTTTATATTATTTTAATGTATTGATATCAAAATAATTTTTAAAAATATTATTTTAATATATTTTCAAATAAAAAAATCACCATTGTATTTACAAACACCCTTTGAATCATAAGATGTTCTTAAAAAAAATTTTTTTTGATTAGTTCAAGAATGTTTAAATTACAATCAAAATGAGTCATGATGTCATATTCATCTACTAGATGATATAAATGTATATATTGATATATTTGAGATTATACATGAACAAGGAGAGGAAGAAGGAGGTGCCTTTCGGGATTTCTATTTCTATTCTTATTAATTTATACTTTTATTTACCATGAGTGTTGTGATTCATTTAGTAATGCTTGGTTTATTATTTAGAGTTTTTTTAATTGAAAATATATTAAGATTATATATTTTTATACATATTTATGACATCAATATATGAATCTTTTTAAAAAATATTAGTTTAATATTTTCTAAAATAAAAAATTTATTTAAAAAAAAATTAAAAATCAAGTTGAAAACGAGAACCAAGCACGAGCTTGATACATACCTAATTATAACCCAACATGGCATATCAAACCAAAAATATAACACAATTTGTTGAATCTAGACCAATAAACACGGACAAATATTTGATTTGTTCAAGCTTGGAAAGAACATGGAGAACCCATTTCCTTGTAACAAATTTTAATTCACCCAGTCATCATTAATCTCTCTCACCATTATTTCAAATTAACATTCCTAGTAATGTTGTTATTGCCCTTGAAACCAATATATTATGTTTTAAAGAGTCAGAATGAACAATAAAAAAGAAATTCTAATTATTTTTTATTTTATTTTTAATAAGACCGTGTGTGATTTTTTTTTTGGGTTCTTTTTTTATATTTGTAATAAATGATAAGCTCAAAGGGCTCCAAATGAATACAAATCTCAATATTATTGTTATAGTACAAGATGCTTGAATATTCACTAGATAAAGTTTATGGAGATGCCACCATCAATTTCTCTTAGCATTTTTTCAAATTAGCATTCCTAGCTATGTTATTAATTATTATTCCCCGCGGGACCAATATTTTGCCCCCCCAAGAAAATATGCTACTTTTTTACTGTTTAATGCAGCTTGTTTTTTAAATTGAAAATATATTAAATTAATATTTTTTAATTTTTTCATATAAATATATTAAAATCATCTAAAATACAATATATATATATATATAAATTAAAAAAAATAAGAATGAACCCACCGACTATAGACAGTAAAATGAACATCAATCAAATGGTCCACAGAACTAAAACACCCTGCCCCATTTATGATAATCTTTTCAGGACAAGATGCCACGACCACCTCCACGTATGTGTGCAGAATCATACTTATGTAGCTCCTGGTTAACGGGCCCCGCAGCAGTTCCTCTTTGCGGGGTACACTTTTCACTGCTGGCCTAACGTCCTTCTTCCTGTCTGTCTTATAATGGCCTCTGTTGACGTTACACGCTGTGTAAAGTGCAAGAGACAACGGTTACTGGTTACTACCGACAGGAGAGAGTTCTTGAATTATCGAGTTAATTTTATTAGTTTCTCCATTTTCTTTTTAAAAAAACTATGTAATCCCTTCATTTTAATTTTTTTTTATTCTATATAACTAGTTTCCTTGCTCTTTTTTCATCGCCTATGGCGTTCATTACATGACGTTGAGAGTGCTAAACACATAGGCTGCTACCGACATAACAGGGTTCTTGGATTTTTTTTTAATTGTGAATATTAAGTTTAGTTTAATGGAATGATTAATTTCTTGAAATTCTAAAGTTAATAATTCAATAATTTTTTTAATATTTTTAATAATTTATAATATTTAAATTAATAATCTTTAAAAAATAAATTCAAGTCTAATCAATTAAGTTATACTTGTGAGGTTAAGGTTAAATTAATAGATTTTTATAAGCTTTGTTTATTTATGTAAATACATGTATTTTTTAAAAATTAATTAATTAATTTTATAATATTTTTTAAATATTTTTAAGTTATTTTAATATTTTTATATAAAAAAATAATTTTTTAAAATAAAAAACATTATTTAATATATTTTCAAATAAAAATTATTTAACCGAAGAAAACAGAAGAGAGTTCCAAGTTACAAGCAGTAGAAAGACAAGGTGGAGACTCGAGATGCCCGGGTTTTACGGTGTGGTGCCAGATTGAGAGATGAATGTCTCATTAAATCATGCCGTTACTTATCTTTTGTTACCATGTTATCCCCTACGTACAGAGGCGCGTGGATAGCTTTGGATCCTTTCATTGTTGGCTATTAGCCGTATTGATTAGCATGATACTAGTTTCTGCAGTTTGAATTGAAAAAAACTTTTAAATGTAAAAATATATTTAGATAATAATAAAATATTTAATGTTATTATTAAATTTACTTTAATAAATTAATTTTAAAATATTTTAATTCTATTCATTATAGATCTAGTTTTTAAAATTAAATTATGTAAAAATTATCTTGATATGATTTATTTAACTTAATGAGTTTAAAAATAATCTATAAAATTATTAAAAAACATGATTTGATTTAAATATTTTTTTAATGTTAAAATATTAAAATATTAAATAGACTTAGGTTTTGTAATTTAATCTATCACATTTATAATCCAAATAATAAACTTCACTGTGTTTAAGAATTTTGTTATTTAAAACTATTTTATATTTAATTGTATGATAAGAAACATAAATATTTATAAAATCAAGGATAAAATAGATATTTTAATATTTATTTGAAACTATAATAACTTCATATAAAGTAAATTAAAATAATTTATGAAAATAAAATTAAAATAAAATAAATATTAAAAAATAAAAAAAAATAAAAAAACTTATCTCTTCTTCACGATTGATATATTAACAATTAAAGAATTATCACTTAATTTAGTCACGATGAGTAATCATGTTTGAAATATGAGTAATTTTTCATTCCCTAGTTAAAAGCATATAGATATTGATTTTTTAAATGATTAATATGTGTTATGTGAGATTTAATCTCTCATAAAATAATATAATTTAAATTTAGATTTCACTTACGTAGCAATTTAATTTTTTTTACATGTGCTTATTTTATTTATCTGTAAGCAAAGATTTAAAGAAAACAGTAATCAAGTATTGAAATTTAGAGGTTGGTTTTTTTAACTGTTCAAACTTGAAGATATTGATAAAGAAGATTTATTAAATTTTTCTAAATATATTAGATTCAAGTTGAAAGTGTCTCTTTAAAATTGCTTAAAGTAAAAGAACTAATCTCGATCACAGGTAAATTCACTAGAAAATACTTTAATTATCAAATAAAAGAGCAATCAGGGCAAGTGGTCCGTTATGGAGGAAAACCACGCGCCATGAATTGGCGTGGGGATTCTTATAATTGCTTGAGCGTTGTTGTCTATTCTTCAAATAATTACGAAAAGGAATCAAGCTATCAAAAGTTTTCACCAAATAATTAAATGCAAAACCAAAATCTTGTTCAATTTTAGTGTCCCCATGACCTGACTCACCACCCCCTCTATCTTAGGGAATAAATTCAGCGGATTCTACTCAAAGCTTCTATCTTTGAATCCCTCGCATTGTAAAAAGATTGCAACTTTCCCTCTCTTTATCTCCCTCTTAACTCCATTGAAACTCTTCAAACCTAGTAAGTGTTTCTTCTTTTATTTCCTCCTTTCTGTAGTTCTCGTGCTTAAAGTTTCTGAAAACTTACTCTAAGCATTTCCCTTTTGTTTCTATGTTTATTTCTTCCTATAAACTCTTTGTGGTGATTATTAGATCTGAAACTGCTTAGAGCAAAACCCCACTTTTTAATTATTGCATTTCTTGAATCTAACTGCTTCTTGGTTATTGAAGTTTGAGTTTTTAAGTTGAAAATTAACATTTTTGTTGGTTTTTATTTATTTATTATTATCACTTGTAAATACCTTTCTTTTATTGGAATTATTATGGGTTTTCAGCCTTTTCCTTGTAACTGTTGCCATAAAGATTTCTTTTCGATTTTACTAATTTGGAAATTTGAGTTCTTAATCTAGGAATCTTGGTGTGAGGTTTTGTTAATATGTTAATGCATCTTCGCTTCAAAGCCTTGATAGATTAGAAGCTATTCATTTATCTGAAAGATTTACTTCTATTTGGCTCCTTTTTGTTTACTAGATTGATGGGGGTTTTGCTTTAATTGCTAGCATTTCTTGGTGTCCTCTGATAATTTGGAGAGTTTTTGAGTTAGAGGAGAACGATGTCTACCAAAAAAGCATTGGTGAGTGTGAGGAAGAATGGAAGTTCCCACTCAGGAAGGTTGTTGAGTGATAGAAAATGGCTTATCCCATTCTTTGCAAGCTTGCTAGTGTTCTTAACTCTGTTTTCATCGGCTACTTTTGGGGTGTTTACATCTTCTTATGGAGGAGAGCAGGTGCCATTTGACATTGTTTCGTATTCAAGATTGGAGGACTCAAGTGGGTATTTCGTAGAATCGGATTTAAAGAAATGGTTTGATAGAAGTAGGTATTCAGAATTGGAACCGCCTAGATTAGCTTATCTCATTTCAGGTACGAAGGGTGATAGTCAAAGAATGATGAGGACTTTGCAGGCTGTGTATCATCCTAGAAATCAGTATATTCTACATTTGGATCTTGAGGCACCCCCACGAGAAAGGTTATTGTTGGGAGGGTATGTGAAGAATGATCCAACGTTTCAAGAAGTTGGGAATGTGCGTGTAATGGCACAGTCCAACTTGGTGACTTATAAAGGGCCTACAATGTTTGCCTGTACCCTTCAAGCAATTGCAATCATGTTGAGGGAGAGTTTAGAGTGGGACTGGTTTATCAATCTCAGTGCTTCAGATTATCCTCTTGTGACACAAGATGGTTAGTACATGTTGCTGCTGAATTTTTAGTTGTTTCATTATTATTATTGCTGCTTTTTTCTTATTCTGTTGGGTAACTTATTGTGTTTGATTTCCATAAGGGGATTAATAATGTTTAAGAATGGTAATTTGCTTATTGAATTAATTTGAACTTCTCTCCACATATTCTGTAAAACTGTGTATTGGTTCTTGTATCCAGCGTAGGTGATATATGACACATTGTAGTATAATAAGTCGATTTCTTAGGTTATGTAATTAGCTTGGAGCAAAATTTGATGTGGTAAGTTGCTTATCAAAAATAATAGTGGGTCATTGAATCCGATCCTTGCTTCAGTTCACACAAACAATTTGAACCCATTAACTTGTGTGAATGTGGTGTTTGGGTCCAACCAGGTTTCTTTCATGCCGTTCACATATCATTTACCAAGCTCATGGTATTCCATTTCTTTTGTTCTAATAATATGAAGCTTCAATTTGTTTCCTTTAGGGCTAAGTTTTGAGCTATCACTCTCAAGTAGGTTCTTGCATTTTGCTTCTAAGGGAAAGGATATCTTTGTTTTGCCTTGGGGAATGTGTGATGTTAGCATACTCAATGGATCATCTTTTCTTTAGCACCACACCCTCCTGTTGCACTTTAGCAATAGAGATATGTTTCTCGACTGCATTTGCAAGATGTTTAGGAGATCATGATTATGCCATCAAAATTTTTCTTATGGAATTCTATTTATACTAGAAAATGAAGAACATAATTAATTACACCGAGGTTTACACTTTGAGTCTAAGACTGTTTAACAGTTTTTTCAAGGGAATATAGCCACTGTATTGCTGTCACCTTCTGAAGGGCTGGCTCACTATGTGCAGCTGCTAAGTGCTAACCCTTTCTTTTGGGTTCAAGGAATCTCAAAATTTTGCTGTCCCATGGAGTTTTTCTGTTTGTCATCCAGGAGTGGAAAATTTTGCTGTGTACTTATCTTTAAACATTGCCATAGCCCTGTAACAACTAGATTATGCTTCCGCATTTTCTCTCTCCACTCTAGTTATTTTTAAGGAAAAAGATAGTCTCCTTTGCTCTTTCTTGTTCCTGTATTGTGCAGTAATTCTCATTGAAGAAGTTAATTTTTATGAAAAGGCCAATACTAGGTGTTGGCCCTTCCAAAGTAGCTTCTTGCAATGTTTAATTTGGAAACTCATCAACTGTATAAATCATAACAAGGTCTCAGCATTTATCTTATTTGATCAACGACACATTATCTTACTCTTATGATTTTTGGTATACAATCATGTTCAATGGTTGCCTCTCAACTATCTGATTGACTTGCTATTCACAAGTTGCATTGGATGGATGAACTGACAGAAACAGCATTGTACCTACAAATCTTTTCATACTGTTCAGCAATATGACTAAGGTCCCCATTAATTTGCGAAATTTCATGTGATAATTCTGACGGGTACAGGGGATTGAAATATTTTTTACTCAGGTTTTGGAATTTCTATTTCCTGTATATATGGATATGCTTTGCAGTTGTAAAATCTAATTGTATTTTTACTGTGCAGATTTGCTCCATGTGTTCTCAAATTTGTCTAGAAATCTTAATTTCATTGAACATACACAGCTAACTGGATGGAAATTGTAAGTCAAGAAAACACAAAACTTTGCACCACTACCTTAGCAAAACTTCATCTGCTTCTATTTTCTGAAAAAAGAATTCACCTAGGGTATTTTGATCTGCCAACTTTTTGCAGGAACTCCAGAGCAAAACCGATTATTATTGATCCAGGCCTTTACTCATCAAAGAAATCTGACCTTTATTTTACCACTCAACGCAGATCACTTCCCACATCTTTCAAGTTGTTTACTGGTATGCGTGTCTATCTAAGCTTCATGGATTCATTGAGCATACAGCAAACTTGTTTTTTCTTTGAGAAATATTTAGCTATGAGATGATAGTTGCATCTTTGAAGGATTGCATTGCATTTCTGATTCATGTTAACTTGAAACTGTCTATTGCAGAAACATATTTTCACTGCATATCCCATACATCCCCATCGCCATCTGTCTTGCTCTGTGTATGTTTATGCATCAAACAAATTCACTGGTGTGCATACTAGGACAGGAAACATGGTGGTAGTGTATGACTTAACACCTTGTATGAGACTCCCCCAGATACCATAAACTAAGCTCTTCACCGACCAAAATTTGGTTGTGGAATGCGTATAGCCATACATTGACATCTTACATATGATATGGATGAATGCTGACATGTCATCATTATCATCTTAACTTCTTGTCAGAGATCTTTCATGTTGCATGATGTTGTTGTGTAGTCAGTTGCAGAGAATGCAGTAGGTGCAAACAATCACTATCTTGATCTTTTACCATTTAAACATCTTTTTGGCCTCTCCTTTCAAGTTGGCTACCCTGGATTGATATAATGAGGGTCTCTTTCTGTATTTTGTTTTCTACCCTTACATTTTTTGCATTGTTTTCAAAATTTGAACTGTTTAACGTCAGCCCATTGAAGTGAGGCATTGTGAGGGAGAATTTCGAGACATTCGTATCCTTCATTAGTGTTGCTTGAAGTGGCTTCTCTTGAAGCTGCACAAGAAGCAACTCCCACGCATTATGGAACGAACCTCAATTGAGTCAGTTGATAGCCCACTAGATTATCTTTATTGGTGGTTCCCAAGGCGAATGGGATGATCCCAAATCCTTGAATGGTCGAGTACCATGATGCAAAATACTGTGGTCATTTGATTCTTTTAACCCTGCATCTGGATGTCTTCCTGCTATTGTTTAACTCATGGCCTCTAGAAAATCTGATTACTTTCTGTATATGATACTGTCCTTTATTCTTTTGTTTTTAATACGAAATGGAAAGAGAAGAAAAGAAAATGTTGTTTGTCTTTTCTCTGGTATACAGGTTCAGCATGGGTGATGTTGACACGATCGTTTCTCGAATACTGTATAATGGGATGGGAGAACCTTCCACGAACTATCCTAATGTACTACACAAATTTCATCTCCTCTCCTGAAGGATATTTCCACACTGTTATTTGCAATACTGAAGAATTCCAAAACACAGCCATAGGTCATGATCTCCACTACATAGCCTGGGACAGTCCTCCCAAGCAACACCCTATCTCTTTGACTATGAAAGACTTTGATAAAATGGTTAAAAGCAATGCCCCATTTGCCCGGAAATTTGCAAGGGATGATCCAGTTTTAGACAAGATTGATAAAGAGATTCTAAACCGCACGGGCAGGTTTGCTCCTGGAGCATGGTGTATTGGCGGCTCAGACAATGGATCTGATCCATGCTCTCTACGCGGTAATTATTCAGTATTTAGACCAGGTCCTGGTGCTCAGAGGTTACAAGAACTGCTCCGGACATTATTGTCCGATGATTTTCGAAAAAAACAGTGTTCATGATGAAAGAAAATTTTGACAACTTTCAAATGTACATTGATATATCATATACATTACACAGCTGGTGTAGAGCGGTGGAAATTTTTTCTATTTTTATAAATCAATGAAAGATCAAGGTTGATGGAAGAAATATTTGATTCATCACATGAGCAGAGGTTATGGTAATATTTGCGCTGATGCATAGCACATCTATCACCATTCTCAAAAGGGTCCGCCCTTGCGAGGTCTAATGTGATGGCATTCAGCACCTGGAGACCCATTAGGAGGGGGGAAAAAAAACCGAGGGGGAAGTATTCGGAAGTTTGGAGGAGTTCTAAGAACAAAAGGGACAAAGAGTATGTCTAATAATAGAAAATTATTGTTCTTTTTTATCATCAATTTTTTCTCCTTTTCAGTTTTACTTTTTCAATAAAAAATTAGAAAATGTATTAATATTTATATTTTTAATAATCTAATTTAGAATATTAGTTTTATTTCATTCAAATTAAATTTATTATGAAATATTTATACTTGTTAATTCAAAAATGATATTTTTTATATTAGATTTACATTAAAAAATAAATTTATGATAACAATTAAATATAAAAATATATAAAAAATAAATTTAATATTTTACATAATGAGTGCTTGATCATAAAAGAAAAATATTGTATTATTCATCATTTATTTATTTTATTTGTATAGAAAAATTATTGAGAACCTAAGAAATGTTTTTCAAACTCAATACAGATATGTAGAGCTAAAAAGAAAAAGCATTTGAACATAAATTTTAAATTTTATTTTTAACAAAAATTAAAAGATTATTCTGTTTCTAGACCCTTATAAAAACGGTTTGTTTAACCATGTTTTTCTAGGGTAACATGCCTGACGAACAAAACCCAGGAAATCATGCTGCTATACATTTTCACATTGATCTTGAAATTTATCGAGTTTCAGATATTGAAAAGCGCAGAAATACACGTTTTTTTTGCTTAATCGTAGGGTCAAGGAAAGAAAAAATAGCAATATATTTGCATAAAATGACTTGTTCAGAAGTATTTTTCTGGTGTGGAATTCATTGCTTATTCAAGATATCCTCTTAACTTTTGAACACAGTAAAAACTTTCAGAGTCGGGATCAGACAGTAAGTAAGTGGAAGTAGAACAAAGAAAGAATCAGCTAGTGATCTAAAAACAGATAACTGCATTTAGTTTTGATCATTTCTTAGACATTTTTGGTTACTAGAGACATTAAGCTTGGATTATGTTTTATATACTGGTGATAAAAACATATTTGGATGAAAAGACATAAACATAAACATAAAATAAATCTGTCCTGAAACAATTTTGGATTAGATTTCTATCTTCTCAAAACAGAAAGAATAGAAAGATATGTCTCCATTATCTTCGTCCCATTTATCAGGTGGTGACGGTAACCAAAAGCTATCATAAAGTAGCTACCAATTGAGTCTGCTTAAGATTTAAAAAGTTGATCAGTTTATGTTATTTGGTTATGTTCTTTGACCATTATGGTCAGCGGAAATTTGATAATCAGTTTAATGTCCAAACAAGTGTTTGATCAATCTCTCCTAGCAGAGATTAAATTAATGTACTTTTGCACAATCATTTCAGGTGAAAGATCAGTGAAATAGCCCTTCTCTACATCCAACCCCTCTTGAGCTGCCAACATCTCAACCTGTGCTAGCACCCTGTCTGGGCCAATCCGATTAGGCTCCAAGAGCATGCAAGCAATCTCAGCCGAATCATCGCCATGGAATAGGGCCAACGATTGTACTGTTGGGAGTCCACCTCCGCGAGCACTTACCATGCGTGCTATCCGTCGAGCAGTTGAAACATCGGTGCACATGATGGGAATGTTGTATAATGTGACCCATGACCGTGCCCCAATCAGTGTGACTCCTCTGGTCCGAGACACATGGGTTGGACCATGGTCAGGATTTTCTGGGAGAATTTCGGGTATGTTCCACCCAGCCCATTGGCTGCCCATGAAATTTGGCCTGTAGTAGCCCAGCTCACGCCTGATTGTGTCCGGGGCCCTGCCTGTTGGGTGTGCTGCAGCATAAAGGAATACTGGCACTGCAATATATCAAGAAGGACAAATAAGAAAGTGGTGGATATTTTCGAGACTAAAAAAATGCTGTTTCGAGTGAAACATTAACATCTGCAGTGTGATAAATATGGTGCTAGTTAAAGTTTCGGACCAACCTTGAAATCTGCTGCCAATATCTGCTGCCACAGCCTTAGCAAGCCAGGCTGCTTCATCCAGTGATGCTTCAGCCAAAGGGTGGAAAGCAATATCATCTACGACGCCAAGTCGAGGGTGTGCGCCAGAGTGCAACTCTAGGTTAATGGCTCCATAAGCAGCCTCAACAATGGCTAGCACAGTTTGGTGCAATGGACTATAAATGGGACTACCAGTGCTATCAGCAACAACATATGATACAATAGTAAACCTGATCCTATTATAAACTCGGTCCTCAAATTTGTTTACAATGACACTTTCTGGGTCGATCCTAGCAGCTCGTTCAATTAAGTCCAGAGCTGCACGGTTACGTGCTTCAGAGATGAAGAGCATGCAGCATATCAGCATGGATTCATTTGCAGTTTTTTTGTTCTATGCAACCACGACGAACAAGAGGATATTAGATATCTACTGATGTCGGTAAAATAGTTCACACCAATGAGTCAAAGGCCTATTGGTACCCAGCCAATTAATCCCATCCTATCATTTGATCGTAATAATTCAAAGTTTATGATCAAAATTGTCATTTTCAAGATCAGTGACCATTTAATCTAGCGATGATTTCTCTTGCAAAACATGAGAAGGGGAAAGACTCAAATTTGCGTGCTGTCTAAACAACCAAAGAAATGACAGGCTGGTCACATGCTCTGCGTATAGCTTTCTGCTATTTATAAAGAAGCGTTTGGTTGCTGTTTATGGACAGAAAAGAAAGAGACAGTGGGACAGGGGAAATATGTCTCCCTGCTCACTCCAAAATTGTCCCCTACACATTTATTTCATGTTTCCATTTCTCAACCATACAAGTTTCTGTCTCTTCTATACCTGTCCCTTCTATCAGAGGACACTAACCAAACACAACCAAGGAACAAGTGTGTGGTAGATTGGCAGGTAAATGGAGGTCATGTTTAGGGATCTTTCCAGGGGTTAACTTATTACATGGTCAAATTGGTTTAGCTTCAAATGCTTCTGGATTATCAGCTGGCTAGTTGTATTGAAAAGAAAATACTTAAAAGAAGTAGAATGCCAAAAGAAGACCATGCTAAAAAATCCTAAAAACTAAAAGGATACTAGAGATAAGGAGTATATGGCTATGGAGACAACAACAAAGAAGGGAAAAGTAGAAAGAAGCTACTCAAATTGCTAAAAAATTATATTGATCCCACAAAAAACTCAAATGGGATTATTTTAGTTGTTTTAACATTTATTAGTAAATTTGTACGAAACAAGAACTTTTCAAATGAACACAAACTTCCGAGCTAATGTTCTAATTCAGAAGTGATCAAAATTCAACAGAGATCAAAATAAATAATCTTGCTGTACATGTAAAAACAGACACATGAAGATATGAAGGTAAGTATCCTGATGCTTTCTTGAGAGAAAGAAGAGATGGAATTCTATGGAAGACAATAATGTGGAGTTGATGATGTTTACCTTGCAACTCGAGTCAAAATCCATTTCTTTCCTTCTGCTCAAGATGATCTTAATGCTTTTGCCTCTGCTTCACTATTCAAGGGAAGGAGTTGGTGGCGAGAGGATATGTCCTATGTGCATATATAAGCCATTAAATCACTACTAATAATTTAAACTAGTGTGAGTCAGCATTACACAATTTCATTAAAAAACTGTCCCCACAATGCGACATCAAAATCAGCAGCTATGGATAAGGAGAAATATCACTGGCTTATTTACCAAAAGCAGATCCACAAGGTGCTGAATAGCTTCATATTTTACTCAAAAGAAAGCATTGGGTGTCATGAGTAGACATATCACATGGATGAAGATCATTTTCTTATGAAAGAAGGTTCTCCATTATCTATAAAATGACAAACAAAAGCCCACAGAATCATATTGCCATATTAGTAAGTAGGAAAGTTCACAGTGCTGAGGGCAGGTAATTGTTCTTGTGAACCCAGTACCTCTCAGTGCCAGTGGAGTTATTACAAGGGCAGTCTCCTATCCACAAATTTAGATATTTGTTTCATCTTGAAAACCATTGATTTCATTTATTGAAAAGGACACAAAAATATGTCCCTTTGTGATATAACATGTGATTATTTGTTAAAGATTTTCATTGAGGTTTCAGTGACTCGGCCCTAGGGAAATGAACTTGAATACGAGCCCTAGCAACCAAAAGATGAAATCCATCAAGGGCTTTGTATCTCAGATTGAGATTGGAGTCAGGAAGTAAAACCCACCTCATTTTTCAGGCTATTAGAAATGTTTTTAATGGTATGAAAACAAGAATAGCTCTGAAACTACACTGGTGGTTTAGGTGAAGCATAAATGGGGCACATTATAATAGATACAGCACATGGTTTTCATGACTATTTCTGAACCCTAGACCCCACCCCCCTCATAATTTAAAGCTTTCGATCTATCAAATACCAAAAACAGCCGAGCTCTATTGTGTTAGCATTGATGCTGACGATACAACAGTGAGAAGCAGAAACTGAGAAAGACAAAGAAACCGTCTCGTAGCAACCTTATCTTTCTAAGATTTTTAGAATCTTTATGACCAATCATATCAAGCAGAAGATGATCTTACATTTATTTTTCTTCTATTTGTCCATTAACATAGATACATCAATTAGGTCATGCACTAGATGTAAGGATGAATCATTACCTGTGTGCTGAACATCCTCATAAAAAAAAACTAGAATATGGCACTTTTATACGTGATTGAAAAATCAACTATGATTGAGTGAATGAATCTAGAAATTCTCATTCAACCAAAACATCCTTCCCATCTCATCTTGGCAACAACGGTCTATTCTGAAAGGATTAGGTGGCATTCCTTATATTAAACGAAGTGGTTTCTATTCTAATTCTGATGTTATCAAGATCTGAGTTGTCTCTTGTGCAGATAACAGCTTTCTGCACTAGCCGAAAGATTTCTCTTTATTGTTTTACAAGCAAATCTGCAAAATTGAGTTTGTTAAGGTCTCGACGAGTTCCTAAGCAGATAAATCATGAAATTCCGAACAGAGAGTTTGGTCATCTTTATTTCTGTTTTGTGCTCTATGCCGAACAATATCCAGGCCATCACTATTTCTTGTCTGATTTGAATAAAACAAAAGAAGACTTCGTACAGATTTCAACTAGAATATCAGGTAATTGTTCAGAGATTCAGGTTTCATTGTTTCAATGTCACAGCACTTTGCTGAAAGCAATCCTGCTATCAAACAATTCCAGATTGTATACAACACTATATTGCTTGCCTATTCACTAAGCTTTGCTTTAATTTAAACAAAATCCTTGGAAATTAATCTTTCTCGTAGAGAACGAATACCACACTTCATGGCATCCATATTCGTGAAAACTGAAGTGCAAAAGTGTTGCTTCTTTATGATAGTAAGAGATAGAAAGAACGCCATTAGAGAAGCGCATTCGAGAAGTCAGAGAGGAAAATATGAAAAGAGAAGATGAAACTAGTGAAATCTAATCACATATGAATTCTCTGACAAAATCACATTCAAGCATTGCAGAACACATTCTTGTTTCAAATATTATAGGAAATTGTTCTCACCAGACATCAAGACGACCAGATGATCTGCGAGAGAACTCCTATGGAGGGATGAAGAGCAGATATAGAGATACAAGTTGAACCAAAATATACATAGTATTTATAGGAATTTTTGCATCTAAGCAATCTCTCAAGAATATGAAGCCAAAACCTCACAGCTTCTAAGATGATGAATATGCTGGTAAAGACGTACACATTTCATGTGTGGACAATCATTCACATCACATGCATCGGAACAAAAATCCCTTAGAAAGACACCTTCAGCGTAGCTTTTTTTTTAAATGTAATTTTCACAGAAGGGACAATACCTTCTCTGTTACAAAATTGCATGTTGTGGTTACATTAGGGGACAAAAATTCAAGTAATTTTCAATTATTTTATCCTGTGAGAAATCTGTAAAATATCCCTTCCCCACAACCACACCCTCCTCCTCTGCGAGTCTCTCAACTTCTTGCTGAACCATCTCTCCTCCCACATTACTTGGTTCCAACAAGTTACAAGCAACCTCAATGACATCATCACCATGTGCAAGTGCCATAGCTTGAACTGAAGGAAGTCCACCTCCTCTCCCACTAACACGTTTTGCAATTCTACGAACAGCGGCAATATCAGTGGAGAAGACAGGGACATTGTAGTTATCAACCCACCTGGTTGCTCCAATAACAAGAACACCTTTTGCTTGATTCACTTGAGCTGGACCTTCATCTGGCTTCAGTGGCATGGACTCTAATTTTGGCCCACCTGCCCATTGGTTTCCAGAATTTGGCTTGAAATAACCCAGCTCTCTTCTGATTGAATCGAGTGTTCTCCCTTCAACATTGGCAGCTCCATATAGAAATGTGGGGACTGCAGGCTACATATGAGATCATTAGCAATGCAGAAACAAAATGAGCTATGATCAATAAGGAGACTGAACAAAAATTCAACATGACACAAAAAATTTCAGCATGCCTTGAGAAATAAATATTCATCCATTGATATCTCCTTTATTCTGAACAGAAATAAGGCTCCAATCATAAAAAAACATTTATAATTTTCACTGCCTCACTTTGAATCCAATGCCAAACTCATTTCATCTGTTTAATTTCCAATGGGTACTGAAATGCTCAGTAGATCACCTTTGCTTTCAAGGTAGAGACACAATGCCATTTTTCTAATATGCATTCCCAGGGAAAACTTAGTACTTGAAGCACATATATTGTGTTTTTTTGTTTTGTGCTAGAAGCTGTGCCAGCGGGTAATTGAATGACAGTGTTGGGCTGTTGTTTAGCAAACACAAACAATTGGATCGGGAATTTGCAGCATCGATTTATGTTCATTGAAATAAACCATCACTCAAATTCTAGAATTTAGAAAGCCAGAAGAAAAACCAATCATATCCAATTGAAACCAGAAGAGAAGAGATATATACAATCTACTGCTACTTAGCCTGCCTCAGGTATTATTATAGGCAGGGAACATAGTTTTGAGAAAGTACCATCTTCGGAGGAGAGAATCTAGACTTGTCATCAAGCTAATTAATCAAACTCATCGTTTTTATAGGTTTCTTTCACTTCTATACTATCATGAAAAACAAATTCTTCAAATCACAGATAAGTTTAAAGGGCTCGAACCTTGAAGACTACAGCCAACGTCTACTGCCAGAGACTTTGCAATCCCAGCTGCCTGGTCTAAAGATGATTGAGCCAAGGGATGAAAGCAAATGTGATCAACAACACCAAGCCGGGGATGACTTCCACAATGCAATCCGAAATCAATAGTTTCCAGAGCAGCTTTAACCATAGCAAGCACAGCACCCTTCAAAGCACATGAGTCTAAAGATGGTTTTGGAGCCAAACTCGAGACAAGAGTGTAGCCAACTCTATTATAAGTCACATCTTCAAACTTATTAACAATAGGTGCTTCAGGGAATAGCTTTGCAGCTCTTTCAATAGATTCCAATGCCACTTTGTTTCTGCTTTCAGATATGTATACCTTGCAGCAAGCAAGCATCATCTTCAACATAATTTCTCCTCCTTACTACCTTTGTCACAAGCTGCACAAGCAGATAGAACTTAGATGATAGAAATTGACATTATCAACAAACTTTGTGGTTATAATTCCAGGGGACCACAAAAGCCCCAACCTCTCTCAGTGACCCCACATTATAAAAGTAAAATTTTCAAGCACCGATCTTTAAATGAAAATAGTCATGAAAATCCAAATATTAAGTGAACAAGGCTTAAATCCTTCACAATGGAGTAGCTGATCAATAAAGCTTCAGTATCTAACACAATCAGCAACACTAGAATTGTATACTTCCTGACATATCGGATCAAACATAACATTCTACAGGTTCAAAACCAACTAAGCTATCCAAATTCAATAAACTTATAGAAAATAGAAGGCTATTAAGCTTCAAAATCAAACAAAATCAACTACACTAGAATTTTATACCTAGCTATATCAGATCAAATAAAATCTAAAGATCCAAACTTCCATAGACCACAAATTATCACATAAAAAAGGAACTTTCTTGTTCTATTAACCAAAGATCCACTTGAACTACAAAGCTTCAACAAAAAAACCACCAAACCCATTACACAAAGACCCAAAAACTCCCTCATCAAAACTCGATTTCCTTTGGTTTTGGGTACCCATCATACTCCAATTTCACACCCAAACCCGCCCTTATAACCCGAAACTTCAACCTCAAACTATCCATAATCTCAGTCACTCTCTCATCTTCCGGGTCTAAAACCGGGTATTTCTCAATCAACTCCTCCATCTTCTTAATAGACTCCTTCAACCGGGTAGAGAACCGGGTCGGGTCAACAAGAATAGCAGAATTCCATACATCAACACAGCCACGATAAAACCCGAGTTCTTCACCGATTCCAAAGCCCATTTTCAGGCCCGTTTGTTCCGCTTCTTCTTTTCCAGACATTAACCCTTGGCTGTAGCCTTCATTGTAGCCTTCCTTGAAATGGGTTTCCTCTAAATTTAGTGAGGAATCGAAGATGTCTTCAATGGAGCTTAATTGAGATTGAGAATTCATCCGATAAAGTTCTCTTTTTCACATGCTTTTTTGGATTGACCCAGTAAATAAAATCGGGTTTTTTTTTATAGGTTTTGTTTCCTTAACAGAGAAGGAGATGATAGTTTACCTGTGGAGCAGCGTGAGACACAGAGAGCTCGAGGATTCCTTGGTTTGTGATTCCGTGGATGTCGTGCAGATGGGTCTTTGTGTTTTTTAACGTTTGGGCTCAAAGAGTTAATGCTTATTGAGCTTTAAGTTAAATCTCTATAGTTGTAAGAACAAATTTGAGATGTACCCAACCCAAAATCCAGATCGTCGTTGAGTGAGTTAACCCATGATCCTTGGATTAGTACGTTAAACCATACTTTGAATTATTATTTTTTTAAATTATGAAATGATATTTTTTTCTTAAAAAAAATTGTATTTTTTTTTTAATTTTTGGGTTTTATTCAATAATATATTCCTAATATTTTTTGTACATAAAATTAAATTATAAACTATAAAAACACTTATTCTTTCAACAAATTGTTAAATTCAAACTCAAAATGATAAAATACATAGTAAACTCACTTGTTACATGAGCTCACTTTTTTATGAGAAAAATTGATTACTATTTTTATTTATATATTTCATCAAACATTTTTATTAATTGCAATTATGCAATATAAAATGAAAGTTAATGGATATTGTGCATACATGTTCTGAATAGTTACATAAAATTTATAAAAGATAATGAATATTGCATAAATATTTTTATTTTTATTAATTGCAATTGTGCAACGTAAAACCAACAACCCCTCATTAAATCATGAATAAATCCATGAGTTTTATAAAGTTTAATGATATGATTTTTTTAAATTAATTTTTTAAAATATTTAATAAAAAATAAATACTCATAAAATCAAGTTTAATTTAAAAAACAAATACCTTGTGAAACATGTGAACAATATCTTGTAAAATTAAATATCAATTTGATGCTAGGATATTTTCTGAAACCACAATAAATAATTAAAATATAAATTAAAATAAATTATTAACTTAACATCCTAATAAAAACATAATGTAGGACTAAATTAAAAATAATAAAAATTCAATAACCAAAGAAAAAAATGACCAAAATGCAAAATAAAAATTGCAAAATATTACAGATTATTATTACTATTGCAAAATAAAAATTTCATGTTATTAGGCTAGTTTTGAATGATTTTTATGGGCTTTGCTAACATTTATGATCTAGAATTATATAGTTAAGATTTGTCTTGCTAAAAGTTTCTCCATAATTTATAGGTCTGGTTGTCCTCTAGCTTGTTTACCTAGTGACTGGGTGTATTTTATACCCTTAAGCTTTAAAATCTTTTCAAGGAGTAGAGATTGTATCATCGATGGAAAAATTGATATTTATATGGGTTGTTGAGCTTATTTGATTCATTAGCACTATCCATGTTTTTTGTTTAGGAAAAACCTATTATTAGTCCATGATGATTCTTAGTTAACATGCTATGGATGTTACTTGTGAAAATTTTTAGTGACAAAAGGTTATTGGTATGAAAAATATTACCTCCACGTAAAAAAAAAATTATGAGAAATTATATATATAAAAAATTTATGTGTGTACTTTATGAAAATCTAAAAAATACATAAAATGTATATCAAATAAAATTAGATAAATTATGTTTAACACTGAATCTATGATGAATTTTCGAGTTTAAATTTTAGAAATTTGGACTGAAATTTCAAATATTTTTTTTAACAATATTATCGTGATCTCAATCAAGATTATAAGATTATATTGATGTATACTATTGATAATAGTGTTCCCCTGTGTTGATGTATACCATCGATTCTCTTCCCCTATAAATATTTACTCAGATTGGTAAATATATTTGATTACTCCCATGATATAATTAAGTATCAACCCTCCACGAAAATATTTTCATTAATTAGAAGATGCATGTAATTGGAAATTAAAAATTGTTTAATTAAATTCCGAATAAGTTCAGTACTATATCATGTGTGGTTGATTGTGACCCACATTAGTTTCTTCTCTACAACTTTCTTATCACTTGAAAAATTAATTCCTCTAGAATGTACATAATTGTTTTTTGAATTTTCAAGTTATCTCATAATTTTATTTAGTTCTTCAAAAATTAACTTACTTTCACCTCTTTAATCCTTTTTTCTCAATTAATTCTGAAATGTACCCTTTTATATATATATATATATATATAACATCCTTTGAACAATATTTGAAGAACATAATTTACAATGAAAGTCAAGTTACAAGCTCGCTATCAACTTCATATTTAACGAATTAGTTTTTTTAATCAAAATAATATCATTTTAATATATAAACAAATTAACAAAATAATATTATTTTAATTAAATATTGATTTATAAAACCATATCATAGTCATCTTTCAAATATTAGGTACCACGTCAAGTCAGGCCATGCTTTTATAAATACGTTGAAGAGGAATAGATTATTTTTTGCGACCATTATCCCATGTCATAAAATTCGTTGCCAATTGAAGTTCATATGTATAGCCAAAATGGGCCTTGTGATAAAGTCAGTGTACTGCATGGGAACTTGAAATATTTATACATACATAGCCACGAAAGGGCTCCAGAATCAGCGCCTGGAAACAGCTTCCATGCCTCTCCAACCTTGTTAACTCCGCTCTTTTGTATGAGAGAGAGAGAGAGAGAGAGAGAGAGAGAGAGAGAGAGGATTAGATGCATCATGCATGACTCTTTTTCCATGGCAAGCAAGGTCTTGTAGGTATAAAATACTTCAAACCTTGCTAAAGAATTAAAAGGAGAAAGGCCATTTTCTTCTTCTAGTCTTAATAACTTCACCTTTAAGAGCTAGCTAGAGAGATCATGGCTATGGGGGGATCCCACAAAGGAAACGGCAATGGAAATAGAGGGAAGCCATATGGGTTGGTGTTGCTTTTAGCATTTGGGGCCGCTTTGCTTGGCGTTATGGTGCTACACAAGCTCAGAGAGAGGCGCATCTTCAACCTCCTTGTGGAAGAGAAGGGCCAAGAGCTCATTTCGCTTCAGCTTCTCTTGCAGGTCCCCCTCTCTTTCCTTCTCTTTCCCTCTCTTTCATGCATGCATGCTACTTTTGACGTGTCTTCTCCTCTCTGCTTGAAACCTATGATTCTTTCATGGCTTTAATTTTTTCACCAGTTTTTGGTGAAAAGAAGGGCTGTGACTTCAATTCAGTAGAAAAAGTAGACTTCTTTTAGCAATTTCACTAATTCAGTCGTGGAAAACCCACCATTTTCTGGGACCAGTTTTGCTCTCCACCTAGTTTTTACTTTCTTCAACTCGCTTGACCCCATGTGGATTAGGTAGAACGCAGCTTTCATTTCGCCATACCTAGAAGCTAGTAGGTAGTGCATGATCCCAAAAGCTATTGACCCACCCATCAGCCAAAAAACAATCCTTCACAAAAAGTTGAATTTTCTGCTTATAAAAGTGAACTTTCCAGAAGCAATTGCCTGTGTGGTCAGGACTAATGCGTGCATGATCGCATAATAACCCAAACTCCAAAGAAACATTGTGATCATTGGTTTGATAGATTGCCAAAAAAATTAATGAAACTGGCTTATGTCATGGGCCAGATTCTCATCGTGATGGAGCAAAGTCATTTGGTTAGATGAAAGTCTTGTAATGTGATGACATTTCATTGGACCCCCTGGATGGAGATGTTTGATGAATAATGCTGATGCGTTGAAATCTTCTGGCGGCCAGAGTTGGATCGGACCAAACTAATCTATTGTTTGATTTATGAGCACAAACGACAAATCCCATCTAATACGATATTAAATCCCCTTGTTATATTCTTAGGTAGCAATTCTGCCCATAAACACTAATATGTGGAAAACTAGGGCATCATCTGGGATTCTGTGTGCATGCACGATCAATTTTCATGTTTTTCCAACTCCCTATCCTGACAGAATGACTCATGAATACAGAGCTCAAGAGCTCCTCACTAAGTTCTGAACTCTGCCATCTCTTGACTTTTCCCTCGTCAATAGTATCCCTTCCATTCTCACAGCAGATTTAAAGGAAAATGGTTAGGTGAGAATTCACTTTTTTTTTTATTTCTAGATTAATTATTTAAATTAGTGCCTCTTTTATTAGAGGAATAAAACAATATTTCAGAACGTCTTTATATATTTTGTGAAGTTAATTTTGAGAGTTAAAAAAAAAAGAGAGAAAAGTATTTTCTTTCAAAGCAAAAACTTCATCTTAATATAAATTATATCCCTATATATATAGAGAGAGAGAGGAAGTGGTTACTTTTTTTTAGTAATTCTCTAAACATTTAGACCAATTCCATTTTTCATTAACCAACCAGGTCTAATTCAATAAACAGCACTCAAGATGCAATATATTCATTTATACCTGCCGATAGCACACCTTCCACCAATTCAGTAGCTGGTTCACAATGATTATGGTTAAAAAGACATAGAAAGTGAGATATTGAACTTCGCTTTGCGGTATATAATCTAGATTATGATGTTTAATCCTTACAAAATCTCCAATACTAACACTGGTTACATCTTTTCTTTTGTTCCTTATTCAGAAGGAAGGACAACGCAGCAAAGAAATGAAGAGGAAAACTGAAGAGATGAAAGCAAAGATTTACTCCCTAAGAATCCAAAAACTGGAGCTCGACAGGCGGCTTCTGGAGATGCAGTCTACGATTGGTTCTATGAAGGATGAACAAAAGATTATGGAGTCTGCACTCGAGGAGAAGAAAAGTGAGATCAAACTGCTAAGAGAGAAGAACAAAGGTGCAGAGAAAGAAACTCTTCAAATGGAAGTGCTTAGAGAAAGTCTGAAACAAAAGGAAGCTGAAATTGAGGATTTGAAGCACCGTCTTGACTACTCAGCTAAGATATGGTCAGTCAGCACAGATGACCCATCGAGCCTACCTGTAAACAGGACTGTGACCTTGAATATGATAAGCGAGAATAACATAGAGGCTGGAAAGAGTGAAGACGAGGTTCTATTGCAAGAATCTGTAAATGATAGTAATGGTTTGAATTCAACGAAGGGTAACGGAGCCAACACTACATCCATCAATCAAGAACGAGTGGGTGATACTGCCATAGTTGAAAATGCAAGTGAAAGCAAGGTGGCAATTCCTGACAGGATAGAAGAGCCCAGGGAAGAGCAGTTGCAGATGCTTGAAGGCTCCAGAGATGGAAGAGCCATTGGAATTAATAATGATCAACTGAACAAAAGTGAAAGTTCTCAAGAGAAGGGCACTTCTGGTTCGGGAGAGGAAAATAATGCTTCAAATACAACTGAGACGAACGTGAGCGGGATTGGCAGAGTATCAAAAATTACAGATGCAGATAATGAAGAGAAATCAAAGGATGGTGAAGAGCATAAAGTTACCCGAGATAGGAAGCTGGAACTCGAAAATGTTCAGGAGGCAGAAGGTCATCTAGAAACTTTTAGGGGTGGTGTGAAGTTGAAAATGATGGACAGCTCCAGAAATACGAGGAAGGAGAAATACCGCCAAGCTAGCAGAGTAAGAGGACAGAGAGGGGAAATGGGTGCCAGGAATAGGCTGCTGGAGATTAGAAATCATGAAAACAATGGGGCTGAGAAGATGAGAAGTAGGAGGTCTCCTACTGATGATCAAGGAAGACTAATAGACAGAGAAGAGGGAAGAGCGTCCAATGATGGAAAAACAGAAGAAATAAGAAAGGCAATGGATTCTTCTGATAGCAAAACAATGGAGTATCAAAACCATGAAGACTCTAAAGATCTGCAAAACAAACTGGGGAAAGATGGTACAAATCACCAGATGAGTGAAGACCATGAGACACTGAAAAGGCTCCGGATAGCTCATGACAGCAAAGAGCTGACAAATGGAAGCCTTGATGGCCAGCCTGGTAACATCAGAAGCAATGACAGGAAACAGAGCCTGGATAAAGGCCATCAAAATGAAGATCGACAACAAGCCAGTGGCACGCAAGAAAGCAGAAACAGCAGCATTATGAACAACAAAAAAAACAGTAATGAACAAGTGAAACTAATCAGAAAGCATGAAAAGCAAGAACAAACAGAGGATTCAGATACAGAACGGGAGACAGATGGAGGAGCTGGATATCTTTACAAGGATTCATTTTCTGATTTTGAAGAAGATAAAGAAGCGTACAGAGAGGAAACAGACGAGTCCGAGTTCTAGCTGATTAACAACAGCATTTGGTATTCCTGCTGTAAAGGTCTTAGATTTCTATCCGCATGACTGCTAGGACTACTATCAAGTTTGCTTGGAGTTTAAAGCTAAATACATAAATACATGGCATATAAATTTGCAGGAGACTGATGGTTGGCAGCACAGAAATGCCTATGAGAATAATCTTGAAATAAAAAATCAAGAACCCAGATGGTAGGGAAGGATACCTGCTGGAAAATGTCCTGCTTCCTATGGTATTTTGGATCAATTTTTTACGGGGAAAATGTTTCTGCCCCCTTCACTGGTAATTTAACGGGATTTTAACCTTTTTCATAACCATTTCTTCCACATTGAGCTCAAAAAAGCACCACAGTTACAATCAAACGGTTGTGATTCACACCCAGGTTTTCTACAATTTCCATCGCAACATTACTCCATTGTTGTCAACTTGTATTCTTAAATAACCCAAGCATTAATTTCTCCAGACCATGATAAATTTTTCACACATTCGTCCCAACTTCAATCACTATTGGCAAAGCTAGGTCAAAGTGTTAACATCAGTTCAGTTTGCTGTAAAAAGAAAACGAAAGAAAGGGCACAACATATACCTGTAATTTGTAGTAAATCCATTACATGAATTTGGACTAGGGGGATATAGTATCGGATTATCAGAATATTAAAGGATAAACATCAAACCATTAGAGTGACAACATAATGGCCATGCCAAAGTAAAAGGGCTTATTTACTTTCCCAAAATTAGCAATTTAACTTCCATGTTTAATAATCCATCATTCTCTAGTAAAACAAATGACAGTACTTTTCAGCAGAATCATCTGCGAACAAGGAAAATTGATCCCAAGAGGTGAAGTACAGCCAGACACATTATTACCAGAAAAGTCATGGGACGATTACACGCTTCAAGCCTCAGTGTGCTGCTTCTACCACTTTCTGTAAACAATAATCAAATGTCAGGAAAAAGGAAAACAAAACTGTAATCTCAGAATACTAGCTAAAGTTGGCAAGTTACATTTCATTGTGAGTTTCATTTATGAGATCACATTGTTGGTTTTCCTAAAAATAAACCTTCAGTTAATACTCTCTTTGCTTGTTAACTAAGAATTATCAAGTTAATAATCTCTTTGCTTGACAACTAAGAATTATCAAATTCGCAAATGGCTTGAGCAATTGAGAAGTTCACCAATAATTGTAGAAACCGTGTTCTCCTAAATTGCATTCCATCTATAAGCCTTGCTATCCCCATCAAACACAAAAAACATTAACCTCAAGACTTAATCTTGCAACTGCTCCATGTTATACACTATACTTAAACACTTCCTTCTCCTAATAGCCAGATTTCCTCTTAAGATAACTGGTGTAACGATTGTGTTAGGTGTAGCCATACTCAATATGATTATTGCCTTTTTTTATTTCATCACTATGTATAAGGTCCAAGCATATAAAAAATCTCCACAAGTCAATTCCTTCAATACTACACATCACATAATCAAATTGTTTAGCACAATATTGAAGAAGCTTTCGCTATATGTAGAACTACACAAAAAAACAAGAAGAAGAAGACTCAGAGAAGAAATGGTGAAAGAAGAAGATGAGAGGTAGAAATTGATCGTGGAGGAGCCTTACACTTCCTCCATGAAATTAAAAGTTGTCAAAGATGCCAAGGTGCTTGTCTGGGTGCCTTGGCACTAGGCACTGTACACTTGAGGCATTGCCTAGAATCTTGTAGGGTTTTTCCTGATTTATATTGTTTTGCAATGCTTTCATAATATCACCCTTTAGATAATAGCTGTCTTCAAAGGTATTTTCTAAAGTTATTGAAAAGACAAATACATTATTCCATTGATCAAAGAGCACATATACCACCTATTGCTGCATCAACAGTATGAAAACAAGTACTTGAATGGTTTAATGATCTGTTATACAATTCTCTCTCTCTCTCCCCTCCCCTGCTTTACTATTTTTTTTACTGCCCCCTTTTCTTCTATATAGTTTCAATTCTCTTTGTCACAGAAAGTTGTCTTATCCAACTAGCTGGTCTTGCGACCTTAAGGCAATTTGCACCTTTGGCAATATTGGTTGCATTTTATTTGACTACTATTGGATTTTCAACTATTTATGATTATCTATCATATTAAAAATTTAATTTCCATCTTGGAAAATGTGCAAGCTTATGTACCTTGAAATATGGTTGTGATTATCATAATAATTGAAAATAAATTTTTAAAAATTATATGTTGACATGTACTTCATTTAGATAAAAGGGCAACCAGCGACTAAAAATGTGAATGAACAAAGCAGGGCAGAGGTAGCATATGCTAAAATTTGGGATAAATGGAGCAAAGGCACTTCATCCAATGACAAAAATGTGAAACTTTGAATTTTCCAATGACTAGGCTGGAAATAACAGTAAAGTACAAGGTTGTAGCAGTAAAACTATATCCAAAAGTACCTCTTCCTCCTTCCCCTTGCCTCCTGTGAAGAACTTGTATCCCCCATAGAAGGCTAAACCCCAACCACTTAAAGAGACAATAACAAACTGCAAAACCAAACATCCAACAAACGGTCAAGACAATTTGCATCAAACACATGCCTTCCATTAGATCCATCTACCACCAACATTAACAACATCAATGGGACAAGGACATAGATCAGAAACTCATATATAAAGAATCAGACATGAAAGCTCCCATAAAAAACCAAACAACTGTTTGATAATAGAAATAAAACTCGTTAAACTCAAACTCAAAATGCATGAACCCGCAAAAGAAAACTTCTCCTTGTCTAGATAAAATGACTATCAAACAGTCCCAAATCCTAACCAACGCTGGCTGCAATACCGCTCCAAAAAGACAATACTCTAGTTTGCAGTCAAAATGCAAAAAAAAAACAGAAATGCACAACACCCTTTGGCCCAAAAAAACACAACTCTCACAAAAAACAATAAAATGAACATTAAAAAAAATCGTTGCAACATTAAGCATATATAATATAATATAAAAATGTAAAAGACTGACATGCTCTTCCTTCCATTTAGATGGGCTCATTGGATCTTGCCAGCAGTTAATCCTCGGTGGCCCATGGTGGTCTGCAATTATCGCAAACACACAAGAGAAAAAAAAATCGCCAAGCAAAAATTCATCATTTATTTTAAATATTCATAAGAGTAATAATCTGAAATTTTCAATTAAAGAGTGAAATCCATTTCAACTAAAACCTAATTTCAATATTTAATTACGCTCAAATTTCTCAAAAACTGAGCTAAAGATTGCAACTTTTTAATCTAATCATCAGCTTCTGAACTTCGGTAGAGACGAATAAATACGTATGTGTTAAATGTATAAACGTGCATTTATATGTAAATAAAATGTATGTTAGGTAAGTGTGTATCTATATGTGTTTTATGAGATGGATTTACCTGCAGCGCCGGCGAGGCCGCGGCGGTGGATGATAGCGGCTACTTGAGCTGGTGACTTGGGAGAGGAGATTCGAGAGAGAGTAGCGGCTTGTCGAGCTGCTGCAGCCGCCGCTAATGTAGCCATGGTTTTCTTCTCTTTTCTTTCGTTGTAGCGATCGAGAGAGAGCGAGAGAGAGTGGAGATGGAAAGGAGTGGGGAGGGCTGGAATTCTTGTTTCTTTTTTGGCTTGTAATAGACGGGAGAGTGGAAGAAACGATGCCGTGTGATGCAGTTTTGGTGGGATCTAACGACTTGTCGGTTGGTTTTGGGAGAGAGGCTTGTTGATTGGATATTAAAACTACATGCCGTTCTAGGGAAAAGAACATGTTATCCAGAAACGACTTGGATGTTGGTTTTAGGGAAAAGGCTTGTTGTTTTCAGGCATCAAGTTGAAAAAAAATAAAATAAAATCAATTAATCCAGTAAAAAACTTGATTGGTGCTCATAAAAGCTAATAAAATAGAAAAATCAAAGAAAGCACAAACAACACATAAATTTTTAATGGTAAGAAAGAATTACAGATATGATTTTAAATTCATAATTTATATTTTAAAAAATAAATATGTGGTGATTGATTTCTAAAAATTTTAAAATACTTTTAAATAGTAAAAAACCCTCTTTCTACTATGAAACAACCTTAATTCCAAAGATATTAAGAAAATTAAATTATAATCCAAATATAAATAATAAATCTAGAAATATCTAAAAGTAATAATAAAATTGACCAAAACGACAGATTTGAGCCTAATTCCAAGATATCTAACAGTCCAATAAATGACCAAGTAATTTTTTATAAGAAAATTAAATGTAGAATTAAATTTGAGCCCAATACAATAATTAAATTTTTTTAAAGTCTAAACATATCCCTATGATCTAGTCTAATGTTGCTAAACTCTCTCTTAAATCTAAGCTTATTTAACTGATCTATAAAAATAAAATTATATGACAGATCATTCATATAATTGACTCAAATAAAATATCTATTCTGTTATATCTAATCTTCATCCTCGTCCGGATGCTCAGTGTTTTGAGTTTCTATAAGCTCGATTATATGTCATCTACCCTTTAAATCATTAAGATTTTTTTTAGAAAAAAACATTTTTGATAAAAACAACATTGATTTAATTCTTTAACTGTTTTTCAAGAGTTGACCCTCCCCACCCTGAGCTTTATCCCATGCCAGCACCTTCGGGATTCCCAACAATGCATACAGGTCGGGGAAAACACTAAAATCCGGGTATTTTTTCTTTATTGTTTGGAGATCTTCAAACTAGCTTTTGTGTAGGATGTAAACGAGGGACAAACTCAAAGACAAAACCATTTAAGTGGTTAAGGTGGCATGAGGAATAATTCGCCTCTGGTTTGAAATATATCCAGATACCTCAAGTTTTCAAGTAGATTCATTGCATAAATCAATTTTAGTGATCCACTCTAGTGTGTGGAAGTTGATGATATTGGATAATATTCACTCTGTTGAAACTAAATTTGAAGTTTGCCTGCATTTTAGCAATGTTTGGAAACAGCAAGGCATAATAATTGAATCAAGGGTAGCAATTTTGATTCCTACCAGCACAAAAAATTAGTACCAGGTGAAAAATAGCTCAACCTTTGATGTCAAGGTAAAAAGAAACAGTAAGTTGACAGTTTAACTTTTGCTTGAAGCTAGTTGAAGTGGCTTACAATCACATCTACATTACATTTTATCATGCCCTATTCAATCGCAGCCTCCTCTTTCAGTCACCTACAGAAATTTCTCCTTCAATTCCCTGTATTTCTGCCTAAGAAGGGGTTTCTTGTAGCTGTGATTGTTGTTCTTGCTGCTGCAGTTGCTGCTGCTTCGAATTGAACTGGATTATATAGCACTTCAAACTTTTCTCTTGAATCTGTGAACATGATCCAAAAAAGTTTGTGTCAAGAACTTCCAGTCAAGACTCCATGAATGACAAGGTAGCCATAAAGTTTTTCAAAACTTGGATATCACATTTGCTGGGATCATGATGATAGCGTTCAGCTTTCTACCTGTAGTGCAGATACTGTCTGAAGAAGTTCTTGGCATTCTTCCATTAGTAGTTTCTCTTGTGCAACCACCTCTGCTAATTGTGAGAGAAGTGTAACAGTCTGCTCAGCCTGATAAGGAAGAATTCCAAGGTTAGTTCGGATGACATAAACAGGAGGCATCAAGCGCCGACGTAGTGTGATAGGTTTAGTAGTTTCTGCTTACTGAGGGTGAAAATGAAGATAATGCTGACTTGATGGACGCTGAGAGATCTGATGCATGTCGGAGTGCGATGGAAGCTGATTGTGGATCAACCTATAATTTAGCATTCGTTAGTAAAATTAATTGATGCTTAGCCACAAAATAGTTTTAACATTATTTCCTTTTGCCCCTTCTTCTCTGGGATTACCTCTGCACCTTCAATGAGGGGAACTCTGCAAACAACAGAATGTAAACTCTCTTTAGTCGTTGAAACTGAAGATAAGTGCTGCCTTTCCATGTCTCCCCAAGCTTCCAACAACTTGATCTGCACAAGTTATCCGAAACGAGTGTATGAACATGTCTGCTCTATCATGACATTACATTATAATTGAGATTGCTATACAGGCATTATTAATTCACCATGCAAAAATATTTGTTACTGACTTGAGAGTGAAGAACAAAGTCTAGCTTCATCTTGAGCTTTTCCTTCTGAAGATTTAGTCTCCTTTGTGCGACAGAATGTTGAAGCTTTGAAAGACCATCCAACACCCATAAGAGATTGTTCTGGAAAACCATCAGATAAAGAATTTTTCTCAGGCTCAACTACAATTGAAGAACTTTGTGATGGTTGACAACCCTGCCATTGGTACAGTGGCAAAGCCACATGGGTGCAGAAATGGGCTATTGGCCCTTAATGTTTTTTTTTTCAAAATAAATTTTTTTGTTAGTTATATTTGTTAGCTTTGTTTGTCTATACTAATTAGTTATTGAAAATATTACATTTTATAATAATTTATAAATTTATTGAATTAATATATACTAATAAATATGAATTAAAATAAATTTTAATAAATTAATAAATATTTTATTATAAATTTTATATGAAAAATAATGATAATAAATTTATTAGTAATTAAAAGTAAAATACATGACAGCTAAAAAAATTATGGATATAGTAGATAAATTAAAAGAATATTTAATATTTATATTTAATATATTTATACCAAACAAGAAATTAGTAAGAATCATATCAATTTACGATAATTTTTTTAAACTATAATTTTAAATGTTATGTATTACATGTGAGTATAAAATTATTATCAAGAACTTTTATATTTCTTAAAAGATTTAGAAATAAAAAATAAATATTTATTATATATATTTAAAAAATAATAATAAGATTAAAAATACAATTATTTAAAGTAGTTTTAAAATATAAAATCTCAAAAAAGAACTATAATATAATTTTTTATATTTTAAAAATTATTAAATTAATTTTAATTAACTTGATACATTTCTTTATATAACATATATTTATATAATATATAACACCATGTTTATTGGTAATTTTCCCTCTTATTTAAAAAATCTCCGTCACTGCATTGGCATTGGTATAAATCATTTTTATACCATTGTGATAGCAAAGTTAAATACATTGATAAAACCCTTCAACTAGCGGAACTTGATCAGCAAAGTTAAATCATGCATACCTCCACTTGCTTATTTATGTTCAAGTTCATAGTAGCAGCTCTAACATTTGCATACCGCCATTGCATCAGCCGATTGTGAAGCATCCTTAGCTGATGAATGTTCTCAACATTCCCAGACCCTGAGAGCAATGAACTAGATGACAGAGATTTCTTTCCCTTAAACAAGTCCAGACCCATATTCAGCAATTTCTCAACACCTTTAGTCCTCGACGGACTTGATGGCGGTTTCAAATTTGAAAAGGACATCAGCTTTTCCTTGCTTTCCACTGACATCGGCGGTGACCCTGATCGCCCTGGTGACAAGGCCCACTGGGATGTGGCACTGCCATACCCCGTAAGTGAATTAGCTCTCTTGATCACATTCTTCATTGTAAGTTTCTTCATTTTTGGAGAAGACTCTAATGATACTGCAGTTTGAGCATTAGCATCCGTTGTCCATCTCCGTGGCCTTGTTGGTATATCATTCATATATTTAGAAGAGACCTCCACACCAGATTTCCTAGAACTTCTTCCTAAAGTTGGAGAAAAAAGATCATTTCCTGAATGTTTATCACTGCACTCGGATATTTCTGACTCGAGATTATCCTCAAATACATCCGAATTTCTCCGAGATTCTCCAACTTCTTTCGAATTTTTATATAGGGCATTTTCATCAACAGATAATCTTCCAGGAACATAAACAGGATTGTTATTAGACGATGAATTCGAGGATGATGATGACGATGAAGAAGAAGATTTTCCCGGAAAGTGAAATTTCCCTGTGTATCTCGCAGATCCTCCAAGAATTGGTCTATGATTTTCTTTTGTGCTCTCTTTCTCTTTATCATTTTCAACCCTACCAAACACAGTACCATTACTCCTTTGCCTACCAAGTGAAAACACACTGCTACTCTTCGTGGGTTTTTCATCTTTCTTGTGGTCTAACAAATCTTTCAATCTTGCATTTCCAAGATGATCTGCTAGAGTGCCTTGATTGTTTTGGTTGTTTGATGATTGTGAAGGCGACGAAGAAGGCCAAAGGCCTCGAATGAATCCAGGATCATCAAGGCTCCGATGCTTTCGAACATCAGAGGAGGGTTTAGGGCGAAGTGGTGATGAGGAACCTTGATTTGGAGATGGGCTTCCATTGTTATGTGAAGGTGAGGCTGGCGAGAGAAACCTGGAGCTTACTGCCCGAGACTTGGGTCTTCTTGGCTTGAGAGATTGATCTGATGAGAGCAGAAACGGTTCATTTTCAGTATTCTTCATTGTTTCTTTGTGTGCGCGAAAGAGAACAAGAGAGAAAGCGAGGATTCTAACAATAGAGAGATTTGAGGAATGTTTGTTTTGTCTTCAAAATGGATGAGAGGAAAAACAAACATTTTTGAAAATGGCAGCAATGTAGATATGACAGGCCGGCTGATCAATGGGATTTTCCTTGGATTTTTATCAGCTTGAAAGTACTGTCAGGATCTGCTTGACTCGGTCTTGACTTCTCACTCAGGCAGGGTAATGTTGGGGAAAAAAATGATTCTGTTGGACTTCCTGAGAGGCCTTAGGAGGTAGGAGACAAAAGGCACTGCTGTTGTTCAATGTTTGCTTCTTGCTTGCCGGCATCTGTGTTTCCAAGTGGTTAACCTGGTCTTCTGCCACGTGTCTGACATTTTTCTCAAAAGTAATGTGTTGATCTACGTGGCGTGGACACGTTTTTTTTAAATATTTGTTCCCTTTAAATTAAAAAAAAAAATCAGTGTTTTTTTAAGGAGTGAAGTCTCAGTATTAAAAATAAATTTAAAAAAATTAAAAAAATTATTTTAATATATTTTTAAATAAAAAATAATTTTAAAAAATCAATAAAAAGCTTTTTTTTCCCGACATTTGGCAACAATCACTAAGCAGCAAAGCTTCATGCTTTAGACCAGGACCGTTTCAACATAAACATAGCTAAACCCATATTTTATTTGCTTTCTACCCGTGTTCATTTTTAAAGGGCAATACAAAATTTGGCATGGAGACTGGTTACAACAATCAAAGTTGTTATTGTCCTTATGAAGACTTCATAGTTGATAATTTGGATGCTTGAGTGGTGTGTTAATGGGATTTGGCTCCTGGTACAGATGTTGTAAAAGACCTTTGCTCTGCTAAGACAACACATCAAGACGATGGATTTATTATTATTATTATTATTGCTTTTGCCTTTTAAGGTTAAACAGGAGGCTGAATTATTCTAAGCACTGTTCTCATCCCACCCCAGGAACTTCCCTCGTAGAGAGTAAGAGATACCCCTTAGCTAAAGCTTTCATGGTATTAATTTGAACTGATAGAGGGTTAATATTCTCTTGGCAATTACCTTATTAGTGCCTTTTAGGGGTGGGGGGTGGGGAATTTCATCAGAGACCTGTAAAATGCTAGGAAATAAGAAACAACCGTATTGGGTGTTACAGGGAAATCACAAAAGAGTTGATGGTACAAAAAAGAAAGAACAAATGAGAAGGATTCAAAGGGCCTTTACAGCTTCACTAAACTCCAGCAGAAGCAAACCCCACATTGTCGAGAAGCGTCGAAAATGGGTTAGAACAAGTAATACTACATTGGATGACTGTTGGTTTGAGCTTGCAGCTTAGCCTCGTAATAAACTAACGAGACTTGATGGACAATAGGCAGTAATTATTGATGAATTGATGTTAAATTAACATTCTGTACTACATCAGGCACTTTTACAACCAACAGCCATGCTTGGTCCTGTGAAAATTGTGCAAGCATACTCTACAAAATTTAGATGTTCTTACGCACCCGGGAAAATACGAAGCTTCCATGTCCAAAATCAATGAAAATTGCACTGTTGTAATAAAGGATGACTATAGTCTACGTACTTTTCCCAGAGAGACTTGTATTTTTCCATCCCAATTTTCAACCATGGCTTGGAGTTTCCATTGAAGTGCAACACAGCCCCTTTCTCTATCAAGTGAGGATCAACATTTGTATAGCCCAATCCCAACACATGCCATGAGGGATCTAAAGGCTCTGTCAACCCATAGAAAGTCAAAAGTCCAGGCGGTAGTGTCCCAAGTTTCCATAGTGTCCGATCCACATTCTTTTCTTGCCAGTAGTGGTAGATTTCAGTTACATTTCGCTTTCTCCACTCAACCAAATCGAAAACGTTCATTCCAAACGCCCAACCACATGCATCAGGATCAAAATGTTCTCTAATAAGAGGGTGAGAGTAGTTCAGGTACTTATGGTATCTGTGAAATGTCTCCATGCAGGTCTCAACTGCTCCATTAACATTGCTGTTCAAATCAATTGAAAATAGACCAGATAGATCCTTCTGAACAACTACATCATCATCAAGAAATACCACCTTCTCCAGTGCAGGAAAAACTTCAGGAATATAAAATCTGAGGTGATTAAGCATGGATAGATATTTTGGGTTCCGGAACTTGATAGGAGTTTGGCCATCATTATTATGGCCTGAAAAGTAATAGCTTTGAGTTTCAGAGTCCTGTAGCTGCTTAAGCACTGGAACATACGAAGCATTTAGCCATTTAAAGTCTTCAAACTTCTGAACCTCAATGGTAACTCCTCGGAAAGTGTTCATAGAAAACCAAGCCTTCATAGCAGCATAGTTTATTTCATCAGTTACAAGATGAAACACAACCATATCTGGATTTTTGGAATTTAAAGTAGTTGAATTGACAACAACAGAAGTTGCAAGGATATTGTCAGAGAAGACACAGAAATGATAGAGACCGTTATCTCTAAGTTTTGTCTCAATTTGCATTCTCTCATTCATTCTTCTGTGTGGATTTGAATTTCCAAACCATTCAGTAGTTAACCGAATACCAAGGCAGTAAAGTCCTTTTGGGATTTCTTCAGCAGCTATTTGACCATACTTCGAGCTTTTCTCACTCACCACAGCCATTTGTTCATCAAGAGTTTGGATCTTAGTTTTCAGTCTCATGATCATAGTTGTGCTATCATAATGAAGTTGCTGGGCATGGAGGAGCAAAAGTGCCATGTCACGGATTGCAGTTTCTGATTCTCTGGTTGTTAAAGGAGCTCGCCTTGTTGCAACACTTGAAAGGAGGACCTGGGAATTGCGTATTTGGGCACTTAATTCCCAAGCAAGCTGAATATTGTTACTTTCTTTGGCGATCACAACAAAAGCTTTTGCAAGAGAAATTTGGTCACTAAGTTGCCTGGTGACTGAGTTGGGGCTCAACATTTCATCTGTAATGTTTAGACCTTCAATGTTTTTCACATACTTGGTATAGTCCTGCAGAAAGAAAAAGAATCAAGCGTTTTAGTTTCAAAGAGAGGAAAGTGGTAACAGGGAATACAAGGAAGATCGCACATTAACAACATAAAAATTAAGGATAAATGCACAGCAGCTCCAACACATAATTTAAACAGTTTAAGATCACTTTATAAATCTAGCAGTAAATTCAATGCATCTACTTTAGAAGGAATCCCTTTATAGTGAGTACAGAAAAAGATGCCATCACTTCTAAAAGTTAAGGGTTAAAAGGAAGGTAAAGGAACAAAAAAGTATATTAACACCTGGCAAACTTTGCTGAGTGATGCTGGAGATCACAACTTTGGTGGCACATAAAACACACGAACATAGAGCAGGCTAGCTGCCATTAATTTCAAAATTTCTTGGTTTGTGAGTTCATCTAGTGTTTAAATTAATCATTTCCTAATTACAGTTCAGCATTGCAGTTCATGTCTGACACAGTTTGCAAATTTTGTTATTGCTGAGTTCTGTAGAATAAGTTATATTCGAAGAAAATGTGAGAGGAACCAGGGAGACACTTGTCCATACAGTTGTTATACATTTGCAATATTTCACCGATTGCTATAGAACATTCAATCACACCAAAAAAAAAAAAAGAGTTAAAGTCACCAAAATGTCAGCCATTCTATGATATTATATGAATACATGGCATACTAGCTGTTTCCTAAAGAACACCATCACAAAGCTAGCACATGGGGCGCATTTTAAAACATGATGAACTTTTCATCCTGTTGGTCCTCAAAAACACAACTCAAATCCTTTAGATCACAACATGTTTGATGCTCTAATAAATCTGACCTCAAAACACACATTTTCTCTAATATAGCAAGCTAGTCATCTTTCTTTATAAGTTTCATTTTCTTTAAAAAAAAATGAATTTTATTAGCAGAATATGGAAAGCTAAATAGAGAAATGCTAAAAAGAACAGATCTTTCACCAATATAATTATGTTTGCTTTTACAAAAATTCCTAACCATAGAACTCATAGAAGTTATCAAACTCATCTCCAAAAAATATTATTTAATTTGTTCAGCATAGAAATAACCTCTCTTATCAACATTACATATACATGGAGTGCATAGAACATTGAGATATTTATACACAAGTCTTAGAATTTCAATGTCCTGTTATCTTTTTTTACGCTTCACATGCACATTGTAGAAGCAATGTATGATACAAACAATGCCTTAAACATAACTCTTCCTCAAATCAAAACCTAATATAATCAGTTAAAACAATTCAACAACCTGAATCAAATTAACAAGCTGGATCAAGCTAATGCCTCCACTAAGATAACTACTAAAGGAACAAGAACTATTAAGCTATTGGAATAATATTGCATATCCTAAAAATACAACTTTAAATGAAACAAATCAATTTGTGAGCTTACGATTTCAAAACAATTTATCCGCGTCTACTTGTTAAAGCAACCCTTTCATCAGGTGCAGTATAACTCCATCTAGCTCAAGCAAAGTCACAGATCAGACAACAATTCCAATCTACACAAAAAAGACAAACCCGGCAGCACAAAAACATAAACAAAAAAAAATAGCAATTTAAGTTAACAATCATGTCATAATATTGCTACTGTCCCCAAAAATGTAAATCTCAACCTTCATTAAGCCCAATAACAGTACCAACGAAAACCTAATTAAGCCCCATTGTCCCTTCAAATCCCGAATCACAAAAAAGGTCTCAGAACTCAAAACACTGATTCCCTTCAAAATTCCCACATTTCACAGCAATTAAACACATTAAAAACCATGCAATTGAACAAACAACCGCAAAATCCTGTAAAGCACATATCTTTACCTTAACCGCGCTTGTGGGTCTTGATTCAATACGACTCTCTTTGTTAAAAATAACTATAAACAGCAGCACAACTATACCACACAATGACCACACCACCACATTTGATACCCTCCTCCTTACTGGCCTCCTAAAGTCCACTGGTCTCCGTCTCATCTCAAATTTAAGCTCTGTTTGGTTCCAAAGAAAATAACTTTCCTTGGAAATTTTGAAAACAGGATCCCAATTATGGATTCCAAGTTCAAATTCTCTATAACCCAGGTCATAAAAAGCTGATAACTTGAGATAGGGATCTGAAATATGATTTGTTTTTGAGTTTTTGGATTTATTTTTTGGGGTTTTGTGTATTGAAAAAAAGAAGTGAAGCAGAGAGAAGTTTGCTTTCCTTTTGGGACGCACAGACCGCACACCATTGATGATTGTTATGGACGATAGATTTTAGAGAGGGAAAGTGTTTTGGTTTTTTGTGATATTGTGTAGATATTCACTATATATTCTCAGGTAACATATTTAAAAAACAAAACAATTATACATATAGATTTTTTTCAATATGTCTTTATACTTCAAAGAATTCTAAATAAAAAAATTATATTTTCTTGTAACTAAATAAATAAATAACCATATAGATAAATAAATAAAAAGGTATTAAATAATAATAAAAAATAAAATTGAAAAATCAAAGACAAATATAGATAAAATATTTAATATTATAATAAAAGACTTTTATTCATTTGTATTTTCTAAGTTGATTTATTAAAATAATTTTTTTATTTTCTTAAATAATAATAGAAATAAATACATACATTCAATTGATTGAATAAAATAAAAAAGAAAAAAATATTATGCAAGGCTATGTATATTATAAATATTATATGAAAATAAATATATTTTTATTTTTAAAATAAAATTCATTTATATAAAAGATAAAAAATAAAAATAAAACAGAAAAAATTCTTTAAAGATTAATTGCAAATAAAATAATCAAAAAATAAATGTTATTTAAAATAGGCTTTTTAAACAAAACAAAAGAGAGAAGAGGTATTGATATAAATATAAATAAAAAATAATTCTGCAAAAAAAATAAAAAAAAGCATTAGTTTAAAAATATATTTTAAAAAATAAAATAAAATAAAGGGTTATACATTGTTAGGCTTTTTTATGCTTTTGTAGTTAAAGCAACCCACGTATCGTTTACCTCAATTTTTTTATATAAAAAAAAAAACTTTAAACCATACATTGTTTATATTACCTAATTTCCAACTATTATGATCACCAATAAAATGATATTAACGGTTTTTTATTAAAAAATTATATTTTTAATTTAATTTTATTAAAAACATCATAAACAATATGATAAATTTATTGATAATATAAAAAATTATCTCAAAATAAAAAATCTTATCAAAATTTGACATGCTTTTCCTGTCAATTTCAAGATAAACAAACAACTAATGTGAGCTCCTCTCTTAAAAAAACAAAATAATTTGTCACCAATTTTATTTGTTTCGAAAATTATTATTTATAAAAAAAAATCTTTCTTGTGTGGGATTCAATGACTTTCTCTCACCTCTCTTATATCTAAAGCTAAAAAATAAATGAAGTTTGGGATTAAAATTGATTTTTTCCCTTTAATTTACAAAGTATAAAGACTACAATAAATATTTTGCTCAAACATTTTAAAGTCACTTATTCCCTATATATCTTTTACTTTGGTCCCTATCTTTCAGTCTCACCCTCCCATAAGAAATTCACTTATAATTGATCTATCAAGGGTTAAATTAAAAAAAAAAAAAGAATGAATGAAAAAACACTATAGATAACTTGTCCATGGTTTCATATAAGGGGATTTACAATGCATTTTACATATTGAATTCCCACGTGTTTTAGTTTTTTAATTAATAAATAATTTAATAAATTATATTTTAATCTTTATTCTCTTTAAAAAAACTAGATGTTCAGTCTTTTTAGGGTCAAAATTTACAAACCAATCTCTTGATTGGCTTTAGTTTTTGCTTGCAAGAACTTTGTTTTTTTTAGAAGAAGATACCATGAGAAGCAATCTTTTAATTATAGAGTGGATAGTTTACTTTTGAATGTATGGAGAGGAGATTTTAAATGAAAAATCCAAAAAAAAATTAATTTTTCTATTAATATCAGCTCAACACTTAAGAAATTGATGGAGCAATTAACAAAAGAACTAGTAACTTACAAACAAATATGAAAATATAGAGATTAATTATGTGATTGTTTAAGCTATAATAAAGACAGCAAATGAACTAATATGCCATCCAATATCATATTGTAGTTTTGCTTATATGTACTCTTCTATGCTTGTTCTTATTTATTTAATATGTCAAGAATTTATAAGAGTAAAATGGATATACTGATAGCACATCTGTTGATAATAATTACTCTAAAATATGTATATAAAAAATATTATAGCATAAATAAATAGTCTATTAGGAACATCTTGGCCTTTCATTGTCAAGTTAAGGTTTTGTATCATTGCAATTTGGAAGGACAAGAACGAAGTTAAGTCACAAGTTTGGGCATCGAAAATGTTTTTATGCAAATATATGGTCCGAATTTTTATTTCCAAAATTTTATCCAAGGTCCAATCATAACCGATTGCTAGCTTTCTACATCTATTCTAAAAATATAGTATCTCTCATTAATTTGGAAGATTACGGGTAGGAAATAAATAAAGACTTGACCACATAAAAATAATAATTTCACATTGTGCTACAGGTGTTTTCTTCTTTTTAAATTAAATCTAAAAAACACAGATAATTTCAATTTTAACACCTAAGATTTTTAAAAGAACAAAGAAGTGTTGGGAAATGCGATAACAATTGTATTTTTAAAGTATATTTTGTTTGAAAAAATATTAAAATAATATTTTTTATTTTTTTAAAAATATTTTTGACTTCAGCACATTAAAATAATCTAAAAAAAATAATTTTAAAAAAATAAAAAATATAAAAACAAATAAATCTTAACCATCAATAAAAAAAACAAAAGTCTTAAGCTTCCAAGTAACAATTCTAATTTATAATGCATGAGCATTCCTCTAAAGGTTTTAGTGAGGGATGTGATATCTTATGGGCCATTAAGATTGGTCATTTTTACGATGAGAAAACTAATTTAAATAATTATACGCTATGCTTTTCGTTAGCCAAGTGATTTTATTAATAGTGTCTAGATTTTTAGCTACCGTGATATATTTACATCTCCGTGAATAATTAATTATGTTGTAACATATGCTAAAACACCTAGGACTTTTACTGTAGCATATTTTTTTCATTCTCGAAGTTTTTTTTTAATGCCCAAATTAAGATATACTTTATTAAATTTTTTGAAGTTATTTAAATATTATAACAATCTTATTTAAATATTTTTATGAAAAAATAGGTTTTTAACCTGAAAAACACAACCTAAAATAAAACTATATAAAAATAGATAATATATTATTTATTTTTTAAACACTAGCTCAGGTGATGAGGTTCTTTTTTATTTTTGATTTTTATTATTTTATACGGGTTAAAAGAATTGATAAAAAAATTTATTTAAATTTAATTGAATCCATATGTCGGGGTCATAATTGGTTAATTTATAACATCCAAGCTATTATTTATTTTTTTAATACCCTTTAAAAAAATTCAATTACATCTTTTGTTACAGTAATTTATTTTTTATTTAACTCAAATCTAAAAAAATACAAATTTATTTTTTATTATCAATAATATACTTTTACTGTATTAATACTTTGTGCCTATCATATTTTTTTTGTATTTTATAAATTGAGTTAATTTGAGATTGAACTTTTTAATTTGGTTTTTTATTTTTTTAAGATTACCTTTTTAATTTTGCAAATCAACTCATGCTAATATAAAGACATTAAGTGTATTTTTATGTTAATATTAAATAAAAAAATCATTTAATTCAATTAAAATTTACTTTTTTAAAAGACATATCCATGCCTTAAAACAATTCTGCTCCTATCCGTGACTAGAACGGGGCCGAAGTACCGGTTCTTCACTAAAGAAAGTGAAATAAACTCCCTACCTTTCTATTGTTTATAACAAAAACGATTATTTATATAAAAAGAAATCACTTGTTTTTCTTATTATCATACAAGTTTTGAATTCTAAAACACTATTTATAAGAAAGAAATATTTTATGGGTGTATAATTTCAAACTTGGATGATATATTTAAAGTTTTATACAAGAGATATTTATATTTTTCATAGATGAAAATTGATAATACCATCTACCTTAAAATATAAAAATAATAGGACTTGGATCCTGACAGATATCACTAATGATTTCCCAATACGGTATATTAATGCTATGCCTGGGAGGCTAGTGTGAAAGGAAAGAACGTGCTACGTAGCTATCTGGACTTTGTGGAGTTATCCCTCTCGTTGCCAAGAAAGCCTCTGCTGATATCTAGGAGCTTACGAAGGTGGAAACAATCAGCCAAGCTTTCCTTACCAGCTAGCACACAAAAGATTGAAGGTGGCTCGTGACTAAACTGAAGCCCATCAAGAAACATCAGCTGGTGGCAGCCTCAGCATATTATTCCAGGTAATCAAAGCTTTGACAAAATCAAACATTTTAGTTTGGTTATCAATCATGTATTTGTTCGGTACCCACTTTCTAGTCTACTTGTACGCGCATTGATGTTAGATTACTGAAGTTACTTTCATTATTTCCCATGGTGATCCGGTTTTCTGTGTATTAGCTTGCGTCTATGGTTGATCCAGTTGCAGCTGAGGATGGTCCAAGCCGCAAATATTCATGGCTGGATGGAATCATGATAAAGATTGACAATTTGTCTCCGGTATCAAATTGGAGCATTTGGAAGGTTTCATATAGCCTTCGGACTGTGAATGAAGATGCCTACAATCCTCACATCATCTCAATCGGACCTCTTCACAAAGGAGAGCACAAATTGCTATCCATGGAGGTTCACAAATTGTATTATATGCGATCCCTCCTCGAAAGAACACCAGATTTACATGAGACTCTCAAATCTTCTGCTGAGGCCATCAGAGAGTTCGAGGAAATGGTTCGTGCTTGCTATGCAGAGCCAATCGGGATGAGTTCAAGTGAGCTAACTGAGATTTTGTTAGTCGATGGTTGCTTTATGCTTGAACTTTTTATAAGATACTCGAAAGCTGATCTTAGATTGCAAGATGATCCCTTGTTTTACTCCTCGTGGATTATCTTAACTCTCCAGCGAGATCTTGCATTGCTTGAGAATCAGATTCCATTCTTTGTTCTTGAAAGACTGTACTCGCAAGTAGTGGAGTCTAGTACTATTGGTCAGTCATTGCCTAGCCTCCCTGAGCTCGCTCTTGGTTTCTTCAAATCAGTTCTGTACATTAATGATGAGAATTTTAGGATCATTAGGAGACCCTATCCCCATTTGCTTGATTTAATTCACAATTGCTACTTACCCACAGCATTACCTAGAAGAAGCAATATTGGAGAATGGGTTTCAACGCAGCCGGCAACATCACTCAATGAGGCTGGAATTGTGTTTAGGAAAGGTACAACAAGAACTCTCTTTGACTTGAGGTTCAGAAATGGTGCACTCGAAATCCCACCATTGCTCATCCATGATTCTACAGTCTCACTCTTCCAAAATCTCATTGCTTACGAGCAACTTTCACGCGGCACTGCACAATACATCACATCTTATTTCGCACTCATGTCCCGTCTTGTTTATGATCGGAGAGATGCTGAACTACTTGAGAGCACAGGTATAATTGAAAACGATATGAGTGGTTGGAAAGATGTTTCAGTGCTCTTCAATGATATGTGCAGGCAGGTTGTTGTGCAAGATTTCTATTATGCGGGACTATGTCAGGCTTTGAACTCAAACTTCAGGACTCGGTGGGCTTTATACAAGGCGACCTTGAGAAAGACCTATTTCAGTAGACCATGGACAATGGTATCGGTCATGGCTGCCTGCATGCTTCTTTCTCTTGCTCTAATTCAAACGGTATACACAGTACTTTCGTATTATCCTAAACATTGATAGTTGTCTGAGTGTTCTGTTTCCACAATTTGTTCAAGAATTAAGCTTTTATGCATAATAAATATTGCGTGTTCATGGAAACCTTTTCGTTTTAGATTCGAGTGAAAGCTCGAAAGTTCAATTTCTTGTGACTGAAGAATCAAGCTACAGAACAGGAGAATACATTTACTCATGGCCTTACTTCAATATCACCAGGTCTTGTTTTTCATCGACCGAAACCCCTGTGTGCACTTTATTCTGCACGGCCTTAACTTTTTGGTGGAAGTTATCTTTTTGAAAAGTTATCTGAAAGTTAAAATTACAGATTCAAGAGCACAAAGTGTTTGACAGTTCATGTTATTAAATATTTTTATATTTATAATCACAATTATCAATCCAAATTAAATTAAAAATTATATCTCATAATAACAAAAATACTATACATATATATATATATAGAAAGATAAAAACATAAAACAAATATGTTTTTAAAATAAATTTATATACTTTCATATAAGAAAAATAAAAAAAAATATCTGTACTATCAAAATCTTTTTTATTAAAAAAAAATCATGATTTTATAATTAGATAATCACTTTTGTTCAATTTAAGGATATTTTAATACGCACCTAATTCCGACTTTTACGTTCTAAAATCAAGAATAAGCAAGTTGAAATTAATAAATATTTGAGCATGGAATTCTTTATGTTAAAATTGCAGTCTACAATATTTATTTTCCGCGAAGGCACATGGGCATTCACACCCTTCCAAATTCGTGTATAGTAATTTCTTGAGAGCGTGCTTATTATTATAGTAATTTCTATAGTTAAAAGTTTTAAAAAATTAATTTTTATTATGATTAGTGTGGTTGAAATGCATGTTAAAAATATAATATGATAAAGTGTTCTTCTAATTTATGTTCATGAAAAAACATGTTAAATAAAAATATTTGGTTAGAAATTATGATTTAATTTGATATTAGTAATAAAATTATCTAAAAGAATATAAATTTTAATCTTAATTTTTAATTAGATAAAATTTAATTTTACAACCAATACAATACAATGTTGTAAAAACCTAAATATAATATAACTTCTTGTTTTGTGGTCGTTGGTTATAGTAACGAGGGTTGTTCTTTTTATCCTTATTGACAACTAAATGAGAAGAAAGACATGTTGCCACTGTCGTTCTTGTGGGTTGTGCAGTAATAATGATGAAGTAAACGCTTTTTAAATGCTTTCTTCTCATTAAGAAATAATTAAATGCTCGAAATCTAAGACTTTACTAGCTTTGCCGACAAGACAGGCTGTAATTGGATCTGGCTCCATGCGCACTAAAATCGGTTTCTGTACTTGATTAAATAAAAGCAAGTACTCTGCTATTTTAATTATAAAAAAAGACCTTGACCACGGGCTTTGTGTTGGTCAGTCAAGGTTTAAATTATTTTTAAAGAGTGGTTTTTTTTATAAATATATTAAAATAATATTTTTATTATTTAAAATTTATTTTTAATATAACAATACACAAACACATAAAACATTAATTTAAAACAAAATAATAAATTAAACAAACACGGCACTAAACACGGTCAACAAAGAAGGGATCCAAAATGATATCAATAAAGATCATGACCTTAAGCTAATTTAATGGCAATGATTTTTTAATCTCCCTAATATTTCTGATGGGTTGTTTGCTACTAGTTTAGTGTTTGGTTTAGAAATTGCAATGACTCGTCCCCGTTTTTGCTCATCCCTTTTAAACTTGCTGATAATCTTATTTTTTTATTTCATGGTCTTTTTAATATAACAATAAATAAATATATAAAAAATTAATTTAAAATAAAATAATAAATTAAACAAACACAACACTAAACACTGCCAACAAAGAGGGATTTAAAATGATATCAATAAAGATCATGATATTATGCAAATGTAATGAGAATGATTTCTTAATCTCCCTAATATTTTTGAAGAGCTAATGGTCCACACATAGAATAATTAAAAATACAAAGGTCTAAACCATTTAGGTGGTGACCAAGTGGTAAGGACTTGGGATCAAGGGGTTTGCTCTCTCTGTGGTTTTAGGTTCGAATCCTTGGTTGCTCATATGATGACCACTGGAGGCTTACATGGTCGTTAACTTCAGGGCCCGTGGAATTAGTCGTGGTGCGCGAAAGCTGGCCCGGACACTCACGTTAATCTAAAAAAAAATAAAAATACAAAGGTCTAAGAATATCAAAACTTGAGGCTAAATAAAACATGTTGCCGAAAGTGTCCTGTAATTGAGGAGGCTACATATTGTTTGCCCGCTTTGTTGTCTCGCATAAATGAGGAAGATAACAGAACTTATTTGAGAGCTTCCGGCATATATCTTTGATTTATTTAAAATTTTAATTCCATATGAAATAATAGATTATAAAATTCTTGGTAAATTTTAAATTCAATTCAATAGTTTATTTAAAAGTTATAATTATTTTTGTAATATTAAATACTTATAAATACTAAGATATAATCCAAATCTAATATTTTTTCTAGTGTTTAGACCATATTAATTTTCCTTGTTTCCTTTTCAATGTTACTTTTTTTTGTTTACCCAAATGTTTAAATCTTTCACTTACCTTTCCACTCTTAGATCCATTGATTTTCCTCTTCTTTTTTATTTGATGTTGTGTTCTTCTATTCTCCATCGTTTATTCCTCTCCAAACAAGTTGGAACATCATTGAATCAGTATCTGGTTTGAGCAATTTAAGAACAAACTTCTACTTCCTCTTCTAAAGGCTTATTTCGTTTAATTCATTTATTTCCTTATCACCCGAGGAGCTATGGTAGTTGTCATCATTCGTAAGGTTATGTCTAGCAGATCAATTGAGGAGAAATGAGTCGCTAATAATATCAAAACTTTTTAAATAGATCTAAAAATCCAAATAAATATATTAGAAATCTCAAAAATAAAATAAAAAGGATAATAAAAGTAATAAACAAACTCAAAAAATCTAAAAATAAAAATAAAAAATAACAAAACTAACCCTAATAACACCTTTTGGCTTCATCTTGAGGTCTTTTGGACCTCAACTCATTATAATAGTTGACTTTTTATAGAGAATTGAGTATGTAAAATCTCTTATAATCCAAATAAAAATTATATGCATTTTTGTTAGCCTGGTCAACATGTGCAATCTAGGTATTTTTTTAAACTAGTCCGTGTCTCATTGATCCATAAATAATCTTGCAAAAATATCCATATAATCTAATAATGGTAAATTCACCACTGATTTACCATAACTACTAGTATAAAAAATAAACTTATTGTAATAAAATAGCAAATATAATGTTTATAGTAGTGAATTTCAAAATGTCAAATCAAATTATATATATATATAGTAGCAAATATAAGCTTAATTTAAAATCTAAAATAAGAATAGCATAGATTTGTACTATAGTTATAAGCCTAATATAGCTTGGTAGGATAAACTATTGACTTGCTGATTTAAGATTTGAATCCAGCCTTATTAATGGAAAAATTTTATTTTTTTTTCAAAACAAAGTTACTTTTTAAGTGTTTTTCCCTGTGAAAGCACAATGAAAAAAAATATTTTTCAAACTAATACAATTATAAAAATAATAATTCTCAAATTAATACACTTGTACAGTTAAGGGTGGAGCCAAGAATTTTTTTTTATCCTGGACTATAATATGAATACACATGAATTATTTTTTAAGATCAATCATTCACTCGAATATATAAATTTATCAAGTTAACAATAAAGTTAAATTCAAATACATAACATTAAATATAAAAAAAAATAAAATTTAAAGTACATAAAATTCAAAATAAAAATAAATTATACTATCAAAGTTACACCCTTCAATGTTTTGTAGAATAAAATTTATCTATGATCGGATCTGAATCAATATCTTCAACAAGCTCTCATTCAATGTAAATCATCATAGAATCTACTAAGAACTTCTCTTTTAAGATGAATCAACCTATTAATCAAATGATAATGCTGCGACTTATTTGTTTCAGCTAATCCTTGACATAATTCAGAAATGGTAGACATATTCTGAAAACTCTCATGATAAATCACATTAATCTGATAATGCTCCAGCTGAGATCTCAAATAATACATCTCTTGTTCATTGACATCTTCAAGATAAAATTTTTCAGCAAGCTTGTAAATAGCATCGACTTTAAATGATTTAAAGTTGTCTTTAGGTTTTAAAGCAGAGCTATGTATAAGGAGTTTCACTATATTATCACTAAATCTAGAATTTAATTCTTCCAACTAAAAATTTATTGTTGAGTTAAATATATCATAATGATTATGCTGGTAAACTGTCACTGAACCTTATTGTTAATATGAAAAACCTGTAGCCTTTTTATACGAATCATTCATATATGGTATGTCAATCTCATATTTTGTGCTAACAAATTGCACATTTGAAAGGAGAAGATCAAATCCAATATCTCTCAAAGTTTGAAGTAATGCTTTAGTAGTTGATACAAAATCCATTGCATTTAAGATGTCAAGAGATTTTTGCTGCAAAGCTCAACAAAGTAAGTTAGTAATTGCTATTATTTTATGCATTAAATATAAGATGAATATAAATTCAAGCATAGTAATAGTTGTACCATACATATCTATTAAGCTACAAATAGAATCAAAATAAGAGCTCCAGCAAGTAGTTCCACTTTGATGTAAATTGCCAATTTGATTAGCCCCTCTACCAATCTCATGTTCTCCAATAGCTACCATATGTGCAATTTCTATAGCCTAAGCATAATGTAACTCGGTATGATGTTTGGGAGAAGCACAAATAAGGTTGATAATGGTTGTTAATTTTAAGAAAAATAATCAAATAGAAATCTCATTTCCAACTGTTGTAACTAATACTAGTTGTAGTCCTTAAGCAAAATAATATACATAATTTGCATAAGGACAATCTTTGAGAAATAGAGCTTATAGTCCATTCCATGCATCACGCATATTGCTAGCATCATTATACCCTTAACCTCGCATATTGAAAATATGCAAGTTATATCGAGCGAGTACATCATAATTTTTTTTTAAGTGTTGAAAAAGTAGTATATGAAACATGCAGAATACTAAAAAAACGCTATCATACAAAACCCTGAATGTTAACAAATCTCAAAACAATAGCCATTTGTTCTTTATTTGATGCATCTTTGGCTTCGTCAACCAAAATACAAAACTTTATATCTCTAACTTCTTCACAAATCTTTTTTCTCACTTTGTTTGCAAGAATATGTAAAATATCTTTTTGAATAATCGATGAGGTATACTTTGTATTTTTCAGAGCTTTTTCTAAGACAACATCATAAATGTTAATATTCAGTCTCCCCATAAGTCTTATCATCTCTAAAAAATTACCTTGATTATTAGAAACTGAAGATTCATCATGACCTTTAAATGCACATGCTTGCAAGTTAAGCCATCGAACACTTTTAATTGTTGTCATAAGTCTCAATCGATTTTTCTAAACTTCTTCAACAATTTGTGCATTCAACACTTTATCAATATATCTACTTACTTTTATTAAATCTTCAGAGATTTTACAGCATTATTATGTGGTGAAGTGAGACTTTCCATATTCATCAAAAGTGCACATATAACCTCATCATTAACCCTCTTCTAACTTCTAAAGTCTTCGGTGGTGAATGTGAGATGACGAGGTACTTTGTTTTCAAAGATAAAGCATGAAAAACAAAATACTGCATCCTTTAATGCAAAGTACTCTGGCCAAGAAAATTGATCAAACCAAGTGTATTGAAATCGACAATATTGTTTCCCTGATTCAGTCGTTAGATACTCTACTAACTTAGTTTGATATGGATCCATTTTGATATAAGCTCTTCTAATTTCATCTTATTAATTAATAGGATGTCTCCATACTGGAATTCGTAACCTAAGATCTTGTTCAAGAGTATTAACATTAATTTCAACTCTCTGAGATTTGAAAGGGAATTGTTCATTATGATTTGAAATATCAACATTGGAAGGAGAATGTCCTTTACTGGTTAATATTTGTTTGTTTGGTTTAAAGAATGTAAACATAGTTTTTCCTCTCTTGTTTCCTTCATTTTTCATTATAATTTATAATCTATTTAAGTAAAAAAGATTAGAGAAGTCAAGTGCAAGATAAAAAGATACTAATGTCATAATAAAATATTTATAAAATGAAAAATATACAAGCATAACTAGTGATGCAAACTATTGAGAGATTTGGAGAACTTAACTTTGAAATAACCAGTAAATTATTAGTACTAGACTACTAATGCGTTAACATGCATCCATTTTTAGGGTACAGTTTATTATTTACTCCACTAATAATCTATTGTAATGAATGTGAAATATTGAATTCAAAATAAAAGTCATGGTTTGTAAATTCTTACCTGATGATTTTACACTCTTACGACTCTCTCTATATAGATTCTTTTTTAAAATCCAAGCTAAAATTATATACTGTTAAAAAGAAAAATAGCTAAAACTTCAACTTTAGAAGACATGTATTATTAATTAATTATTTATATTTAGATAGATTGACTATAAAATATAGGTAATTAATTAGTATTGGAAGAGAAGTGAGTGACTAATTAATTAGTGTTGCTACAGAAAGTAAAGTTGCAGCTAATGGCTATTAATTAATTTGTATTGGAATGAGGACACTAGGTTTGTTGTAAAAGATGCGAAACGTGAAACATAAGTTTATTGTAAAAGATAGGAAAAGTGGGACAAGATTTGTTGTATAAATTTTTTTTAAAAAAATAATTCATTAATTGTTTTTTAACCTGAGCTATAACCCTCCTTAACCTTGTAAAAGGCTTTGCCTCTATGTACAGTAAGTGAAGGTAATTTATGTGTAACTAGATGTCTTGCAGATGTAATACTTTTATAGCGATCAATTTTTTTTTTCATATCCTTTACATTTTCATTCAAATGAATTCATCTATGAAGATCCAATGATCATTAAAAGAAAATTCAAATGACTAGGAAGTAAAAAGATGATATAGCATAAAAAGACAAGAGAGGAAACTAGAAAAAAAAAAAAAGACATCCATACATATCAAAGCTTCAATAATAATATTTTTAATATTATAAAAAATATTTCAATACAATAAATTTATAGACATAACACTTGTTAACATCTCATCACTAATTTTAAAGTTGACTTTTTATATTATTTATAGATTGATCTCGTTAAAATCTTTCTCTCATCTTTAAACCTTCTATGTATCTTTAATATTTTTTTTTCTATTTTTTTTCTTTATTCTCTCCTCTCTTGTCTTTTTGTGTATTATCTCTTCTTCTAGCTATTGGATTATTTTTTTTGCATGCCCATTGTATCTTCGTAAGGGAATTAGCTTGAATGGAAATGCAAAGGATTTGAAGTAGAAAATGAAATTTAATGGTTTCACAATTACAAAATGCAACACATTTGGTCGTGTAAATCCTACATGCAAATATTAGATAACTATGCTAATTTAAAAATTATTTTTTAAATTATATTAATTTGATAAATATTTTTGTCTAGGGAAAAAACTATTATTTTAAAACTTTAATTTTTTATTTATAAGAAAACTTAGATTAACAAGAATCAACTCAAGTAACCCACAGCTTGAATGAGTCAACCCTCCAATGAAGTCTTGTAACTATTCTTTTCAAGCATACAAAAGGCTAGCAATCACAAGCCAAGCTATCTCAACACATGTTAATAAGATGAACAGTTACAAAGCTAAACCAAATACTGAAACAAGACATAAGGCAATTAGATCAGTGGTAATAAGCTAGTACTGAATATACAGTTTGTAATGCAGTAAGACATAAAAGCACAAAGCCAGCAACTAGTGATATAATTGCCCATGGATTCTTGCAATGGTCTTTTCTGAAGTCTGCTTTGTATCTATACCATTGTGTGTTATAGTATGCATTCACATCCTCACATAACCCAGCATAGTAGAAGTCCTGCAAAACAATCTGCTTGCAGATACTGTTAAAAAAAGCTGAAACATCTTCCCAGCCACCAAAATCATTCTCAATAATCCGTCTTTGCACAAGCAATTCAACATCACTAGGTGTGTCAATGAGACGATCCATGAGCAAGAAGTAAGACGTGATGTACTGTTGACTTCCATGGAATCTCTGCTCATAAGCAATGAGGTTCTGGAAGAGTGAAACTGTTGAATCATGGATGCGTAATGGTGGGATCTTGAAAACACCATTTCCAAACTTCAAGTCAAATAGACTGCTCGTTGTGTCCCTTTCGAACTCGATTCCAGCCTCAAGGAGCACAGATGAACAGTGTATGAATTCCCATCCTCCCCTGCCTCTTGGATTTGGTCTTGAAGAAGAGGGCAGGTAACAGTTGTGTATTAGGCCAAGTAAATGGGGGACTATTCTCCGGCTGACAGCTAAAGTTCCTCTATTGATATACAGAGATGATTTAAAGAAATCGAAAGCTAGCTCAGGCAGGGTAGGTAGTGATTGACCAATGGCACTAGGTTTTACTGTAAGCTTGAATAACCATTCAAGAGCAAAGAATGGAATCTGATTCTCTAGCAGTGCCAAGTCGCGGCGAAGAGTTAAAACCATCCAAGAAGTATTGAAAACAGGATCATCTTGCAATCGCAGATCAGCCATGGAGAACCTCAAGAAAAGTTCGAGTATAAAGCAACCATCAACCAACAACATCTTGGTAAGATCATTTTCTTTGTATTTGTCAATTGGTTCGGCATAGCAAGCTCGGATGTGCTTGTCAAAACGTAGGATGGCTTTGCCACATTCATCTAGACTCTTACCGGGATCCGGTGTCCGAGCAAGGAGAGACAGCATGTAGTGCAATTTGTGAACCTCCATAGCTAGCACGTTCTGCTCTCCATGGTGAAGAGGTCCGATGGAGATGATGTGAGGACTGTATGCATCTTTATTGATAGCCAGAAGATTGTTTGGAACCCTCCAAATACTCCAATTTGATAGTGGATTCAAATGAGCAAGCTCTATTTTGATGGATTCTAGCCATGTTTTCTCCGCCGGAACTTGATTTGTGATGGGAAGTTGATCCATGAGGCCAAATGATTGAAATAAAACCACCCTGGCAAAGGGTAAAACATTGAAATTTTTTATCAAATTATGATTATCCAAGAAGAAAAAAACCACCATGACTGAAGTTTCTTTTACCTGGAAAATTATGTGTGCCACAAGTGTTTGACGTCTTTTGATCCTGCTCTGAGTTCACCGTATCTTCAAAGTCTGCCTGCCTCTCTTCTTTTAAGCTAGTTTGCAAGATTGAAATGACACCTCTTTTTTTTTTTTTTAATTGAATTTGAAGGACTTTCCTCGTAAAATAACGAGGCCTGCCTCCACATGTATGCAATGTTTTTGGACAAATCTGCCCCTTTAATCCCTATGAAAATACTATTGTAGTATGTGTTAAAGAATTAATTCCATCAATGCCATAGTTTTTTTTTTTGATCGAGTTGATGATTTAAAATAATATCAAAATTATTATAATAAATTGTTATGAGTTCAGATATTATTATTATAATTTTTTTAATTAAAATTATAATTTAATTTAAGATAATGTGAACATATATAGGTATTAAATTTAAAATTTTTATACTTAAATGATTGTGTTAAAACAATAATATAAAGTTATTAAAGAGATTTTGGCACTAAGTTGAGCTTAAATCTCTAAGGATTAAGTTGATGGTTAAAAACGTATGTTATATTTCTTGATTTTTTTGTGTTTAAATTTTAGAATTTATTAAAAAAAAAATAGGTGCACAATAAGGAGTACGTTCCTTAGGATTGTTCAAAAGGAAGATAATATTTAACTGTGTTAAAAAAGATTAAACATAAGGACAGGTAAAACTTAAAATAAATAAATAAAATAAAATAAAAAACATAGGACCCAGATTAATATGGCCTTTGGAACTTGAAATCAAAACTCATTTCAACACAAAGCCCGTAATCTCAAATTATTTATTGATTAAAAGTCCAAATCTACTTGAAGCTATCTATTTTCAATTTCAAGACTCTAGGCCCAAGCTCGAAAGCTGCTCATGATTTTAACAATAATAATTAAAATACCACTAATTAATTTTCCTTAAAAAATAGTTGATTTATGATAAGAACTCATGATTTTAATTATTGAACTAAATCGTTAAAATAATGTTATTGGACATGATATGGAGAGATTATTCTTTAATTTTAATTTGAAAAGGGAAAGTATAGCTAATACAATGAATAGAATTAATTATATATATACATGAATATAGTATAGTATAGTGATAACAAAGTAAGATATGTTTTAATTTAAAAAATAGATATTTGATATTTTATTTTTTTTAAAAAAAATTATTTAGGAAATCATCCTCTAGTATTACAGTTAATAAAAACTGAACTAGTTACATAAAAAAAATACTATCATTCTTTAAATATTTTTTTTAAAGTAGATTATAGTGATAGTTTTATCTAAAATTACTAAGAATTTATTTATTTATTTATTTTTATATCTCTTTATATATTTCTAACTTTAATATTAGTAAATAATTTTTAGGAATATTTTTAATGTTATTGTTGGTAAATATAGTTCAAATATAAAAAATATAATATTATTAACTATAGTGTTAGTAAATATTTTTATAAAAAATAAATTTAAAGAATAAATTTTTAATATTATTTTTTTCTTATTAATTATTAATACATGTTCTGTGGGGGTTTGATGGAGTCCAGCTGTATTGGCTGAACTGGATCCAACAAGCCCAGCCTGGTTACTGGCTCAGGCCAGTAACCAGCCCATGAAGCAGGCACAAGTGAGCTGGTTCACGTGTGCACTGTACAGTGCGAAGGTAATTAATTTTACCTACGCACTGTTTTGAACAAAACTTGAAAATGGAATTGCAAGGCAGGAGGAAGAATGCTTACCTGGGCGAAGACAGCGACGAAGACGAAGACGCAGGTGATGATCCTAGCTCCGGCCGAAGAATTTCCAGATCTTCCCTTTTATTTTCAATCTCACTCCCATCTCTCTCTTGTTTTTGGTTTACTTTCCCCGTGTTACTATCACACCTGTGCCGAGAGGCGAAGTCGAAGACGATGGCGATGAAGATGTTAGATTGCTGGTTGAACGGACACTCTCTGCTCTGCTTCTTCCTGCTCTTCACTTTCTCTCTCAGAGTCTGCCTAATGTTGGAGCTTTATGACGAAGACGATGGTGAAGGTGTGCTGAATTGCCAAAGCTACCTTCTCTCCTTCTCTGTTTTTGTTCTTCGTGCGCTTCTCCTCTGGTTTTGCTTTCCTTTGCTTCTCTTGTTCTCCTTATCTCTCTCCCTGTGTTTGCTTGTTCTCAGTTCGCTTGTGTTTTCTCTTTTATCTGTTGTTCAGGGAATGGAGGAGCTGGTGTAACTGGAGACAAACAAAGCAGCTGATGCCTGGAAGAGGCGCACGTTACCGGTTGTGGATGCATGCTTATGGCGCATGGAAGTGGCTAAGCGCACGTTACCGGTTGTGGATGCATGCTCATGGTGCATGGAAGTGGCTAAGTTGCTACTAGTCTTGACGATGCTGGTTTCATCCGATCAAAGCTTGTGCTTTTCCAAGCAAAAACCATGGTCCCTTTAAACTCAGCAGATCTTCGAAGTAAGGAGGATCACATGCCAATGTAGTTCATGGTTCTGGTATAGAGCCAGACATGGCAGAGATTAATGGTGTTTGGGACCACAGCCTAGAAGGTGACCTAGAGGAAGATGATCTCGGGCCTTTATTTGCTTCGTTTTTTTTTTGTGAGGAGCTTGCAGCTCCCGAGGGTTGAGACTGAAGAATGAAAAATCAGTCTGATGGGGAAGAGAATGAGGCCGGGGAAGAAGAGAGGAAAAAGCTGGGGGGAGGGGGGACAGCGGCGACTGATTCGGCCGCGCCCCCTTCTTTTTTTTAAAAAAAATGTTTTTTTATATATATATTTTTAAGGTTTTTGTTAATGGCTTTGTGGTTGTTTTTTTTACTTTAATTTTTTTAATAATTTTTATATTTTTTCATATTTTAAGAGTAAAAATTTCATTATTCATGAGAATCAAACTTATATTTTTTAAAGATTGAATCAAAATTGAATTTAAAAAGAGATAATTATCATTTTATTTTGAAAATAAAGATTACCTTGAAGATAAAGATTATCTTAAAAATAAGAATTATCTTGAAGATAAAAATAGAATAACAAAATATATTATAGTTCTTAGTTTTTATCTAAGTTGATAAATTATATTTTTCATTGAAATAAATATATGATTTATTATTTTATTTTTTAAAATTTTATAAAAATTAAATTAAAATTAATAAATTAAAATTAGGTTACAGTAAAAGTAAAGATTTCTTTAATTGTATTGTTCTACCAAATAATTTATTCATCGGTGATATGATATCATATAATAAGTAAATCTTTGAATGAAAAGTAATTTATTATATTTGTTTTTTTATTTGTATCTAAATTACAAGAATTTTATAACTCAATCTAGGTGCTAAGAATGCAAATGAGTTTCCTAAATTGTAATTGAATTTACTAGATTTCTTTTAAAAAAGAATCCATGGTAGATTTGTCTTCCTTTTTTAGCAACCTTTGATTTTTTTGTTCATGTTTGTTATGAAAATATTCAATTTTTTTACCTTGTTCCATAAATTACTCGTAAAAGTTTTTTCTTTCTCATCGAGATGAATCTGATCTATATTTTAGATTTATTTATAATTTATTTCTTAAAAAAAAACTCATCCTTGAAAAACACAATAACAAAGAAAAGAAAATCAAGTAAAATGGGATGATTTTGCCTAACAAAGAAGGTTTTTGAAACAAAAACTACTAAATAAGAAGGTTTTTGAAACAAAAACTGCTAAATAAAGGGCCAATCAAAGGATTATCTAATTATTTCTGACATTATAGGGAATAAATATTTAACCTTAATATACTAGAAGTACTATGATATAATGAAGTAAGAAAAAAACAATTTCCCTCTTCGTTTTGCTAGGGTTGGAAATCTTGTGTTTTCCATATTCATCGGAAACGCCAGCTGGGCCCCTCTATCTCTCCCTCTCTATATATACATATACAGATATATTTACATAACGTTCTAGTCCACCACCAGATCCTGATAGCAAATTTTAGCCTGGTCTAAAAGAAAGATGATGACAGGAAATAGAATGAGACGTTTGATGAACAATAAGGCAATTCAAGAGGTTGACTTGATTTCTGAGTTGCCCGACCCCATCATTCAACATATCATGTCTTCTTTGCCCTACAAAGATGCCGCAAGGATGAGTATTCTGTCCAAGAGATTTGCATCTGCATGGCTTTCTTTTCCTATCATCTTTCTTGACGAAACCCTGAACATGGGATCGTGCCTTGAGTTGACAGGTAAACAGAAATTAAACAGTTTTTTGAGCTATGTGGGTGATTTTCTTTCTCGTCGCCGACTGGATGTTAGCTTAGAAAAATTTAGCTTTTGTTTTTGTCTAAATAATAGCTCTGAGCAACCAAGTGGTGGCATTGAGAATGCAATCAGTTATGCAATAGAGAATAAAGTGAAAGAGCTAGAGCTAGACTTTGTTGGAAAAAGTTCCAAATGTATGACACATTATAGTTTGCCGATGAAAGTATTGTCTGCTCAAAGTGTTATAGTTTTGAGTTTGAAGGGGTTCATGTTGGAGCCACCCCAGAATTTGGTCTTGGATTTCCCTTTCATAAAAGAATTGAGATTGGAAAAGTGTAAGGGGATGCAAACACTCAGTGTTTCAAGCCAAACACTCAAGATTGTGGTGTTAGAATTTTGTCAAAGGCTGGAGAAGGTTGAAATCAATGCTTCGAATCTCGAATCCTTCTCGTTCGGCGAAGGATCAGACTCATCCTGCAGCGTCGATATCACCGCTTGCAAGTCCCTCGAATACTTATCTTTGAGGAATGCTGAGATCACAGATGAATGGATTAAACATGAAGTTGCTCAGTTTCTTCGACTTGAGGTTTTCAAAGTTGTTGGTTGTAGACTATTGGAAAACTTCCAAGTTTCCAATGCTAATCTTAAGACAGTGGAGCTAAGTGATTGCTCAAACTTACAGAAGATTGAGATTTATTCACGAAGTTTAAACACATTTGTTTACGGTGGTCAGTTAATGCCATCACAAGTTTTCATTTATTCTCCATCTTTCCATGCTAAGGTCTCATTGAGTGTAGATCATCCACTCCCCCATGACTGGTTCTCGAGCTTCAGGGATTTTCTTTCATGCTTCGACCATTGCAAAGAGTTAGAAATTGCTTGCAGTATTGAGATGGTACGATTTCCTTCGCTTGAGATTTTTTTTGGCTCTTGTAATTTACAGTCTTGTTCATTTATGCAATACAAACTTTTTTCACTATAATCTGTCTCTCCTTTCCATTTCTAGGCTTTGATTGTTCCGATAGATTCAAGGGACAACTTGCTTCCTCCACTGTATGACCTCAAGTATCTGAAGGTAGCCGCAAAATTTCCAACAAAATCGGAGGATCTCGTGGGCTTGTTGGATAGTTTGCTTTGGTTTGCTCCTCGTTTAACAGTATTATCTTTTGTTTCCGGCAGCAAGGAAAAATCTCTCAAGGTATGTACATGTCCTCATTGTGAAATCACACGAGTCTCAGGATTTGGTTTGGTGACCAAAAGGGACAGATGTAGAAGAGCCCGTAAAGAAACATAAAATAACTTTATTTTTGAAACAATTTTAAGATAAATTTATGCATTTCTTTTTTATTTCACCATCTCTTTCTTTTTTATCCCCAAACCGTAATCAAATGCTACCTAAGAAATTAAAAATATGCCCTTGATTTATTTATTTCTGTTGTCCAGTATCCACATAAAATCTTGATCCAATGGCTCAAAGATCCTTTAGAAGTTTTATTTCATCATTTTTTAATAAATGTTTAGTATGAAGCTATGCGTAATTTGTTATCCTTACAAAATAGCCTGTCTGCGGGATAGTATTTTGACGCTGATGATTTCTTTCTATTTTGTAGTTTGAATATGATATAGCAGTAGCTATAGTTGAAGATCTCGAGTGCTGCTACTCGATGCCTATAAAGTGCTGGCGACACTCTTTAAAGAAAGTCACAATGGAGAACTTTGAGGATCGTGAAGAAACTATTCTGCAGAGGTTCTTCGCACAAAAGGCGACAAGGTTGGAAGCAACTTCAAGGGAAGACAATGCTAGTGCTGCTGCTTCAGTCAAGGAAGGAGTCTCTCAAGGTTCTGGTTTCGGTGATCGCTCGGAATATCGGTGATCTAGGGGCTGTTATCATGGCTAACTTTTTTTATGTTAATGATCATTAGAAATTATGATGTGAACCATGGCTTATGAGGGCTGTGTGCATCTTTATTCACAGGCAGAAGGCTGGTTGGAACCCTCAAAATTCTCCAATTTTGATGTCTTCTAGCCAGGTTCTCTGGGCCACAGGACTGAATGATTGAAATCAAAGCAGCCTGCAAAATAAAATGGAAATGGTAGTTTTCTGTCTAATTTTTTATTATACAATGTCGAATCGTTGTGATGTGAACTTCTCATTGTGTGCTCGGAATCTCTTTTATAGTATCAGCTACAGACATATTCTCTCTCTCTCTCTCTCTCTCTCTCTCTTTTTATTAATGCAGATATCCGGCTAACTTATATATACTTTAAATAATTTATAAATTTTAAAATTAATAATCATATAAATCTTCGATTATTTTAAAACAACTCAAACTTATAACTTATAACTATTAAAAAGCAAACCCACACATTATTTCTATTTTGATGAAGCCAATGATCACCTGCTAATTAATCCACTTCAGGAATAAGTTCCCAAGCAATCTCAAAATCTATCTTGACTGCCCAAAACTCAGCCTTGTTGGCTGCAAAAGCATGATGGAAACGGCCTTTTCAACCCCACCTGCACCAGCTGCTCCTCCTCACACCAGGTCCTTGTTCATGTAGGAAAGAAAACTTTTTTTCCTTTTCAATTTTTTTAAGGGGTTCGTTCCATTCTCGTGATTGGTGTTTACAGGTTTTGAAGATTGACCAATAATTAACTTTGGCTTTTTAAGTCATTTTATAAAATTAGTTTATTTTTAATTTAATCTTTGTGTTTTTTAATTGAGAATTATCTTAATTATATACATACATATAATATAATTATGGAGTTAGCAAATTAACTTTGATTAAATTAGATTTTTTTTTAATTTATATTTATTAACAATTATTTATTAAAAATTTTGTTTCATTGTTTTTTAGGTTTGTTTTTTATATTATCAATTTCACCCTTACGACCATAACTATGAATTTTAAAATTTAACAAGTTGACTTTAATTTTTTTTTATTTTTTTATAAAATTATTTTAATTTTATGTTCATGATTTCAGGGTTTATATGTTGACCTGAGTGGATCTATATTTTTTTTTATTTTAATTTTATCATCTAATATTATTGTTAGATAATTTAGCTTCATAGTTGTATTTAATTTTTTTATGTTTTATTGATATAGATAAGTGTTTGATTAAATAAAATATTTATTTAAAAAAAAGTTTTTTAGTACACTTTTATGTTATAGAATTAAATATCTTAATAGTAGTTATTTCTCAATTAAATATTAATTTATTTATAAGTTTTTTTATTTATGATTGAGAATATTTTTTATATTTAGAAATACATTGGAAATTTCTATATATTCTATTTTCTACCAATACCAAAATAATTATTTAATATATGATAAAACACAAGTCCAATGAGTAATGAATGTTGATTTTTACTAGGTGAAACAAGTTGTTTTTTTATATATAATTTATGTAAACGAAAAATTTAAATTTAAAAGTAAAAGTATAAGGAAGAAATTATTCAAATCAAATATAAATTAGAATATAAATCAAGATTTTAATTTTTAATAAAAAAATTTGATTCAATTTTACAACATTTTTTTATTTAGATTAAAAGTTATTTGTACTTGATACATTTATAGTTTTTAAAAATTTAAAATAAAAATAATTTAAATAAATTTTTAAAAATTATTAAAAAATATGTGTGTTAATGTTTTGTAAATTGTTTCTTACCAAAACAAAGGGTAAATCTTCAAAGAAAAAAAAAGGAAAGAAAAGAAAAGAAAAATTACAACTCTAGTTATGGTTGAAATTATAGGCTCCGGATCTAAACCAAAGGATCCGGGTATCAATTCTACTTGGATCCACTAACCCATATTAACAGCCGAAAACCATTTTCCCTTTCCGCAGCCAAGATTTGGCCTTTCTTAAGCTTATAATGGCATAACCTCTCGAAATCCCTCAACTATGTCAAGACCAATAACCACGCTCTCTTCTCCATCTCTCAAAATCCTATCCTTTTCCCGTCTTTCCCTTCGAACCCACAAAATCCAAACCATTTCTAGTCACTCTTTAGCTATAAAAACTGGACCTTTATGTAGCCATAACCAGACGCTGAAAAGATTTGGTTTGTTTCTGGACAGGAGGGATAGGAAGTTGGGGTTTCGTTTTAATGCGGAGAATGGAGAAGGAGAGAGCAAAAGGGATGGTGTATTTGATGATGGTGAACGTGGAGAGAGTACTATGCCTGAGAGGTTTAGGTACTTAACTAAAGAAGCACCTGACCCTCCTGTTAGGTGGCCTTGGTTTGTGGGTATGTTTTAGTTTCTTTGCTAGAAGAAAAGGACTTAATCTTTGAAGATAAATTATTGCTGTTATGATTTTTTTTGAGTTTTGGGTTTTGAGTGCTACTTTTTTTTCGCTGTTGTTGGTGAAATTTCAAGTAGATTGGTTGTTCAGTTTTCTTGATTGCAAATGTTCAAGCAATTTTTTGAGCTTTTTGGCTGTTTTATTAGTTGAGAAATTGAAATCGATACTGTTACTTCACGAATTCTTCTGTTGGATGATGTATTGCTTTGCTCAACATTTATATGTGATAGTTTTGTAACATTTAGACATTTTTTTCAGCATGGGGGAACTTTTGCTCTTTCTCTGGAGATTAATATTGGATTTTTTTTTAAAATGATTTTCATAGATTACTTGAATGTGACTTGTGCTGAATGTCTGATGAAAATTATCCACCACGATGATTTTGTGACATTATGCTTTGAACAATTTGTTTGAGTTGCCAACATATTTTGACTCAATCAGTTGTTACTTGATTTTGTAGGGTTCACATTTTGTCTTGAAATCAATTGTTGTTCTTGGTGTGATAAATATTACCACCTCCACCACCGCTATTATTGTTTCAAAGCATCTTTCTTTCAATAATTGTAACCTATTTTTCAATATACATTGATGCCAATTGCCATGGAAATGATGGCAATATGAAGTAAAAGGTCTGAGCAGAGTGAGTTAATGGTGTTAGTCATGGATGCGGAAGTTTGGAGGTGCAAGAAAGGAAGAGGGCCCTTGTCCTTGTTTTGAGTTACTGCATTGTGACTGTCGCAACCTCTCCTACAAAAAAAATTGCCATTCTTGGTGATGGGTTGAAATAAAAGGCGTGGGGCTGCATTCTAGAATTGAATGCTAGCCTAGAATTCTCCCAACATTTTGTACTTGCATCTCCTTACTTTAAGCTTCTGTTGGCTGCCACCATGCTTCCTGTATTGATCAAAACTTTTATGCTGATCCACACATGCTGCAATGGGTGTGTTCTTTGGGATAATGCATGCTGTTTTCTCACCGTTTATACATTGATAGTTGAGCTTAATAGTCTGTTAAACATGAAGAAAATGTAAATTTGTCTTCGTATGAATTTCACTTTGTACTTGAAAGTGACTTGTTCTGTAGGTCTGCATTATGATTGTCCATTTTGATGATTTTGTTACCTGATGCTGCAAACAATTTGCTTGAGGTTTTTGTAGAAAATATGTCTTGGCCAGTAACATTTGATGGATTTTTAAACTTAAATTTTTAATCTTAAACATTTGGTTTTAGGGAGTCAAGCTAGGTTTCCTTGTGTTTATGACATTTCCAAAGTTCAGCACTCTGCATTTTTTTGCTATTATACCTTATGAATAAATATGCAATAACCTGTTGGAAATTTTGACTTGAAAGGTACATGATTTTGGTACTATGATTTCTTGCTCTGTAAATCCATTAGTTATATCTTGTGGAGGAAAATGCTGTTGTTTCAGTTAAAGATTTCACAGATTCTTTGTGTTTGTTTGTGATCAATATTTGCCCCAACTGTGTGATATGTTAGTGATTATGCTTCTGCTCTGTTTTGTTTGCGAAGAATTGTGACCACAGATTATGATGTGCTAACTAACCCCTTTCACTTGTAATTAACATGCAGCTCTGGGTTTCCTTATCTATGCATGGAGAGCAGTCTTATTTGAACTAGGTAACTGGAAAAGGGGTGTCATAGCTATTATTGGTTTTGTGGGATACCTCCTGAAACTTCTGTTGGCTGTTGTTTTCCATTTCATTGGGGATCCAATCACCTCCCTGATCAGATGTATAGAGACTGCAATCTACACATTTCAGGCTTTCTACTCTGGAATAGTACGATCCGCTCCCGTTCCAGAACTGACCTTGATTATCATGCTTTCATCAGCAGTTCTTGCTATTGGCGAAGCTTCCGCTCCAAACTCTGTAAGCAGGCAACCTTATCTTCTCACAATATCTGGCCTAATTGGCTATGCAGCAGTAAGAAACTACATCTCTGAGCCACTTTTCTGGACACTTCTACTGGGTCTATATGCTTTCTCTAGATTCATTAAGAAGAGAGATGATGTTATATCTGCCTTGCCTGCTGCAGCTGTACTAGCTGCAATCGGAGAACCTTGGGTTAGAGTTTTGGTAATGGTTTCATATCTAGCTTTAGCTATTTCTTACCATTCAAAGCAGCTCGCCAAAGGAAAGGAAGAAGTTGAAGTTGTGACAGCGGATACTAGTAGTAGGGTTCCAGTGCCACTGCTGTGCGCAGCTTTAGCCATTGGTATTCATGTTGCTGCTAAGTGGGCTGGCTACCGCCACTTGACATGGATGTTAGTATGACAGCAAAGACTCAACAGTCGTCTGGAGATGATGGGCGAGTTTTGAAATGGCTTAAGGGACAACTCCTGTAGCAGCAACAATTTTAGTCTTCTGGACTAGGTTAATCATTTCTTCATAAAAATCTCCCCTTTGTTTAGGTGCGTGTATCACATACGATCCATAAGATTGTACAATTGCGAGAATTTAGTGAGAGAAACAAAAGTCCTCGGGACAATGTTCTACACACTGAGAAAAATGTAGAATAGAATCACAGGATGAAGCTATTCATGTTGTGATCTCAAATTATCAGGCACTCTCTCCGCATAGTTTTCGGACCATATTTGGTGGCCAGGTCAGAGACAGGCTTGGGTTGCCTACATTACCGAGTCAACATATGGGTTATTAAGATGGCTATTTTCTTTTTAACCCTTAAAAATGGAGCTCTTATTGATTTGAGTTTTATAAATCTCAAGGATTAAAATTTTATATAATTTATATAATCCTTAATGTTAATTTTAAGATCTATAAAATTAGTTAAAATTATATATTTTTTTTATACTAACTTAATGAAATTTGAACTAGATTTAGATTTGATTATCTCATCTGAGTTATTAAAAATCTAGTTAGATTAATTGGATTCATCTATTAATATTTTATGCATTTCAATTAACCTGATCCATGATTTTGAGTTTTAGATTTTCCAGGTTAATCATTATACTTTCTTGTGTGATACCGAAATTTAAGCTCACCTCGTCCAAATTTTTTTGCTATTTTGCTGAATTTGTCTTTGAATTCCATAGATTCAAGTGTCTTAAGTTAATTTATGCACCAAGTAAACTTTCTGATGTTGTCTCAAGCAATCCATGTTCAAATTTTACATATGCCAAATAGGAGTGCAAAAACTGTGATCTAATTCTAAAATCCTTTTGAGTTGTTAGCTCGGCGTTGACTATTCTCCTGTTTAATCAAATTAATTGGTGTAATTAACCTCGTTACTATGCACTACTACTGAATCAATTGAAGAAGTGTAAATAAATAAATAAGTATTTTCCATGTGTTATTTGTATACAATGCTATTTATTTATTTTTAATGTGTTGGCCCACTTAAAATATAATTAAAAAACTAGTTTTAATATGTGAAAATTATAGTTGTTAAATTTAGTTGCGAGTTGATTTGAATTTAAAATCTAAATCTAATTTTATTTTATTTTAAATTAAATTAAAATTATTGATTGTTGACCTTCCTGCGCCAACTCGTGACCTGTTTATTCAGTTCAAACTCAATCTGGTATATATTGATATTTTAATAAAAATATTAGTTTAATCTTGGTTTAACAACTTGGGTAAAAAATAGTTTAATCTTGGGTTTTCGCAATGGACCACTCGAAAATCAGCCCAGCCCATTACAATACCAACACCACCAAAAGCCAATCCAGCCTTCACCCAATAACAGAAAAATAGCAACAACTAGGGTTCTATGGCTCTTGAACCTCTCTATATAACATCGTAACCCCTCCACAAATTCTTCATTCGCAGTCTCAAAGGCTCTGTTATATCAAACCACAAATCCTTTCAAAAATCTATTCTTTTCAAGATCTTAGCTGCACGATGCCTCCCAGGCTTCGCTGATTACAAAACCCTGAGGTAGAAAGTCCCAAAGCTCGTGCTAAAGCATCTGCCGTTTAGTGTTGCAGTTTAGCCTTTTGTACCTTCTCCACGGCTTTTCTGTGTCAAATCAACGGCTACATCTCTTAGTCTTGAAAACTTCACTGTTTTTTCATCTGGGTTTGTGTTTTTTCTATGTTTTTGTTGCCTCTCTATACCTCTAGCTTGTTTTGAAATAAATGGTTGAAATTAAGCTAGTCAATGAGGCAAATATTGAATCTTTTTGGTGGGGTTCACGTGGGGGCTTATGCTATTTGGTTAATGGTTTTGCCTCTAAAAATTCCCTCCAAATTCATGAGAAAAGTTGTTTTCTGTGATTCAATTTGTTGGCGATGATTAAATTGGATTTTATCCGCGCTTCTGAGAGAAATCAATGAAGCAAAAAAATAAATAATTGTTGAATTTCTTGATATGAGCCAGCCCTTTTCTCCGTAGAGATGTTTTATTTTGTTTATTGTGTTTTTTTTTTATTTTTTTGAAAATATGGCAGTGATGATTAATTCACAGCTTTAATGCCAGTTCTGCTACTGATAATTCTTGATTGATAGAGCTGTTATATCTCTGAGCCATATAATTTATAGATCATGCAACTTTCGGGTTTTGAAATTGTAAATGATTATAGATCTAAAAATGCTAACTAGTGTATATGATTTAAATTGGTGTATGAAGAATATGCAGGATTGTTTAAGGTTTTTGAAAATTTGGTCATGGTATTATTTGTTTTGAGCTTCAATGTATTGTGAAATTGCCAGTGATGATACAATCTAATTTATTTTAGGTGTAGTGGAGCCGAGACCCTGTTTTCAGGGAGAACCTACTTGGTATAAGCTACATTATAATGATATTAATGGATTTAACTGAGGCAAATTAAATTTGAAAAATTAAGTGTTTTCTGTTCATTGATCATTTAATTTCCTAGTTTTTGAATCTGCTATTCAAATTGAGTTTTAACTATACTCTTGTACCCTCTGTAAATGGGTTTAGAGTCTGAAAAACTCAGACAGTGTGTGTTGTCATCAGCTTCTTCTCCCGCATAACCCACGAGATTGGAGTTAAATAACAGCACTACATCCGTTTCCTTTGTTTTTCTTAAAGGTTTTTGCTCTGCTTTTATTGGTACAAAGAACAGTTTGTTTTAAAATTGAATGATTATTAATGGATTTATTATAAATTTTTCCAGACAGTCAAATGTTTGGAATAATATAAAAACGAGTCTTATTCCAGATCGTAGACCTGATAACCAGGTTTGCAGTTTCAAACTTTCTTAGTAGGAATGTAAGATGATGGCAAGCTGGGAGTCTCTCGTTAACGAAGGAGGCCCTAACCAGGGCACTGCAATTCTAAATGTCTGTTGGCATGTGGCAATGCCAGACGTTTGAAATTTACATATCATTTATCAGTCAGAATTGCAGTGCCTTGATCTGGGCTTGGTTTGTTCCTGTAACCGCCAGGCTAGGGGATGGAAATGCTGCTGCAAATGTGACAGCTGCTATTGTTAGGAATGAAAGAGATGCTGCAATCTTCGTGAGATCATCAAGTTGGCTATGGCTGAACTGTTTTCTAGGAGATCATCGAATATGCTATTTTGTTGGGAATCATTCAGCAGATACTAGGAAGTTGCCTATGTTATAAGCTTTTTTCTTCAGGGAGAATATTATCATCTGGTTGCGATCCCTATTTCCTTGTATATATAATGCCAATTGAAGAGAACTTATTTCGAATAAGATGTCAAGTTTCAGATTTGTTTTAGTGCTATTTTCAATCCATTCTTAATTCTTGCTCCAATTCTCACATTATTGAAATATTCCTTTCTTATTGTCCTTTGATCTTGCCTTTTTCTGCTCTTCTACACTACAAGCGGTACACTGCCCCCATTTTTGAATGATTCTAAGATCCGTTTCTGCAGAGGCTTAAATATTGTTAATGATTCAATATTTTAGCTAATTATCATTAATCTACTGCCAGGCCTTCGTTCTGGCTTCAATGGCTAGGGTGTTTTACAATGAACGATTAGCTGGTTATAAAAAATCATGAATCTGTTCTCAGAACATTTGCTTATTGATCATGTTATGCACACTGGCTATTTGTTATTACTAATTCCTATACAGGGAACCTCTCCCCCGTGCATGCTTGGACGTGAATGCAGCGATTAGATTGAAGGGCTTGTTTCCTTTGTCATCCTTCTAAGCCATGAGAGAATCTCTATCTCAGTTGCTAAAAGTGAATAACGGTTATTTTAGCTTTTTTCCTCTCATAAGGTATCTTCAACGAAAAGTAATATTTTGGTTTTTTTTTTATTTGTTTTGCATATTTCAGGAGAAAAGTTAAATAAAGCGTCTTTTATTTTTAAATGTTATTTCTACCTATCCCTCAAAAATATTAAAACTAATAAATTGAAACCAACCAAAAAAACAATTAAATATACCTATGTGAAAAAAAAACCATCAAAATAACTAAAAGAAATAAAAAATTTATTTATTTCACTTTAATAAAATTAGCTTTTTAAATATTTTTTCCATTAGAATATATATAGTTTAAAAAACTATATTTATATTATTTAAAATAATATTTTATTAATTTATCTCTTTGAAATAGTATCTTCCATTAAAGATGCTCGACCTCCAACCATTAAAGATGCCCGACCTCCAACCATCAAAGATGCCCGGCCTCCAACGCTATTGCTATATCAACAGGTAGAATAGCATTTCATCAAAATGAAATGCTATTCTATTTCTACACAGTCTATCAAAAAGCTAAAATGTTGTTGAAGGTACATACAACCGTTAGACAACGGCTATCTGCACTTGCCTCTTCCTCTTAGAAAAACTGATGCAAGAAAATAGAGCGACATGAAATCTCAAAGCACCTTACCTTGAAGAAGGAAAGCTGCCTTTGATTGTCCCAGTCCTGCCCGGGTGATTAATTTAGCTTCCCTTTTAGCTTCCAGTCGTGCGTGTGCTAATCTCAAAGCACCTTGCTTCCAGTTGTGTAGTCCCTGCTGGGTTGAGACTGAAATCGTGTGGGTTTAGTGGAGGAGGGAAGGTTTGTTGGCTGCCATGGGTGGTTTTGAGCTAAGCTGAAAATCGTGTGCAGTGAGCTGAAGGGAGAAGATGAAGCAAAAGAAAATTGTTGTTTGATGTTATTCAAAGTTTTTATGGTCAAGGATTGCCTCCTTTTCATCCCCTGTTTTCAACCTTTACATTAATTATTTTAAAACCACATTGTAAATTCGTTGTATATTAACCATTTAGCATTTCTGATCGGAGATGCTCTGAGTCTGCCAAGTTGGGGAACTTGTAGACATTTTTCAAAGACATCGCTTCTTTTTACTGGACACAGCAAGCTGGACACCGAGAAACACTCTCTTTCGTTGCTTTCACTTTGCATTGAAGGGCTGCTATGTGCAGCTATTCTCTTAAATTTGTCCGTCAACATGATTGAAATCATATTATTTTAATTTTTTAAAAAATATATTTTTTATATTTTTAAATTGTTTTAATACACCAATCTTAAAAATAATTTTTATAGCAATTAAAGTTTTACTTCAGCGGTGAAAGGGACTTGTTCCCTTCCTCTGCGCCCGGGTTTAAATCTTATTGTACATGTCTGTTACTCTCGCGGTGTTTTATATGCTCACTAGACTTGCAGAATGTTCAGTCGGTCATGCTTTACATATTCACTGGACTTGCAGGATGTTCGGTGGATCGTGGAATTAGTCATGGTACGCGCAAGTTAGCCCAGATACTGATATAAATAAATAATAATAATAATAATAATTTTTATAAAATAATAAAATATTATTTTAATATATTTCTAGTTTAAATCATAACCATTATCCCAATGCTAAATATATCCTAGAATTCCTTCATGCTCTGCTACATCTTTTTCTCTATTACATCTTTCTCTTTATTTGAAGGAAGATTCACCGTGCTGAGTTAGCTTAACAAATTCACTGAAAATGGCCTATCCGTACGTTCATCCAAAAAGAAACTCAGATACAGAACCCAATTTAGCATAATGGAGAAAGGAAGGCAGTGTCTTGGAATGAAAGCAAGCGAAGAGAAACAGTGGCGAATCCTCCATTGATGATACATCTTCCAGCTGAGGCTCTCCGCTAGTTCATACATCTAAACAATGAAGGGGGTGAATTTTTTTCCTCTCATTTTTTTTTTAAATTATTTTTAATTTTATTTTTTAATATTTATAAATTAAATTAATTGTGACATTATTGAAATCTCAAACAAATAACATTATACTTCATTGTATTTGATTTAACAAGCATTTATTTGTTTTTATTGTATTGAAGAAAATAAAGTTCTTATATGAGGTGGAGTTTACACGAGGTAGAGTCCATAACTTATATCATGAATTTGATAATTTAAATTATAAAGTATATGTTGATTTAATATTTTATTATTTTAATATTAAAAAAATATTTTAAATTTTAAAATAAGTCACATTTTTTACTAATTATTTAAATTTTTTTAAAACTCATCTAACTAAATTATATCAAAATAACTCTTATATTATTTGATTTAAAACCCATACTTAATAAAAATTTAGATTAAGAGTTTATAAGT
>SRLM01000064.1:651352-687179 GCA_015708895.1 Populus ilicifolia | reverse complement strand
AAAAAAATAAATATATATAAAATAACTAGAAAATAATTGCTATTTAAAAAATATAAAATAAAACAATAAAATATAAAAAGGATTTTAATTTAAATATAAATTTTAAAATTATTTTTTAAAAAATACATATAAAAGACATTAATTAAAAAAATATTTTTCTTTTTTAAAATACTAGGGTAGCGTACCTGGCCATTAAGTAAGGGCCCATGAGAGGCCGACTAAGGTAGACTCATGTACTTAAATTCTTTATTGTTTTTATATATTTTACGTGGGGGCATGCTATCCATCCCAAAATGTTCTGAAAAAAATATAATACACAACATGTTCTTTGATATTATTTAGTTTTTTAATTATTGTGATGGTTGAAAAATTAAGATAATATTAAAAAAAATATTAAAATATATTATAAAATTTGATAAATTTATTTATGGTTTCAAAAAATACTGAAAAATTATTCAAAAACTCAAAAATTAATCCAAAATAAAAAAATTTTCCAAACTTATGTGTGCTTTTTAAAGCAATTTCAAGATAAAAAATATTTAATGTGAACTCTTTTTATTAAATGAAATAATTTAACATGATTATTGATTCATTTTAATGTCAAAATTATTGTCAACAAAAATTTCTCTTTGTACTAGATCCCAACAACTTTCTATCACCTTGCTCTCATACTAAAAACCGAGTAAAATAAAAATAATAAAATTTTGAATAAAAATTGATTTTTCCTAGCATCTTAGAAGACCAAAATTTATAATTTAAAAATTCCGGGGACTATAATAAAAAATTCACCCAATCCATGCAAGAGTCATTTATCGCCCTAATATTTTCACTTTAGTCCCTCAAATTTTAATCTCACCCTTTCCCAACAAATTGACCTGCAATTTGGTATAGTAAGGGCCAAAAGGAAAGAAAAAAGACATTGCAAACAATCCGCCTATCACGCCATGTTAGGGGATGCATTATGCATAGTAGCTCCCTCCCCTTGTAAATATATTTAAAATATTTGCTTGCATTTGTATTTTAATTTATTAAATCTAGCATGGGCTCTGGTCTAAAATTATGATCATAAGTTGGATAAATTGATTTCGAGTTAATTTTAATAAATTTAAAATAATATCATTTCAATATTTAAAAAAAATTAAATTGATATTATTTTAATTTTTTTTAAAAATCAAACTAAACTTTCACTAATGATCAAGTCTTAACTCGTTAAATTAATATGTTAAATTTTCATTTAATTTAATTTAAAACTCAGTCTCTATCAACCAAGTTGATTTGCATGGAATTTAAAAGTATTTCTTCTGTCCCCTTTTATTCTATCCTCCGTCAGAGGTTTTGCTACGAGGATTATGCCTCCGGAGTATTAGTTTTGCTCCGTACCCTCTTTTTTTTTTTTTTTTTTTCGGCCATTCAGACAAGATAAGGACTTGGCTTTGTGTTCACTGGATAATATTCAGTCAGAATTCTTTATTGGTACGTTGATCTCATGATGATTGTGTGTCTTAAAGACTAACGATCCATTTATTTTTACCCTAATAAAAAAAATACAGTATATTTGCTTGCGGTAATCTATCATAATTGTTTATTAGTTTACGAATTTTTAACTATTTAGTGCAAATTATAATTTAATGGATTCAACTTGTTCATATTCACGAACATATATTAAATTCTAATTATTAAACAACAATCATAGCTTATCCGATAAGCACCACTTGAGAAGGCCATTAGAAACAACTGAAAAAGTTATTAAGCTTTAGCTATTCAAAATTCTCGGATTATATGTTAATTGAATTAATTGAATTTGACCTGAATTATTATTATTTTAAAAAAAGTTAAAATTATATTATTTTAAAGAAATTCTTGAATTTTTACTAATTCATGTTTGATTCATCGAAAACATCATGTACTCTTAATTTTAATAAAATAATCACATAAAATTTGTTGATAAATTAAAAGTTATAATTGATTACTTTTGAATTTTTTTAATAAAACACACTTTATATATACAAATAAAACTTTTCTTTGAATTATGTAAGTTAGATATAATTTTAAAATCTGGTATACTTTGATTGATGAACCTTAAACTGGTAAACTCGAAACTAAAATCTGATGAGATCAGAAAATAAAAAAAAATAATATGATTTAGTAATTTGTTAAAATCTAGTCGTAAATTATTAATTTTTATTTTTTTAATTAAAATAATATTTTTTAATTTTTTTAAATAAATTAATTCAAACAATTTAATTGCCTAATTAAAATTTAAAAACCAGAGATTAAACCAAACCCAATCTCGAAACTATAAAGTTAGGTATTCCAAGAGGAGGTTGCTAAATTACACGCTCAATTTCTCATTTTTTTATTTTTTTGGGAAGAAGGTGTCCATTGCCGACAGTTATAACCAGACTACAGAGCAAAGGACAAGTCACAATTGCATTTTTTTTTTAATTTACGTGTGCTGTCCGGGTCAGCTTACGCGCACCATGACTAATCCATACGGTCCATTGAATATCCTGCAAGCCTAGTGAACATGTAAGGCACCGCGAGAGTAACAGGTGTGCATGGTAAGATTCGAACTCATGTGCTAAAGAAGGAGACAAGCCCCTCTTATCGCTGGGCTAGAACCTTACTTGCCACAATTGCATTTTTTTTTTGATTTACGTGGGGTGTCCTGGCCAGCTTACGCGCACCACGACTAATCTCCACGGCCCACTGAATACCCTGCAAACCCAGTAGGCATGTAAGGCACCACAGGGGTGACAGACGTGCACGCCAGGGCTCGAACCCAGGTGCAGTGGAAGGAGACAAGCCCCTTCCACCACTAGACAATTGCATTTTTTTATTTGCCGAAGATTTTGGTCAATGACATTTTTTTTTTTAATTAACGTGGGTGTCCGGGCCAGCTTTCGCGCACCACGACTAATCCCACGGGCCCTGAAGTTAACGACCATGTAAACCTCCAGTGGCCATCATATAAGCAACCAAGGACTCGAACCTGAGACCACAGAGGGGGTCAATGACATTTGATCACATAGGTAAAGGACATATATACAAAGTGTCATAAATAGTTACTTTAAAGTGTTTTATATCAAAATATATTTTTTATATTAACATATTAAAATAAAAAATATAAAAAATAATTTAAAATTCATTTCTTTTAAAAATATGATTAAACCATAATACAAACAGTATCAAAATCTTTACTTTTATTATTCTAACTGGGTTTGAGCATGAAAGTTCAAAAAGTCTCCCCATTTATTTTCTAAAAGCTTGACTTAGGCTTGTAACTAAAAATAAATTTGGTTATTCGTATATTATTTCTTGTTGAAATCGAAGATAATGCAGGAGTTTGAAAATATATATATATATATATATATTATGGTATATGTTTATAGGAATTATTCTTGTATTTGAGTAATATATATTTTTCATTTGGTTAATAATTCATAATAAAAATAATAGAAGAGAAAAAAATACATTTGTATTTAAAATAATTTGAGTGAATTCAAGTATTTTTAAAATATAAAATATAAAGAAACAAGTATTTTTTTTTTATCTTACTATTTTCGTATCCTCTATTTCTAAACAATAACAAAGTAATAAAATCATCTATAAGAAGTTAATCTTGATCATCCCTAAAGAAAAAACACCTGAAACAAAAAGGGAAAAAAAAAAAAAGATCGTGAAATTTTTAATTTCATTGCAAGCAATACCCGATATTCCCTCCATCTTTTTAGAAGGTGTGCGGAAATAAAAATGTACATGTGTTATGCTATCATTGCATGAGGCCAAGTGATTGCATTCGTCTGTCTCCCAATCACTCTCTGCGGATAGTTAGCAGGCGCAATTCGGGGCTGTGTCTGAGTGTCAGCTCTCTTCTCTCTCAAGAGTCAAGACCCTCTTGAATTTGAGATATTTTTAAGGAAATGACGATTATGTCCTTCATCAACAGAGCTTCAAGAGCTCTCCATGGCTATCCTGCTTCCTCTAAGCTTCTTGTTCTCTTCACTCTCAGGTTGGTTATGTACTTCTCCTTTTTCCTAGTGTTTCTTTTCTTCATTTCTTCAAAGAAAAGTGAGAAAACGTGAATTTTTAAAGATCTCTTTAGTTCTTTTAGTAGCTTTTATGAAACAGACAGACCCTTTCAAGTTGTTCACTTGGAATGTGTGAAAGGAACACTGTTTATCCTTTTGGTTGCTGAGAAAAAGCATAAGGTTTATATCTTTTATGAAAAAGGGAAAAAATTTGCAATTTGGGTTCATTCTTTTTTCTTAAAGAAAACTAGATTACTTAGCAAACAAAAGGGTCTCGAATCTTTGAATTTCTCTTTCTTTTAACGGGTTTGATTTTCTAAAGGTCAACCTTTTTTTACCCTTTTGATTTATGAATTTAACATAGCTAGGTTGTTGCTGAATGTAGGTTCTTGATGTCTATGTAAGCTATTTATTTGATTGTTAACTTTTTTTTCTTGCTTTGATTAGTGAGGTCTTTTAGCGTGACAGGATCCAAGGAAGGAACTTGATGTGGGGTTTATCGATCAAAATGGAAAATTGTAGATGCATTAGCATAATTTGTGACCTTTTCCCTCTCTGAAGCAAGTGAAATTCATGATTTTGTAATGTGAAAGGAAGTCAATGGGTTTGAAATATCAAATTTAGCTCCAAAACTCTGCAAAAAACACGATACATTGCTATCAATTCAACATATAAATCGAATTCCCACACAGAAATATTCAGTAGAATTGAGTGCATCCATGGTATCAATAGCTACATTTCACAAAATGGAGCATTTAAGATGCTCGATGGGGCCCTTAACAAATGATTTTAACAGAATATGGCACGAAGTGAAAGCTAACAATATGATTTGTTAATTTTTTGACACACACGCACACATGTAAGGATAAATGATGCTGTCAAATTAGGCTGAACAATCTTATACTAGTGAACTGCCATTGTTTATAGTTGATTTGTTTTTTGTTTTGAACTTGGCCTCATTCTAGTTGAATGACGCCTACCATGTCTGAACCTAGATCTCTGAATAGCTTATCATTTTCCTTACCTATTCTAAAGCAGGAGGCTAGCAGTTAAGGTCCCTGAAAGGATAATTTTCTGGACTCATTACAAGTTTTTTCTTTTGCTTTAATCCACATGGATTTTGCATAAACTATGAACTTACAATTTCACGAATTCTACCAGTCATTCTCTAACAAATATGTCTGCTATCTTGAGGTCTATTACAGTAGTGGAGGTCTAGTGGCATATGCTGATTCACAATCAGAAACAGCTGCGCCTGCTGCTGAGCTTAATCAGAATGAGTGTAAGAAGAAGAGAGTGGTGGTTCTGGGAACAGGGTGGGCTGGTATTAGTTTCCTTAAAGATCTGGATGTTTCTTCATATGATGTTCAGGTTGTTTCACCCCGCAATTATTTTGCATTCACCCCTCTGTTGCCTAGTGTGACCTGTGGTACAGTTGAAGCTCGGAGCATTGTCGAGCCAGTGAGGAATATTATAAAGAAGGTAGAGGAAGATAACAAGAACCCATATTTAATCACATGATAAATTTTGAGCGATTTCATGGGTGCACACACACACACAAAAATACCTCATACTCATTCATGAATATAAACATATGCCCGCAGTTTGCACAGATCACTATGTTTTCATGTTTATTTTCTTATTGAATTTCCATTTTATTCTGATAGAGAAATGGGGAAATTCAATTTTATGAGGCAGAATGTGTCAAGATTGATGCTGCAAAAAACAAGGTTTTCTGTAAGTCTTATTTTGAGAACAACGTGATTGGTGCTGAAGATTTTTCCCTGGAATATGACTACTTGGTGTTAGCGATAGGAGCCCAAGTAAACACTTTTAACACCCCTGGTGTCATGGAGAACTGCCATTTTCTGAAGGTAGGGTCATTTTAATTATATAGGGTGGAGTTAGGTAACACTGTAATCCTCATATAATATCTACAACTCAGCAATGTTCCATGAGGTTTTGGGCTTTTCTTTCTATAAAGGGAGAAACTGACCTTTTCAGGAATTGGAGGATGCACAGAAGCTCCGCAGAAGTGTGATTGATTGCTTTGAAAAGGCTTCCATCCCTGGCCTGACTGAAGAAGAGCGAAGAACTAACCTTCATTTTGTAGTTGTTGGAGGGGGTCCCACTGGAGTGGAGTTTGCTGCTGAGCTGCATGACTTTATCCAGGAAGATTTAGTCAATGTCTATCCTATGGTTAAAGATCTAGTGAAAATAACCTTGATCCAGTCTGGAGATCATATCTTAAACATGTAAGGTTTTAGCTTTTACATTCTACATGTATAATGCTTCTGAGCATAAGTCACTGGAATGCCAAACTATCAGTTCTGGTGAGATGTTCTCATATTCATCATCATTGTGCCACTGGAACTTTTACTGCATATAACTGGCCTCATGTTCTTTATAAAGAAGTATGTTTATTGCTGATATGATGGTTTCATCTTTGCTTATAAAATGCATCTCAGCAAATGGGCAAGAAGAAAATTTGAAAACTAAGCAGCAACTATACTCTGCCTTTGTAGGTTTGATGAGAGAATTAGTACATTTGCAGAGAAGAAGTTTCAAAGAGATTGTATTGAAGTTCAGACAGGATGTAGAGTTCTCAGTGTTTCTGATAAAGAAATTACCATGAAGGTCAAATCCAAGGGAGAGGTTACATCTATACCACATGGATTGGTAGTATGGTCTACTGGTATCAGCACTCGCCCAGTTGTGAAGGACTTCATGGAGCAAATTGGGCAGGTTCGTTGCATATAGCAGATTCTGACTCTATATTATGACAATGCTCGCTTATGAATGAAGGTTATTCTATCGAGTCACTTAAGATCCAAGTTTTTAATTATGTAGAGTGGCATCAAGCTCATGCTGTTATTTTGAGATTTTCAAAGTTGTCAGACTACATGGTTGTTCTTACTCTATTAATTACACTTTAAACTTTGTTTCATATTCAGGCTAACAGACGTGTTCTTGCAACTAATGAGTGGCTGCGAGTAAAGGAATGTGAAAATGTATATGCACTTGGTGACTGCGCTACTATAGATCAGCGTAAGATCATGGTAGGTGAATCCTTTAGCCTGTCAATTTAATTCTTAAGAGATGCCTAGTTTATTTATCTTGGGGACATTTTGCATCGTGAAATGCTTGAATAGTTGCAGATTCAGCCTATACATCGTGGGATTTGTTCTTTGTTTTTTCTGTTAATCGAGTTTGATAACCTAAATCATGGAAAACTTGCATCAGAATAGTGTGCAGATGGCAAAATGTTAGTATTAGGTGCGAATGTTTATACAAACAAGAGACCTTTGCTTCTTTGAAATACACAAAATAAGCAGAGATGGCAACAAGTTGTGCTTCTCTGATCTCCAATATGTGCAATTCTTTTGCTGGAATGTTGAGTCTCTTCATGAAGTTTGTGCACTGAACTTTTTTTCTACTATTTTTTATGATATTACATATTCCAGAAAGAGATGCTATATATTCACTCACATATCTTTTGAATTGTATGTATCTGTGGGATTAATTTGGAAAAACAACAGGGATATGCAAGAACAAACAATTTTTATTGGAAACATTCCTCTAATGAATTCCTTGGGAACTTCTTTAGTAAATGGAACTTACAGAATTGTGATCAATCAAATTAACTGATGGACTCCCAAATAAGCCTTTGCATTAGAATACCATATGTAGATCACGTTATTTATTGAATACTGGTGTGTTTTGTTGCTGAATAAGGGAGGCGTGCCAATGTTTTTAATATTTCTCATTTTTAAAGAGACATTGAAATACTTGAATCACCTTTCATGGACAAACTGAATGCCTTTATCAGCTTTTTTTTTTGTCTTCACTATCAATTCATTTACCTTTTCATTTCCTCATCCATTTCATGTTTGCTTCAAATTCTTGGTTTTTATATAATTGTATCAATTTGTGAAATTTTGGACAAGATTTGAATATGATGCAATGCCATTGTGCTATAGGAGGATATTGCATCCATATTTAAAGCTGCAGACAAAGACAATTCTGGTACCTTGACTGTTCAAGAATTCCAAGATGTGGTAGATGATATCCTTGTAAGGTATCCCCAACTGGAACTCTATTTGAAGAACAAGCGTCTGAGAGATGTGAAAGATTTGATGAAAGATCCCAAGGGAAAAGACGTAAAAGAAGTTGATATTGAAGGTTTTAAACTAGCCCTTTCTCAAGTGGATTCACAGGCCAAAAGTCTGCCTGCAACTGCACAGGTATTTTTCTTGCATCTACTATTGTATGTTTTGATGCCAGTCTTACTTTTTTTTCCTCTCTTCAAATTATGATACAAGAATTTCAGTACATTTTTTTCTTCAGGTTGCTGCTCAACAAGGTGCTTATCTTTCTAGGTGTTTCAATCGTAGAGAACACTGCAAAGATAATCCTGAAGGTCCTCAGCGTTTTGTAGGTTCTGGGCGTCATGCATTTGTTCCATTTCGGTATGCTATCTGTCTTTGAAGTGCTCAGCTTTTTTCCTAGTGAACTGTTATAATATCTATATAGAACATTATGAACCAGTTTTTATTATACTTGTATCAAGCCTCCTTTCCATCTTCATGTTTCTAACTTCCAAGATTCTGGCATTTTGGAATGCAAGGTACAAGCATCTTGGGCAGTTTGCTCCTTTGGGAGGAGAGCAGGCAGCCGCTGAACTGCCTGGAGACTGGGTTTCCATTGGTCACAGCACACAGTGGCTCTGGTATTCTGTATATGCCAGGTGATTATCAGCTACTTTTAGAGTTCAAGATTTGCTAGCTCTTTGAGCGAGCATTTAGTCTCCACATTCATGAATTTGACTGCAACCTTTTCTTTCATTCAGCAAACAAGTGAGCTGGCGAACTAGGGTGCTGTTGGTATCTGATTGGACTAGGAGATTCGTTTTTGGAAGGGATTCAAGCCGTATTTGAGACAACAAATGTCGTCTTCTATATACTATCCCTAAGTCACTGGTTTTCCCACAATTCAATCGCAGCATTTCCACCTACCGCGCATAAATATATATGATTTCCTTTTTTCCCATTCAAATTTGTGTCTATGTACTCTCCTTTGGTATGTAAAATTGATACACTGTTACCATTTACTAGTTTACCACACTGTTACCATTTACTAGTTTACCAGGTGTAAAATAGCATGGAGAGCAACAGAGTTCTTGGTAACCTGGTGCTGTATATGGCTGACAAGTATTCTTTCTTGTATGAAGTCTTGCGTTGATTTACACGACCGTCGAAAAATGCTCATGCTCCCGCAAAGTTGTTCCAAACTTTACAAGGCTTCGACTTGTATTTTCTTGAAGTTCAGTTTTGTGTCATGATGTTTCTTGTCTAAGGCTGCTGCTTTATCTTTGAATTACCTAGTGTTCTGAAACCACCCGAGGCTTGGACCCAGCCAGGTTTCTAAACCAGGCATGTGGTTTTATCTCGTGAGCAAGATTCAAGTAATTTTTTTAAATGATGTTTTTTTTTTAAATAATATTGTTTTGAATAAAAAATTGTTTAAAAAAAATTGTGAATTACCCTACTGACTCGAAACCTTGGCTTTAGACTGGGATGGTTTTTATAACACCTTTGAAATCACCTTAAGAAAATAAAAATAAAAATTAGGTTGGATATATGGGATCATGGGGTGAGATCTTAGGGGAATGACATGGGAAATAATATCACTCACCTAATGTACATTAAAAGGAGTGCTTGGCATTTTGAAATGAGGTAAATTAGGATCTGGTCAAATGCCTGCTGGTAATTCCTCTGTGGTGAGGCCATGGTATATAATGTTTCTAAAATTAATAAGGCTTGCAACAAGGAGATCCTGTTTTCTTGCTAAGAGTATCAAAATTAACAATTTTTTCTTTCTAAAATTACCATAAACTTAAATATTAGTAACATTTTTGTCAATAATATTAAATACCATGTGATTGGCAAGTATGTTCCTCACTTTGTGGATAAAGGTTCTATTCCAAAATTGTGATTGGATAATACATTTTCTAGTTTCATGGTAGATAACTTTTTCGGAAACAGAGACATAAAATTTTTACATCTAAGTTGGTACGAGGATTTCATAGAATCAACCGAGATGAAAAACAAAAAAAAATAATATAAAAGTCATATGTTACCCCTCTTGAAAAAAGGGGACCAAACTGTTAGCTAGAGGAAGGTATGGTTCTGTGACAGTGACACGGAAACACTACGTATTAATAGCTCCAAATTCTTGATCCGAAAACTTCTCATTAGAATCTGCTCTTGGATTTATTCTTCCTTTGCAACAGAAAAACAAGATTGAAAGAACTGTTTCATTAGTTTTTGTTTAGAGAGGCAACAAAAGTTCGGTTTTACAATGAGAGGGTACTATACATTCTTTGAGAGAGCTCTTCGAGCTTTTAATGATCACTCTACAGTGTCTAAGCTTCTTGTCATCTCCTCAGTCAGGTTATCATCTGGGCTACCTTTTCTTAACTTTTTTTCCTATCTGGTTTTGTTTTGTTCTCTTTGATCTTGTCGAGTTTTGATCTAAGAGATGTGTTTCTGAAGAGTTTTTGACCATAGTATGTGGTTGTTCCCTTAACAAGGTATATCTATGGCTGGAAAAGTAAAGGAAAGAAAAGAAAAGAAAAGGGAGCAGAACATTGCATAATTAACATAAAAGAAGTAAGCTAGGAAAAAAGATGGAATTTATGGATGAATTAAGCTATAGAGTATGTTATAGAATGAATATGGTCTTTCTTCTCCATTTCATGGTCTTTTAACAATAATTTGGAGACTTTGCACATATAATGACTCTTTGTCCATGTGTTCAATTTGACTTGCTAGTGGTGGAGGTCTACTGGCATTTTCTGATGCCAACGCATTCCAAAGTTATGCTGAAGGAGATGGCAAGAAAAAGAAGGTGGTGGTACTTGGAACTGGTTGGGCTGGCGTCAGTTTCTTGAAAAACTTGAAGAGTTCTTCATATGATGTTCATATAGTTTCACCGCGTAACTATTTTGTGTTCACTCCATTGTTACCAAGTGTTACAAATGGAACAGTCGAAGGACGCAGCATTGTTGAACCAATTCGCAATATTGCAAGGAAGGTATGAAAATGTAAATCATAGAGTAGTGTACTTGCTGTTGCATTGGAATCTTGTGCATATAATTCATTCAGAATTACATGAATTAAGGTGAAATATTAATGTTAAAGACTTCTTTTAATGTCTAGAATTCGCAGCATGAAAGAGTCGAAGAGGAGCAATTATAAGAATTGTGATGATCTTATTAACATGGCTTAAATTCTGTTTTGAAGCTGCATCCATGTATTGGAAAATGGAAAACAACATGTACATAACGTTATTTCTGTATCTTGCAGAAACCATTTGGAGTTGGATTCAAGGAGGCTGAATGCTATAAGATTGATCCAGTACAGAAGAAAATTTATTGCAGGAGTACTGATCAAGGCAACACTTTAGGAGGGAATGAAGAATTCACAATGGATTATGATGTCTTGATTGTGGCTATGGGAGCTAAATCAAATACTTTCAACACCCCTGGTGTTGAGGAACATGCTCACTTCTTGAAGGTAAATTGAATAACATGATGACTTTATATGACTTGGTAGCTATGCGTCGATTTTTTCACCTTCTGAGCATTATGTTAAAACAGTTAGATTATTAAAATTATTTTTTCCTAACCTAAACTTGTCGAGTTCATCATGCAGGAAATTGAAGATGCTCAGAACATCCGTAGGTCAATAATTGATTGTTATGAACGTGCAAGCCTTCCGAGTATAAGCGAAGAAGATAGGAGGCGCATTATGCATTTTGTAGTTGTCGGTGGTGGCCCATCTGGTGTGGAATATGCTGCAGAACTTCATGACTTTGCACATGATGATTTAGCTAAACTATATCCTTCAATCAAAGATTACCTGAGAATTACACTTCTTGAGGCAGGCGATCACATTTTGAACATGTAAGGCAGATCACTTCAGAAAGAAATTAGTCTGATGGGGTCGAAGGCATGATTATGGTTATATTTTCTGCGTTTGTCAATGACAATCACTGTCAGTTGGTAATAGCTCTAGCTGTGTTTATACCTGTTTAATGGTCCTTGAATACACATTTTGAACATGTAAGGCAGATCACTTCAGTAAGAAATTAGTCTGGCGGGGTCTAAAGCATGATTGTGGTTGTGTTTTCTGCGTTTGTCAATGACAGTCACTATCAGTTGGTAATATCTCTCGCTTTGTTTATACCTGTTTAATGGTCCTTGAATATGGAAGATGGATACACCATTTTCTGCGGGAATCTGGCCTTGGCCTTTTGTTGTAGGTTTCAATCCAACTCCATTTTGTTGAAAGTATTTGGAATAATTACGTGCAGCATTTTTGTACACTATATCATAGCTAATGAAATCTAGACATACAGACGACCGGAATTGATTAGTTTGGTACTCGAAATGCAGGTAAAGAGGTGCTGTACATCTCTGAATATATCATATCCAAGAAAAGAAGGTTCAACTGTCAAATGGTGATTTTTGAAATTGAGAATCAATTAACATCTGAGCCTTTGTTTACTTGTTTCTTACAGGTTTGACAGCAGAATTACAAAATTTGCTACTGAGAAGTTCGAAAGAGATGGAATTGATGTAAAGACAGGTTCAATGGTCATAAAAGTTTCTGACAAGCATATCTCTACTAAAGAGATAAAAACTGGCCAGACTGTTTCAATACCTTATGGAATGGTTCTCTGGTCAACCGGCATTGCAACTCGTCCAGTCATTATGGATTTTATGAAGCAAATTGGTCAGGTCTGTATCCTCACAACCATTTACATCTCCATATTTCCCTGCACTTCACAGCAATGCGTGATAGGATATTCCATTAGGGTTAAATTTCTTTGATCTCAGGGTAACAGGCGTGTTTTAGCTACAGATGAGTGGCTAAGGGTTGAAGGGTGTGATGGTGTGTATGCTCTTGGTGACTGTGCCACGATAAATCAACGGAAAGTCATGGTAAATGAATTTAGACATATAACATCTCTTTGTTATAGCATTCGAGGCCTTTCAGTTTTTATATTTTCTAACCAGCACTTTGCTGTTTCTATCGACAATTTTCATATTGTTCTCTTTGTTCTAACAGTAAGAGTATAATTAGGCCAGCTTTGGCGTATCTTGTTAGAAGGTGCCCTGTCAGTATGCTATTGTAGGTTATCTGCGACGAGCTCAATAAATTTGATTTTTCTCTCCATTTCAATATCAGGAAGATATAGCAGTAATATTCAGCAAGGCAGACAAGAATAACTCCGGTACCTTAGATCTCAAAGATTTTAAAGATGTTGTTGGCCACATCAGCGAAAGGTATCCTCAAGTGCAGATTTATATGGAAAAGAAAAAATTGAAAACCTTTGATGCTTTACTAAAAAGTGCTCAAGGGAATGACAACAAACTGATAGATATTGAAACATTCAAGAATGCTCTACATGAAGTAGATTCTCAAATGAAAAATCTTCCTGCAACAGCTCAAGTAATTTCAATTTTTTCCTCTTCTTTCATTCCTTCTTTGAACCAGCTAACAATGCTCTTTTGAGTTACTGTTTTTTTCTTTTTTGAATTTTTAAGGTTGCAGCACAGCAAGGTGAATACCTTGCAAGCTGTTTTAATCGTATGGAGCAATGCGAAAAGTATCCTGAAGGTCCTATGAGATTTAGGGGAACAGGCTGCCATCGGTTTCGTCCATTTAGGTACAAAATAGACGTTCTTCCTTTCTCTATTTTCCATGAATTATACAGGGAAATTTAAAAGGTAGTCCATCTCAAAAAGAAAAATTTAAGTAACAAGTAATGCCCTTCATGAATCAGTTCTTCTAGCCAATGCCTTTTTTGTAGAGGCTTTAATATCCAGATGAACATGTGCAAAAGTCTTGTTTACTTGAGACTAATTTAAGGTTTCATAACAAGGACACTGTCTCCTCTGTCAAAGACAATACTTGTTTATGTTTGTCGATATTGTAATGAAGAGTTTTAGAGAGAATGCCGATACATCTGTCGATTATCCAATGCAAGGTATAAGCATTTTGGACAATTTGCTCCATTGGGAGGAGAGCAAACTGCAGCTCAACTCCCGGGAGATTGGATTTCCGTTGGCTATAGTACTCAGTGGCTCTGGTACGCGGTGTATACAAGGTAATACTCTTATTCAGGTTCAGAAATACCTGCTCTAATGTTAACATACTGCCATCATCTGATTTTTTTTTTTTTTTTTACTTACAGTAAGCTTGTCAGCTGGCGCACGAGAGTGTTAGTGGTATCTGACTGGCTTAGAAGGTCAATATTCGGAAGAGATTCAAGTCGAATCTGAGAGTTCTGGAGCATGAATCTTGCAAAACAAGTACTGATGCTCAGGCAATTCTTAGCAGATTTTATTCCACCTTCAGCTCAAAACCTCGCACAATTATCTTTGTTTGTCAGTGTTTTTCCTGATTGTTTCATTAAAAAATAAGTTCTTCGCAGAAAAAGTTTCGCCGGAAAAAACTTTTGGGTACAATTCTTGCCCTTATTTTCGGATTGTTTAGGAATGTCGGTGAATCCTGATTCCATTTTAACCAAGTCATTCTTAGGAATTTCTTATCAAGTCATGCTGTTTCCTTCTGTTGCATCAAAATATTGTGTTTTCTTCAAAATGTGAGCTTGTAACTTTTTGTAAAGCCTTTTCGTAGTACTCATTATGGAAGAACCAATATCCTATGTATTGGAAGAAACAAGGCTAAAAAAAGTAGAGGAATGAAACAAAATTGGAACAAAATCTGTTGTCTAAATGTCATATGACATGAATAGTTGTAGAAAGCACTGTCCTGAGCTATCTCAGATTTTGCTGGAGTCCCTTCCAAATATAAACTTTCTCGACCAGTCAGATATCACCAACATTCTTGTACGCCAGCTAACTAGCTTGCTGTAAGTAGAGGAGGAGAACTGTCAAGTGATGAAAATATTCTGATATCAATCAAATATATGTGAATATGAGGGAACCATTACCTTGCATAAACCGAGTACCAGAGCCACTGAGCGCTATGTCCGATTGAAACCCAATCTCCTGGAAGTTGAGCTGCAGTCTGCTCTCCACCCAATGGAGCAAACTGTCCAAAGTGCCTGTACCTGAAATTTCATAACTAAAGCTTCAGTATTCTATATTGCATTTCCAATCGTTTAGCAACTCCATCATTAATAAAAACAAAAAAAATTACTTTCCTAGATCTCCTCTACGCAATAGATAAATTCCATGCAATACGTAATTCATAGCATATGAAGAATGAAAAGAAAGAAAAACGGTGGGAGAATATATTTTACCTGAAGGGGTGAAACTGGTGTCGGCCTGAAACCCTGAACCTCAGAGGACCCTCAGGATTCTTTTCACAAAACTCCTTTCTGTTGAAACATTTTGCAAGGTATTCTCCTTGTTGTGCAGCCACCTATAAAATGAAAAGAAAATGAAAATCGATAATGTAAATGAATACTATAGATGGTTGAATACTGTCAACAGAAAAGTGAAAACTAAAATATGTTTTACCTGAGCAGTTGGTGGGAGACTTTTCATTTGAGAATCAACTTCGGATAGAGCCTTCTTAAATGTTTCGATATCCATTTGTTTCTTGTCATCTCTTTGAGCATTCTTCAGTAAAGCATCAAAACTTTGCAGTTTGTTCTTTTGCAAGTAAAGCTCGACTTGGGGGTATCTCTCACAGATGTGGCCAACAACTTCTTTGAAGTCTCTAAGATCTAGAGTACCCTTGTTGGTCTTGTCTGCCTTCCTGAATATTGCTGCTATATCTTCCTGATAAATCATATGGCATTATTGTATCAAGTCAGCGGAAAACTTCATCAGAAAACACTATGCAATGTGTATAATACAGAGATTTTGAATATGTTTACTTTCACATACCATTACTTTGCGTTGATTTATAGTCGCACAGTCACCTAGAGCATATACATCTTCGCAGCCTTCAACCCTCAGCCATTCATCGGTTGCCAGAACACGCCTTTTGGCCTGTGCCCAAACAACAATCGTCAAAGGTTAATTTAGTTAGAAGTCATTCACGAGTAAAATTTCAGAAATGAAGGTGAAATAGTATGATGCTCATGGTTGCGGATCCACGGACCTGACCAATGTGGTTCATGAAATCCCTGACAACGGGACGAGTATCAATGCCGGTTGACCAGAGGACCACTCCATATGGTACAGAAACAATTTCACCGGTTTTTCTCTCCTTTGTAGAAATATCCTTATCAGACACTTTTATAACCATCGATCCTGTCTTTACATCAATGCCATCTCTTTGGAATTTCTCGATAGCAAATGTAGTAATTCGTTTGTCAAACCTGCAAGAATCAATCAATTAAAAACTTGTCATTAGCAGTCACAATCACACTTCAGAACTCAACAAATTAAGAGAGAACTGATCTGACTTACATGTTCAAAATGTGATCACCAGCCTCAAGAAGGGTTATTTTCAGGTAGTCTTTAGCTGAGGGATATAGCTTTTCCATATCATCAAATGCCAAGTCATGTAGCTCCGCAGCATACTCCACACCTGTAGGACCCCCTCCAACAACTACAAAATGCATCACCCGCTTCTTCTCTTCTTCGCTTACACTCGGAAGGCTTGCACGCTCGTAACAGTCAATTATTGACTTACGAAGCCTCTGCGCGTCTCCAACTTCCTGCAGGGTGAGATCAAGTCGTGGCTTTAGGGTTTCCTTCCCAAGCTACTCGATAGAGTATTCAAGAATTCCTGGATTTTGCTATAGTTGACACTGCTAATTTCAAACTTTCTTTAAATGGTGTTAAGCATCAAATCAAGGTCATAATTCAGAATATACCTTCAGGAAATGAGCATGCTCCTCGACACCGGGGGTGTTGAAAGTATTTACACGAGCTCCCATGGCCAATATCAAGACATCATAGTCAACTGTGAATTCCTCAATTCCATCCAAAGTTGAGGATTGGTTAGAACGACAATAAACTTTCTTGTTTACTGGATCAATCTTATAACATTCAGCTTCCTTGAACTCAACATTGTAAGGTTTCTGCAATATTACGACAAAAATAAGAAGCATAACTCAGCAACACTAATTCAAAAAACCAACCAAACACTTGTACATTTAACATTTAACAGTCTTTATTGCTTCCAACCTTTTTCACAATATTGCGAATTGGCTCTACTATGCTGCGAGCTTCCACCGTTCCATTTGTTACACTAGGTAACAAAGGAGTGAACGCGAAGAAGTTATTCGGAGAAACGACTTGAACATCATAGGAAGAGCTCTTCAGGTTTTTCAAAAAACTTGTGCCTGCCCAACCGGTTCCAAGAACTACCACCTTCTTTTTCTTGCCTTCATTCTGAGATGATTCTGTGATCAATCCTTGGAATGGAATGGCATCAGAAAACGTTAACAGACCTCCACCACTGCAATAATTCGAGAATCAAGGTATATATAAATTGAAAACAACAGCAACAAATAACATTATTACTAATTTCTCACATGGAATACTGCATATGGTATGTCACATACATCATCACAACAAAAATTTTTTAGATAAAAAAAAAATGAGTACATTTGTTGATGCACCAACAAAAGTTTTGGATCTGCTGTCACTAGCTAGGATAAACATGTTAATTTTCAACCCAGTGATTTTTTTACTGTATTTAAGTTAGCCTGATACAGAGAGACACGAAGAGAGTCTCAAGGGTCCAACCACACACACTTCTATCGCTTATCTCCCTGGACATTGCCTGACAGCTTTTATGCTGGAAACGCGCTTTTTAGAATTTTTTTAAAGAAAGAAAAGCCGTGTTGCCTGTACAAATTAGTCAAAAGCTTCAAGAGCATATAAATCTCCAAAAAAAAAAAAACAAAAACAAAAAAGCATTAACACGAACAATTATAACCCAAATAAATAAAAAAAATATGCTATGATTGTAACCTGACGGTGGAGACAACAAGCAGCTTAAAGAAGGTAGGGTGCTCTTGAAAAGTTCTAAAGGCTCTCTGGAAGAATGCAGACCCTCTCATTGTAAAACCCCACTCTCTCTTTCTCCCTTGAAAAATAGAAGCAAACCTTAGGGCAGAAGCTAGAGAAGTTTATATAGGGAGAAGGTTGTGGAATAAAATTGGAAACATGAATTTTAAACTGCGACAGAATGAATTACTTGACATGCAAGACAGGGTTAAATAGAGTAACTGCAATTGAGGCAGGTCTGTATTTCCTGAGAAGCTGCAAATCCCTAACTTCATGCGTTAACTCCTACTATTACATATTTCTAGAACTTTTCTTTTTTATCTTTTAATTTATAACTTGTCAAAGCATAATTATAAAACCTGATCTAGAGCAAGGACAAAATCAGGGTCAATTTTATTTTTTTAATTAAAATAATATTATTTAAAAAAAAACTCAAGAAAAAAATCAGTAGATTAAAAATGGATTTTAACCAGATCAGCAGGTTAATTTAAATTTATTACCAAATTAATTGAGTTTTGTTTTTTTTTTTTAATTTGAATTAATTCAGGGCTTCGAAATCAACCCGGGTCTTGTCAGTAAAGATTTTACAATTACATTTGAAAGGACTCAAAACAGGAAAGGATAGCATGTATGTTGTGAAATATAAAGTTCTTTTTCCATAAACAAAAAAAAGATCTCTTTCCAAAAAAAAAAAACATTAATGCAGAAGAAGAATCTCCTTGTTAACATAGCAGTTTTTTTCCCTCCTAATTTAAAACACATGATTAATTGGTTTAATGCATGGTCATGAATGGTTACCAGCTGTCTAATTGGGTTTTCCTGAAGCCACTGGAAATTAAGAAATATAGTAATAGTTAATTTTTAAAGTATTTTTATTTAAAAATATATTAAAAAAATATTTTTTAAAAAATTACTTTTAATATTAGCATAAAAAATCTAAAAATATATATAAAAAATATTTTTTCATAAAAAAATTAAATTTAGATCAAACCTCATTTGGATTCCCCGTTTCCAAACTATGCTTCTTATTTGTTGTTATATTTTAAAATTATTTTTGAAAAAATTAAAAAAAGTTATTTTTTTCTTTACTTTAAATTTATATTTTTTTTGTGTTTTTAAATCATTTATATTAAAAATAATTTTTTTAAAATAAAAAATATTATTTTTATATATTTTCAAATAAAAAATACTTTATAAAATAACCGTAACCACAAACTTAAAAACATTCAAATTATTTTGATATATTATTTTAATATATTTACATAGAATCTCATATGCAGACCCAGGGCAAACCCAGTGTATTGCATGGATTGTCCAGCCTCCTGTCCATGCTGCATTATCTCAGAATTTTGCATGAGAGGAACTATACACATAACCTAAGCGAGTAATTGATCATTCATGCTTGTGAACGATTTTTGTTAATAAATTGAGCTTGAGGCAATGCATAGGTTGGATAGAAACTAAGGTACTTTTATGTGATAGAGAATATAACACATTAATTATTTATATAAAGTTATAAATAGAATAACAAGAAGAATATAAAGTTAAGTTGAAAAAATAATTAGAATTCAAAATTAAATAGAAAAATATTTTTAAAAAACAAAAACAACATCATAAATTATTTTATGACTTAATCTGAATATATTGCTGGCGTTGTTGTTGGTTATAACTAGTTATGATATCTTATTAAAATTTAAAGTGATTTAATAAAATTTTAACTCGATTTAATAATTAAATATAAAATTAAGATTATTTTTATAAAACTATATATATTTGGATTTCTTTGTGGGCTTTACCTTGTACATGTAACATATCCAGTAGACATCAACAAGTTATATTTTTCTAATACTTTAACTAATCTCTCTTATAATCAAAATTACCAGATTTCCTAGACTTCTCTTGCAGAAAAATGTGGTAAGATCAATAAATCCAAAATGCTGCCATTGCAAACAATCCAAAAGACCTAAAGCTTAATCGTTCCGGGGTTCTTTCGAGCAATTTCTAATGTTTAGCAATAAAAGGAATTGGATTTTTCAACTCTGCAACACTGGCTTTAAAAAATGCTGAATCTAGAGGAATTGAAACCATCTTACTAATCAGAATCTAGCAATTGCTTGCACTCAATAGTTTCATTTAGTATCTCCAGGAGAGGAATTTCAACTATTCCTTTCTTTCTCTCCAGAAAGGCTATATAACTTTCCAGCTCATAAAAAGCAACCTTCTTTCTTGACCCTGGAAAGGTAACATGAAATGCAATCAATAGTTGTTGTATATCCCAAAATTTAAAGATATACAATGAACAATTTAAGATATTAAATGATATTACGAGATATAATTTATATTATTTTTAAAATCATTTTAGCTATGATATGATATCAAATAAAGGAATACTTAACCTGTCATGACATGTGAGGAAAAAAAAATGGTTGATATTATTCTCTGGTAAGCAATAATGGAGCTGGTCTTTCTACAAACTACGCAATATCCTAATATATATAGGAGGATAGATCAAACAACTAAGCCAATGAGAAGGAATGAAAGATATGATATCACATTTTCATGGGTGAAGATGGAATCATTACAGAAAGCAATAGACAAAGCTTATCGTATTATTGCATATATTCAGAAGGCCAATGCAACTACACTACAAAGTTACAAAGTCCCAACCCATTTAGACCAAACCAAAAACAACCTTGCTACTCCATAACAAGAGTTATGGCTTATCAACAACAAAGCTGAAAAATACCTTAACCAATTCAAATGTGGACCAAAAAAAGAAGAAGAAAAACTTCCCTCAAGTCCTAATTTACTCGTTCTCACGATCCTCCTCTTCTGCAAAACTAAGAGCCTGGCAAACAGGGTCCCCTGCTGCAGTCTCCTCGACGGGGCAAAAGTATGATTTCCTCCCAACCAAATCAGCCACTCTTTTTGCCGCCCCTGAGTCCCTTGGAGTCTCAGCAACACTTCTGACAGTCTTAATACTTGGCAACATATCGGTCACTACAGAAACTGCCTGCGGAGATACCACCTCAGCATCATCCTTGTATACCACTACTTCAGTTGGAATCTCCCACTTCTTCTTCACTCTACCACTCTCCGTTCTCTGACTCACCCCGTTACCACGCGAAGCCCGCCTCTTATTAACATCTTCCTTCTCATTATCAGGCAAAGACCTCTTCCGAGCCTCGCTAGCAGTTAGATTCCCATTAGACTGATTTGTTCCAATCTGATTATACCTACTAGCCACCACCCGTCCGGGCTTCAAGGGTTTCTTATTTGGCACAGATCTTTCCCCGTCTTTGAATAGATTCTTTGGCTGAATTGAAGCAATAACCCCATCTTCTTTCTTCACTGACCTTCTAGACCCCACAGTAGTAACAGCCTGTTTAGGAACTTGAATTTTGGACACATTTTTTCGTGATCTAGGACTAACACTCAAACTTTTTCCCCTCTCTTTAGTTGCCTTCAACTCATCAATCTCTTCAAGCTTCCAAAAACACGATTTCCGCCGATTCTGCGTCGAAACAGGAGTTTTCATCTCTTGTTTTCCAAACAATAACCTTGATTTGGATCCAGCAAAAATCTCACTTGGCCCTAAACTGACCCCTCTTCTATTAATCTTCGATTTAGCACTTGAAACCAATGGCTCTTCAATCTTGACACTCTGTTTCTGCTCCATAAATTTTGCTGCCACAACCCTCCCTCTCTTTTCAACAGTCTTTGATAAATTCCTCTCAGCCTTTTCAAGCCTAAGTACTTCAAGTCTTGAAGATAAACGTTTAATCTCCTTCTCGATCTCTTCAATCTCTATATCAATCTTTTTCTCATCATGATTCTTGATCTCCTCATTTTTCTCCACCATCTTCGACAGCCCAACCTTCATTGAATCACTCCCTGGTGAGTTAAAAGGATTGGCATTAGATTGAAGTGGCTTGGTGGGTTTTGAAGAATTGACAAAAACAGGAGAAGATTTTTCACAAACTGGGCTAAGATTCTCTTTGCTTGCATCGGATTCAAGACTTTGATTCCACCAAGAAGACTTAAGATTCAAAGAGTCCTCTGATTCTCCATTATCAAACGCTGCATTGTTCCATATCTGAACTTCAGGAGCGTCAACCACATCCGGGTATTGAAGAATACTACTCATCTTTCTTCTTGAAAGATCAAAATGATGGATTTTCTATGTTTTTAACAGATCAAGATTGGATCCTTGTTTAAGGAATCCGTCTGTGAGAAAAGAGAGAATTTATTTTTTTTGTGTGTGGGTTTTCGATGTGGGGATTTTTGAGGGTTTTGTGTTGTTTTAAGGATTTTTTTGACCGTTGGAGAAAAAGTATTCGTTGGAGCCTCATGGTGGGATATTGACCGTTGGATTATAAACGGCATGTAGTATTAGACGCTCCGATTTGATTTAAAGGATTAATTGGTCAAAAAATGGAAAATTCTGTAGGGACGGGATTTGGTGCGGCGGTTTGTTTCCTTGTTTAATGGGGTCCATGAGGAGCGTATACGTGTAGCGGTCGGCCCATGCTTTCTGCAGTCATATTGGGTCATAACCCATCAGCAATGAGAGCAGTGAATGTTGAACGAGTTGTCGTTTATGTTTTAAAAATATATTTTTTATTTAAAAAATATTAAAATAATATTTTTTTAGTTTTTTCAATAATTTTAAAGTGTTAATATAAAATAATAAAAATAAATATTTTAATTCATTTTCAAATAAAAATATTTTGCACCACCACGATATCAAATCTCACAAAGTAAAAATTATAGTTTCACTCCTACCTAATAGATATTTATTTAAACTTAATTGGTTGAATTTAAATATCTAAAATTAATAAATTAATATAAATAATTTAAATTCAAACCCGTATAGATAGTACTGGAAATAACAAAACTCAAAACATAAATATTAACTCTCATCTTCGTTTAGGAGTAAGAAAAAGAAATTAAAAAAAATCATTAGTAATTTCATGAATAGTTTTGTTAACAAAATGGAAGTAAAAATTTAAAAATATCATAAAAAAATGATGCATTAGTGTAACAAGATTAACATATAATTATAGTAGTGTTAAAAACAATTGCATATCTATTGACCATTTTTTTTCAATTTAATCCAGGGGATTTTTTTTCAATTTAATCCAGGGGACTCGAGTTCTAGCATCAATTAAATTGGAAATACTTTCTCTCATTATAATATTATTAAATAATTTATGATAATTTTTTTATGATTTTTCTTCAATAATGGGAAGACTCTTATATATATATATATGTAAACTTAAAAAACTTAAAAAAACTAAATACTATCCTTTGGAAAAATAAAATGACGCCTATACCTCTCAGGAAGAATATTTTTTTATAGGATTTATTAGTTATTGCAAAATTTACTAGAGATAAATTAGTACAGATATCTTTTTATAAAATAACTATTTCATCCTTTTATTAAACTTTCAGTCATGGATTCTTTTATTTTTTTCAAAAAATTACACAATAAAATTAGGCTTGTATACTTAAGAGGAAAAAAAAGAAAAGTAAGGTTAATTTTAAGAATGTTTTGATATTTTTATTTTGATTGATTTAGTTAGGGCCTCTTAGAAAATTTTAAGTAATCAAATATTATTACAAAAAAGTTATCGAACATATGACATCCCCAACATCTTTTGGGTGACGTGCATGGAACGTACGATGGCCAAAAACTTTCGTTCACAACAAAATTGACAAAGATTAATCATTTTTTTCCAGTAACGTGGAGCATGCTCATGGTGAAGATTCTATTAGGTGGAGGTAAAGTTTATTTTCTTTTATCTCTCTTTGAGATTCAATAAAAAAAAAATTAACGTCTTTGAGATTCTTGTTAGCCTTTCCAAAAATAATTATGTTCACAAATTTATAATTTTATTGATTTTATTGTTTATTCTTATAATTATTATTTCTTTTAATTTTGGTGTCTTTTGAAGTTTAGTTTTTTTTTTTAATTTTATCTTTGTGTATTTAATTTTATTTGAATTTTATATCTAATTTTATCATTCTACTTTTGATTTTTTTTAGTGTTTTGTATATTTTTATTGATTTTTTTAAAATTTTGTTTCTTATCATTTTATTAATTTTTTAATTAAAATTTAATCATCATTTTTTTATTGCAATTCTCATATCCTTCTCTTATTTTATTTTTTTCATTTTATCCCTTAACATCTTATTTCATTTTTTAATCCAATTTATATCTTTATTTTTTTAATTGTATTTTTTAATTTAATTTATTTTTTAATTTAATCTCTAATTATTTTTATTATTTTTTATATCATATTTAACTTTTATTATTTGATTTTTGATGGTTTACAGTTGAAAATTTTACTTTTATTATTTTTTCGTGATCACTCTCAGTAATCTTTGTTTAATAGTTTTTTTTTAGGGTTGTTTATGAAATAATAATTTTTTTTCAAATTCATCATTTTATATTTTGTTATTAGGTCATTGGCATCATTGTTTGTTTTTTTTTGTTGAGTTATCTCAATTTTATATCCCAGGTAATAAGTTAGTCAAGTTAATCCAGGTTGATTCAAATTTTTTTATAAAATTAAGTTTTTTTTTTAATTTCATCCCTCATTAAAATATTAGGCATTGAGTTTTGTGAAAAAAAAATTTTAGGTTATCCCAAGTGTATGTTAGATAAGTTAATTCAAGTTAGTTATAGTTTTATTTTTCAATAATTTATTTATTTAAATTTGATGTTATTTGCTGAACTCTTGTTTTGAAATTCTAAGTTTTTTTATTCTAATTTTATATCTTAGGTGACAGATTAATCGATTTAACTAGGATTAATTTTTTTCCCTTGATTTTTTTATGATATTTATTTTTAATTTTATCATTTGATATTAAATTAGTAGCGCTTGACTTTTGTTATTTTTAATTTTTATTTTTATTAGATTATCTTGATATTAGATAAATAAATTTAACTCAAATTAGCTTGGTTTTGTATGTTTTTTTTGTTGAACTTAGATGTTTTTATTTTACTAAGCATTTCTTTTAAAATTATATTTTTTTTATTTTAATCTCACATTGTGAGAAGTTGATTAGTCAAATAATATAAATTGATTTGAGTTTTTTCTTAAATGATATATTTTTTAAATTTATTTTTCATAATTTAATTATTAAATTTGAGCTTTACAATATTTTCAATTTTTTTCTACAAATTATTTTAATTCCAAATTTCAAGCCACTGTTAATAAAATTAACCTAAATTTACTGAAACTGCAGTCAATGAATGTTTTTTATATATATTAGAAAACCTTGCTAGGCCACGATGTACTTGAAACAAAGAGTGTAAAATAAAAAGGCGAGAAAAACCAAAGCGGAGAGGAACGACGTCGTGTGAATTCATTGAACTTGATAAGTTAAATCCGTTAAAACCCCTCTGTAAACCGATTACTTCATTAATCAACGGTTACCACCTCAGGCAACGTTCCCGGTCGATCAGTCTCCTTTTAAAAAGTCAGTTAACTCAATTTTTATCAGAAAAAACTAAATCAAAACCATTTCTTATAAATTTAATAATTTCATCTCAAAACTCTTTGCAGGAAATGGATCAATCAAGGCAAGTATTCACCGTCGATCTCCTAGAACGGTACGCATCAAAAGGCCGTGGTGTTATCACCTGTATGGCAGCAGGAAACGATGTCATCTTATTAGGTACCAGCAAAGGTTGGCTTATTCGACACGATTTCGGCGCCGGCGGTTCTTCCGGTACTCAAATCACATTCAAATTCTTCCGGTTGTCTCTGTCAAAGAAGCAAATCTCTAATTTTCTTCTTTGAAATGCTAGATTTTGATCTTTCTAGTGGACGGCCTGGCGATCAATCTATACATAGAGTGTTTGTGGATCCTGGTGGTAGCCACTGTATCGCCACCGTTATTGGTGGAGGTGGTGCGGAGACGTTTTATATGCATGCTAAATGGAGTAAGCCTCGTGTGCTTGGGAGGTTGAAAGGTTTGATCGTTAATGCTGTTGCTTGGAATCGGCAACTGATTACTGAAGGTAATTAGATTTGATTTTTTTTAATTGCTTGTTTTAAAGAAAAATCTTAGTTTAAATGTATATGTTATTTGTGGATTAAAGTGAAAAAGTAAAAAGCTCAACCCAGTGGAAATTTATGTTTCGTTTTGTTGTAAATTTTATTACTCTGTCTGTGAATTGTGATTTCAAGTTAGAGTGGGGTTTGTGTGATGTGTTAGTTTGATTTAACTTGCTAAATTATGGAATAATTTTGATTAAAGTGAAAAAAGATAGAAGTTTAAGTGATTATGATATCCTTTTGAGTTACTTGTAGAAAGTGACTGGAATTAATGGTTTTGATGAATTGTGAAGTATGTTTTCTTGTGCAGCGTCTACTAAGGAAGTTGTTATTGGGACGGATAATGGGCAGCTGTTTGAGATGGCTGTAGATGAGAAAGATAAGAGGGAGAAGTATATAAAGTTTTTATTTGAATTAAAGGAATTGCCTGAAGCTTTCATGGCTTTGCAGGTTTGCTCTTTCTTTGGTTTTGGTTGATAAAAGTTGATAAATTTGAAAGAATTGCATTTTGGGATTAATTATAGGGCATGCATGTCTGTGCTTAAGTAAATGATCTCTTGTTGGTTCACAGATGGAAACGGCCAGCTTAAGCAATGCAACCAGATATTATGTGATGGCTGTTACTCCAACACGACTTTATTCTTTTACTGGAATTGGATTATTGGAGGTAAGTTTGTTTCTGATATAAATTCTGTGTGCTATCATGAAGTAACTGATTGTTGTAGAACTCTTTATCTTCTTTGTGCTTTTGATCCTGAATTTGTTTGTGGCTGCGCTATGAATTTCTTACCAAGTGACTGGAACAACTTGTTATTGGCTTGCAGCAGTTTGTTTTACATGATATTGGCTATAATTCAAATTGAATTCTTATTAGTTGTTAGCATTTATAGACAGTTTTTGCTAGTTACTTGGAACGCACAGTGCATTTTATGGAGCTGCCAGGGGAAATACCAAACAGGCAAGCACTTCTCATTGCCTAAATTTATTTAAGTTCCTTTACTGATTTAATTATTTATTTATTTTTGTAATCTGTGATTATGGTTATGTATGATGACTGGGGAACAGTTATTTTCCATTTTTTCTTGAACTTTCTGACCATGAAGCTTCTGTGCTGTTTTGATCATCTATCAGTGAATTGCATTTTTTTATCAAGCAAAGAAGAGCAATGCATTTTGCATGGCTTTCTGGAGCAGGTATCTATCATGGTGGCTTAAATTTTGGAGCACAGCATAGGTAAGGAATATCATTCTTGACTAATCCCTTTATATCCACAGAAGCATCAGTTAAAGTTCTTTTATTTGTCACATTTTTGTAAATGATAAAAAAATTTGTGTTGCTGGTACAGCTTTGTGTTCCACTGATGTCGTAGAAAATGGCTTTTGTATTTTCTCGACATATGCCCCTTGTTAGTCCTCAATGTTTTAGCAAATGCCTTTTCTATTGCAAAACCTTTACTTACAGTTGTTCAATGAAAATTTCTTGTGCAGTTACATAAATGGTGATGAGAATTTTGTGGAGAATAAGGCCCTTTTGGACTATTCAAAATTAAGTGATGGTGTTGATGCAGTTAAACCGAGTTCAATGGCAGTTTCTGAATTTCATTTCTTACTTCTTATTGGAAACAAGGTTAAGGTAAGTCATAACAAGCACTCATGACACTCTTACTCTTGATAATGCCAATCGGTTGACTTTATGAGTGAGTATAAACATAAGTTTTCATTCATTACATTCAGTTTTTGTAACTATTTCTGGTTATGAGGCCTTTACTTTTGCTTAGTCTCTTCGTTTACATCTCATGTTCAACTACTGAAGTATTTTGGATTTAAATTAGGTTGCCTTCGCATCACCTAGGATTTTCCAATTTATGCATTTGCCTTCTTTAGGTGTTCATACTTCTGTGTCATGTTTTGATAGGTTGTTAACAGAATCAGTGAGCAAATTATAGAGGAGCTTCAGTTTGACCAAACATCAGAATCGGTTTCAAGGGGTGTTATTGGATTATGCAGTGATGCCACTGCTGGCTTGTTCTATGCATATGACCAGAATTCTATTTTTCAGGTTTGTATCTCATGATGTGGCGGTTGGAAGAGAAATTAACTCAAAACAGAAAGAATAGAATTTCAATGGCAAAAACTGGAAGATAATGAAGCTGGAACTAGAAAAATAGGTTTAGAGTGCATAGAACGCTTCTAAAATGTAAATAGATTGATAATAATATAAGACATTTCTGTAAAACAGCATTGGCGGCCCAATTTATACTAGTTTTAGGTCTAAATCCTAATCCTTTTAGAAGAGGAATCACCATTAAAAGTTATAGGACTCATTTAGAATTCAAATAGTGCAAGGATTCCTGAACTATATAAGAAAACTAAAACTACTAAGGAAAATATTAAATCTGCCAGCGTCTTGATTGTTCTCTAGTCCTCTATTTTTATGTCAATGTTGCATAAGAAAGTAATTTATTCGTTTTGTCCACTGTATTGAGAAATAAATAGGTATCTGTTAACGATGAAGGGAGAGATATGTGGAAGGTGTATCTAGACATGAAAGAATATGCTGCAGCTTTAGCAAATTGCCGAGACCCACTCCAAAGAGACCAAGTATATTTAGTGCAGGTAATGTCTAATAAACCATGCTGCAAGTAAAATAGTAGCTGGTTTGTGATATATGAATTCAAGTTTAAAATTATGGCACCTTAAATTTATGTTTCATCTGCAAGCAGTATCTTTTGGAGAATCCTTGTTGTTATCTGGCCAGTGTATAACTGGAGTGGTTTCTGATGCAGGCAGATGCTGCTTTCACTTCCAGGGATTTTCTAAGAGCAGCATCTTTCTATGCAAAAGTGAATTCTCTGTTTCTTGATTTTATTTTTTAAAATAGCTCATTCATTATGTGATTTTGCCATTATTTAGAAGATGACATATAGTTTAACTAATAAGAGTTTTTTTTTGCCTTGTTTCGTTTTGCTTTATCTTCTTCTTTTCAGATTAATTACATATTATCATTTGAGGAAGTTACGTTGAAGTTTATTAGTGTAGGCGAACAGGTAAACTCAGGACCATTTGTATTTTCTACCATTATGGTCATGTTAGTTTCATTTCAACAAAATGATTGCATGTCATATGCTTCATATCATGTTTTCTGCCAGAAGTTGTCCATGCTTCTTCCACATTGAATACATAAATTGTCCATGCTTCTGCATAAATAGATAAATAGCAAATGCAATACTAAAACGAGAGTTTGAGAAGGATTTTAGTTCCCCATCATTAGTTCACATGTGACCCTTAATGCTTCATTGAGTAAACTTAAATTGGGTCAACACTCAACGTAGTGTAAATTGGGTCAACACTCAACCTAGTTTTTGTATTTTAACTATGCTTATCATTCTATTTATATGAATTGCACACATAATATGGTTTTTACTATTGGTAGTGAGAAAAAGTTACATCTGCATTTAATTTATGATAACTTCTGCTTTCTGGGCTGCCAAAAGAAAAGGATTGGCTTGTACAAAGAAATTCTTACTTAGCTTTGCTTACATGCAGGATGCTTTGCGAACTTTCTTGTTGCGGAAGCTGGATAATCTTGCCAAGGATGACAAGTGCCAAATAACAATGATTTCCACATGGGCAACTGAATTGTACTTGGATAAGGTTTTACTTATTTATCTGACATGTGTCTTCGATAAAAAACTATCTCAGATATTTGGTCTTAACTGGCCTTTGATCCTCTAGATTGATTGCATTGTCAATTTAATATATGTTACTGGCACAAGAGAGAAACAAGCATGGGTTTGATATATGCATCTGACAATACCAGACATTTCTGAAGTTTTTCCTCTGTTCTACTTCTAATGTTCCACTTTTATGTCTGCTTCTCTCAAAGGTCAAATGCTAATATCTACTGAAATTAAATTGAAAAAAATGAAAAGCGAGCATTTTATATTATTTGTCAGGCATGACCATGCTAGTGGATGATTTGTTTCTTGGAGGTCATGGTATGTCAGTCCTTTTCCATCCTTGTATCATCCACATTTTGAATCTAAGCTAATTAATCAAAATTTTATCTGCTTCTATTTTACTTTAAGCAGAAATTTTTTTGTAAGAGTATGCAGCTTCTTTTGAAATGTTCTTGGACATTCTTCACTTGTTGCATTAGTAGTAAGTAATAATTCACCTCTGCTATGTTTGTTACTACATGAAAATTTTTAGTTGCTGAATGAGTTGTAATGTTTTAGCATGTAAAAGTTCTATTGCTTGAAAGTTTTTCAATCCATATCTGCATCAAAAATTAGTATCTGAGATCATTAAATTTTAGCAATGAATTTCACATTCAATTTTCTAGATAAATCGGCTACTCTTGGAAGAGGATAATGCTTTGGATAAACGTAGTTCTGAGTACCAATCAATCAATCAAGAGTTTTGTGCTTTTCTCGGTGACTGCAAGGATGTCTTGGATGAGGCAACTACTATGAGACTTCTAGAGAGGTAATCATATAAATTTTTGGTAGTGTTTGACATTTATTTAGCCTTTAGAGCTACAATGTCTGTCTTTAGTCTTATTTGAGACAAATGTGCTTGGAACCATTGATGAATAACCAATTTTTCTTTTTTGATGTGATTCCATTCTATTAATATTAGTTCCTTATTATACTGCATGTTAAATAACTCTTTTGCACTATGATAGTTGTGCCCAACATCAAACCATCTAGGGTATCCTTGCTTCCACATGCATAAGTTGCTATTGGTTTTTTTGTTTGACTTCTTGATTGTTCTTGTATGTTAAAAATATGCTGGAGTGAATTTTAGCTCAAATACTTTTCTGCAGCTATGGCAGGGTTGAAGAACTAGTGTATTTTGCTAGTCTGAAGGAACAGTATGAAATTGTAATTCACCACTATATTCAGGTGCTTTCACAGCCTTTGTTTATTTTCTGAATATTGTTGTTACTTGGCATGCTTTGTAGTTTAGTTTAATTGGAGAATGCAAAATTGTCCTCTATTTTCTTTTTTATTTAGTGGTGATAGAGGTTGAGAACATAAAACAAAACTAATGAATACTATGTTTGCCTTCAACTTTAGTGTGATAAATCCTTCTAATTTGAGAACACGGTCATTTTGACAGTAACAGTTAGGTTTTAGTAGGTTCGTCAAGTAAAAAAGCTGTATCTTCATTTGGTCAGATACTCTTCGTTGATAGTGTCTGTTAGCTGACAGTGGTGGTTAGGATTCTTTATTTCTTCTCTAAGCACACACTGTTTTTGGTAAAATAAAATTATATTAACTGACTAAATAGAGTTACAAAAGCATGATAGAGAATAAGTCAGCCTGCAAATTAAAAAAGCAAAAGGAATATCATGAAACAGCAGCCAATCACACTGATTGTCACCTAAGCAAAAGTCCCCTAAAATCACGTGAAGCCTGACACCACAGAGAAAGGAAAACTATCCTATTCCTCAGCAATGGCATAGAAAGTGTTTTTTTATAGAAGATTTCTAGCATCTGACCAAACAGGTACACCATATGACAGCACACATAGTACAAAACCATAAGTGTGTGTGAGTGTGTAGGCATGTAGGCAGGCAGCTTTTTATGCCTGAGTTCTTGTTCCTGCCGATTCATATTATTAGTTTGCCTTTGTTTTTTGGTGGGTGGGTGGCGTTTAACTCCAGCGAGGAGAAACAAGGAAAGCATTGGAAGTGCTTCAGAAACCTGCTGTTCCAATAGACCTTCAGGTACATGTTTAAGTGTGATTTGAAATATGGTTCATTTCCCAATCATGGATGGCAGCGAGGTTTTTTGCTGTAATGCTTTCTGTACTCTTAAGAGTCCACACCACCTTGTTTTTAGTCCTATTTTCTATAAAGGTACTTAGTGAGATTTTTTTTTGCTTTGCAGTACAAGTTTGCCCCAGATCTCATTGTTCTCGATGCATATGAAACAGTTGAGTCATGGATGACCACAAAAAACCTGAACCCAAGAAAACTGATACCTGCAATGATGCGTTATTCAAGTGAACCTCATGCAAAGTAATGGGTCCAACTTTTTTCAATTATTACATTTTTCTTTTTATCAGAGGGGTGTGCATTTTTACTTCTGTAAGCATTAAAACGAGCTCAATTTTCTTGTGAGAGTCTCCATTATTATTAGTTGTTTTTGGCTCTAAACAAGACTTGTAAATGATAGAAAGTCTGAGTTTAGCTTTGGTGCTGCTGCTCACACCAATAAAAAATTACTTTGTCAAAGAAAGTTTGTGTCTTGTTTCATCAGACATGACCGTCAATTGATAGATCAATAGTTATAAATTGCAATAACCTTCAGAAGTTCTATTTCCTGTTCAGTTACCTAACTTATAGATGTTGGATTATGTATTTGATGTTTCTGTTGAATTGTGGATGTCTTTTCACTGCAACTATGTGTCACCTGCAGGAATGAAACCCATGAAGTCATCAAATATTTGGAATTCTGTGTTCATTGTTTGCATAATGAGGATCCTGGAGTTCACAACTTGCTTCTTTCTCTCTATGCTAAACAGGTTGGGTTTGTTCTTAGAATTTTAACAGGTGGAAATGTCTTTAAGTTTGTAATTTCATATTTTGTTTGACATGCTCCATATCATTTTAAGATTTTGATTTGAATTGTTTACTGACAAAAGGTTAAGCATGCCAGTCGGTCTGTATCTGGATATACAAGTAAACTATATGTATTTTCTGGATCCTTTTGATGCCAGAATAGTCATTCCAAGTTAAGTATGCCAGTCGGTCTGTATCTGGATATACAAGTAAACTATATGTATTTTCTGGATCCTTTTGATGCCAGAATAGTCATTCCAAACTTTCTTGCCCCTGAAGCTATTCCATGAAAGCACTTGAGTTATTTTATCCTTTTATTTTCTTCACCCACGAGTTTTTGCTCAAACAGTACCATCACAGTTCCTTTGAGGGTTGCCTTGATATTTTGTTTCATTTACATTTAGGAAGATGATGATGCACTTTTGCGTTTCCTACAATGCAAGTTTGGGAAAGGACGAGAAAATGGTCCGGATTTCTTCTATGATCCCAAGTATGCCTTGCGCCTTTGCCTCAAAGAAAAGCGGATGCGTGCCTGTGTTCACATATACAGCATGATGTCCATGCACGAAGAAGCAGTTGCTCTTGCTCTACAGGTGATATTTTAGTGCCTCTAGATCCTACTGCAATTTGTTTTTATAGAAATTTGATGTGCTCCAGTTTGCCAGTAGCCAGTGCTGAAACCAAGTAAAACTTAGGGCATCAAGTTTTGAAAGAATCCATGAGAAACTCAAATCTAAGCTAGAAGTCTTGCAATCTGACCCAGATCAGTTTTCTGCAAGTTCTAGCAAATATGGCTAGAAATTTAGAAGGTCAGGGTTAACAAATGAACACTGGATGGAATAAAATCTGAGGAAAGGGATAATTCATGTTTGAAATTTTATTTTCTGAAATCCACCACCAAATTTGTTTGCAGATTTTTTTCTTCTTTTCATGGGGGCTGTCATTCTTACCAAACCCTACAAATTTTGCTTTACTTTCATCCACCAGACACCTCATAGAATTATTTAACCCATTACAATTTTTAGACAAGATAGTTGAAGGGAACCAAAATTCCAAGTTGAATAAGACACCATAGCCCCAAGGAGAAAAGGAAAAGGCCCTTAAGAGTTCTCTCAAACTGAATTTACAGACACCTCCTAATCCAAGGAGCTGAGAAATGAAATTGGTTTTTCCTCTAGTTTTCAGCCACCCATTTAGATTCATAGATGAGACACAATCTTGTAACTTATTTTATGTATCTCTGTGTGGTCTTGTGCTATTTTGGCATATTTTCCCCCTTGTAATTAGGTTGACCCCGAGCTTGCAATGGCTGAAGCTGACAAGGTGGAAGATGATGAAGATTTGAGAAAGAAGCTTTGGCTTATGGTTGCCAAGCATGTTATTGAACAAGAAAAGGGAACTAAAAGGGAGAATATAAGGAAGGCAATAGCATTTCTCAAGGAAACTGACGGCCTTCTAAAGATTGAGGATATATTACCATTCTTTCCAGACTTTGCCCTAATTGATGACTTCAAGGTAATCTTGTTACCCTGATGTTTTGGGATAATTTTCCATGACATTGTTGATCCTTTCTTACCTTATTTCAAATATTATCTCTCCTCCGATTGCCATTTGAGCTGCTGTGTGCCCTTCTAATTTTATGCCTGTTATGAACATTCTGCAACATGAGTATTTTAATGTCCCTTTGCTACTGGCTTCTATACTAGAGTTGACTCTCTTGTGTGAGTGTAGGAGGCAATTTGCTCATCATTGGAGGATTACAACAACCAAATCGAACAGCTAAAACAGGAGATGAATGATGCTACACATGGCGCTGACAACATAAGAAATGATATTAGTGCACTTGCTCAAAGATATGCTGTCATTGACCGTGATGAGGAATGTGGGGTATTGGCCATTCCAGTCTTTAGTTCCATTCACAATCTGCATGCTAAAGCTACACTAGATCTTTTTCCATGTACTTGCATTGGTTGGGATATCACTTTACCCTTCACTTGCCTTAGGAGTAAAAGGATGCTTTTTTTGGCTCACTCTCACCTGTGAAACTTTTTGCTGAAGTTTTCCATGTACTCTAAAAGATTCCAAGGCTGAAAATAGGTGGGCCTAAATAGATCTTCCCCTTGTACTATGTTTATTTTAATTGGTGTCATTACCTTGCTGTCATCACACTGTAGTTGGGTTATAGGAACTAGATCTTGGACTTTGGAGATAGTCCCAGCCTTCAGTATTTCTGCATGAGGTGGTTCTTCTCATGATTCAAACTTGGACCCCACGGTTGGTAGTCCAAGATTTTTACTGTTCCATAAAGCAACTGTTTCCAGTTGCATAGCTCATATTTGAACTTGTTAAATTCTGTTGTCATCTTACTGAATTTTTTCTTCTCAGGTTTGTAAGCGCAAAATCTTGATCGTGGGTGGGGACTACCGCATGTCTCGGGGCTATACATCAGTAGGACAAATGGCTCCCTTCTACGTATTTCCATGTGGGCATGCCTTTCATGTGCATTGCTTGATTGCCCATGTGACATGTTCGGTCAATGGAACTCAAGTAAGTTGATGTGCAGCATTTCTCACATGGTATTTTTGGTTAAATGCTACTGTTGCAGATTTGAGAATCAAGATGACAATTTACTTGGTAGGTGCAACTTGAAAGTCAAAGTAACTTATAATCTGATTAAATAGCCAATCGTAATACCATTTATTTCTACCTGGAATGGCATGAAAAGCACATCCATTAATGGCTACAACATTAATCAAATCGGAAAGCATCACTTGGAAATGCATTATGTTTCACTAGCACGACCATTAAAACTACTAGGCCTCTGCTGGTCAAACCCACCATCCTTTTCTCTTGAGGATGGAAGAAAAAAAGAGCATTGATTGGTGACAACTTGTGCAGATTGTAAGAATTGCATTTGTTAGTTTTATAGTTAGTTCTGAACGGAGGAATTATGCTGGCAAAATTGTGATTGAATGATCATCTGGATTGTGGATAACTATATCTGCACAAGCTTATTATCCTACTTGTGCCCTGAAAATTGCTTCTGCATTTGTGAAATTTCTGGTTGTAAAATATCTCACTTGCAGGAACTTCGTATTTGATCTGACCTTTTCAACCTCTTTTTTGTTTTTTGTTTTTTTTTTTTTTTT
>SRLM01000064.1:608439-651347 GCA_015708895.1 Populus ilicifolia | reverse complement strand
TTTTTTTTTTTTTTTTTTTTTTTTTCAAATGAACGATGCAGGCAGAATATATACTGGATCTGCAGAAGCAGCTTACGTTGCTTGGTGACGGAGCTAGGAAAGACATGAATGGTGGCCTAACCGAGGATTCCATTACTAGCATGACTCCTGCAGATAAGGTCTGTTTTATGTATGTCATTTACAAGTAAACATTTAGTGGCAATATGAAGTAGTTTTTAATTTTCAATAGCAGTCTTCACTTTCAGTGAGATTTTTGCATAGACTTAATACAGGTTAATGGCTTTTGTGTACACAACTGAAAACAATATATACCTCCTGTTAATAACAACTATGAACTAAAGCTTGGTAATGGTGAATTTAATCGACTTTCTTATGTCGTGATCTCCAGCTCCGCTCTCAGCTGGATGATGCAATTGCAAGCGAATGTCCATTTTGTGGTGAATTGATGATCCGTCAGATCTCTTTGCCTTTTATACTCTCTGAAGAAGCACTGCTGGTTAATTCATGGGAGATAAAACCACAAAACAACCTTGCGAACATGAGGACCCTCTCTTTACCGGTATGACCATACCCGACTTTTGTGGCTGCATGCTTGTCATTTAGTGTTCTGCTTGCTTGTGGCAATATAATTATCAACAATTTTAGATAGCTTTTGAAAGGGTTTTTGCTGCTTGCTTATCCATATGGAATGAAGAGTTCCCACCTTAAGAACCAACAAGAACAAAGATGTTTTTATTGTTATTTTCGTAGTGTTATACATTATTAATTGTAAATTTGATTGTTTTGTTTTTGTAAAGAAAAAAAAAACCACATAAAAGAGTGTCACATTTTAAGAATACTGAAGTATCTGCGGTACTCAAGTAAGCGCTCCTGATAAGATGATGTTGTGTTTCTATGAATTTTGTAAATATATTTAATTAAAAATATTTTTTTATTTAAATCAGAATTTAGTTTTAATCAAAAGTTAAAAGTTTTAAATTTAAATTTACTAGTTTTCAAAAAAGTATATTCAAGTTATTTTAATCGAAAAATACTCTTAATTCATTTTTGTTATAAATTATAAATTATTTATGAAAAAAACTTTTGAATCAAAACTTAAAGTCAAATTTTACTTTTTATAAATTATGTCAAAGGGATTCTTAATCACGAAACTTTTTGGCCTTTAAATTAAAATTGGCTTAAAATAGACCATTGAAATTAAGAGTTGATAACCTCCATCATGCTACATCTTGCGTGCCGTTACAGTTTACACTATGCATTTAAAAACTATAATTTCTACCCTAAAATTAAAATTAATGGATTTAACTTTTATTTCTGAATTTTTTGAAAAATTCAGATTTTTATTTTCTTAAAATATGCTAAGAAATATATCACTCTCATTTTATCAATTACACTCCTTTCTAAAGAAATATTTGTGTTTTTGTTTATATAATTTATAAAATCAAGTCAATTTCTTTTCTTTTTTTCTTTTTTTTAAAAAAGGCTTCTATATATTTTTTTTTAAATAATCATATCATTTATGTATTTACCTAGTCCTGTCACTTGTGCTATACCAGATAGAATTTCAAGTTAATTTTGAATATAATAAAAAAATGTGTTAATGTTGTGGATATATTTTAAAATATTAATACTTTTTTAGTTAAGGAACACAAATATGTTTATGCTACAGGTAAGATTTCAAGTCATTTTTTAACATGAAAAAAATAACTAATTTATGAATATGTTTTCATGTATCATATATTTTTATTTGAGAAACAAAAGGATGTTTGTGCTTTATAAAATAAACTAAGAAATATATAAATTTATAAATTAATACTAATTAAAAATTAAAATAGAAAACTAATCTTCATAATAAAAATAAAAGATAGATGCACAAATAAATATTTTACACTGTCATTTTTCTTTAAAACATTTTCATTCATTTTATCTTAGTGGTTGAATGTGTTAGTAATAAAAAATTATTTATGTTTTTATAAAAACTTCATATAAATGCATTTAATTCATATAAAATGTATTAAAAAAATTCAAAGAAAATCAAAATCACTTTAAAGTATCATGTAATATATATATATATATATAAAGAGGTAATAGTAAACAAGATCATACGTTAATAGGTCAGATCTACATGTCTAGTCTTAATAAAAAAAAAAACTTAAGTGTGCCTTGTGGTTTTTTTTTTAATTAGAAGAGGACAATGTCAACTCTTGCATTTAAAAAACAAAAAATTAGACAATAAGTAATTTATTTTAGAATTAGGATCCAAGGATTCCAAAAATTCAAATTTTAACATTTTTTGTTTTTTAAAAACACCTTTAAAATTCAATATAAACATCTAAAAACCACTTGTCAACCTCAAAACACTAAAAAAAAAATCAACCAAATAACAAATCAATATTGATGTTTTTTTTTCTAAAATATTTATAGGAAACATCTTTTTTAAACTCCTCTAGAAAAGATGAGTCCATTAATATAAAGAATGTTTTTATGGGTGGTTGAAATGTGGTGATTTCACATCTTTTTTCTTCTTTTTTTTTATCTATTTTTTTTTAATAGTCTCTCTCTTCTCAAAACTAGAAAGTGAAAAAAAAAAATTTAGACCAAAATATCTTTTTGAGTGATTTTCAAATTGGCCACACTGGTTTTCATGTGTTTTACGTTTTCTTTCTTTGAATGTTGCTTTTATTTTATAAATGTAAATCATCTCATCGAATAGACCATAAAAAAAACAATAAAAAAAGTTTAAATATGAAAATTAAAAAAAAATAGAAGTGTTGTTCATATAAATAACACCATCCAAAATCTTTTCGTTATCCTAAGAATAGTAATATATTTTTTAATAAATCATTAAAAAAAATCTTATTTAAAAACAAACAAAAAGAAATACATTTTACTTGATTTTTCCTAATAATATCAAAATGAAATGAATAATTTATCATATTGAATCCTTTCAAAGTACCAAGTAGAACATATCAAGAAAAATTAAGAGGCATTGATGTTTCATTGTATATATATTTAAAATATTATGGATTTCTATAATGTAATGATATTTTTTGCCTTCCTAAACAAAAACAATGAACTGGTGATTAGGGGTAAAACAATCTTTTTATTAGGATTTATTGGTCATTATCATATTGATTCGGGATAAATTGATCTTTTTATATTTTTTAGCACAATAAAATAACTTAATAACTCTTAAAAACAAAAATTATTAAATTGATGTTTAAGGGCTTTTAATGCTTTTTTTAATACAATAAAATAACTAAATTATCCTTAAAAGAAAGAGTTACCAAACTTGCATTTAAGAGAAAAGTTTTAGCTATAATCAAGTTGATTGAGCGCCAATTTAGTTATTTAATAAATATAAATTTTATTTAAAAAAATAATTGATACATGCATTGCATATGTCAACATATGGGTTATGCCCGCATTATTCAGGTAGCAAGTGGGAGGGCTTCTAACTACCAAATAATGGCTTCCATAGCAACATTCAAATCATTTTAGCTATCTCTCTATTTTTAGACGACATGTGTGGCCAATGGACCTTTAATTTGGTATCGATAACCTTTTCTTTATGTTTTTTATCCTTCTTGATTTTTGCACTTGACTCTCTAAATTTTCAAAACTACCCTTCAATTTGTTTTTTCTTCTTTAGATTTGACCCATGTTTTTTATTATTATTTATTTTATTTGAAATAATCTATAAACTAAGAATTTTTTTATTTCATCCTAATTTGATATTTTTATCTATCAAATTTGATCTCTTTCTTTCAATTGTTATTTTTATTTTATTGAAATAATTTTAAAACTGAATTTATTCTTGCAATTTGATCCTCCTATAATTTTTTTCCTATTAAATTTGATCATCATTATTTTGATTACTATTGTTTTATTTTGAAAATTTTTTAAATTGATATTTTTTTTTTAATTTCATTCCTAGATATTAAATTGGTTATCAATTGAGCTTCTTAATTGAGCCCGAGTTAAGAATTTCATGAGTTGTAAGTTTGAAAGATTAACTCAAGTTTAAGAGATTGAGACAAATTTGTTTGTTTGCTTTTTTTTTTAATTTTATAATCTTATTGTTTTTAGTTTTATCCTTCAGCGTTTATTTAATTGAAGTTTGGGTTATGTTATTTTTTTTATTTACTTTCTATAGGATTTTTTTTATTGATTTTGAAAATGATTTGGGCTATTTAAGATTTTTTTATTAGTTGTTTGTTAAGTTTAGCTTTTAAAAAAAAATCTTGTTTTGAATTAAATTAAATTAATTGATTAAATATAAGTATAAGATGTTTATTTTATGATATTTTGTTTGATTTTCTTTATAGGTCATTGCTTTTATGACGCTCATGATCTTTTTCAGTGTTGTACTACAACCTTTTGTGTAGGGGTGAGTAAAAAACTGAAAAACTAATTAAATTGAGAAAACTAAAAGAAAGATAATCTTAAAAACCTAACCATAAAAAATAAAATCAATTACAATATTTAGAAAAACTTTCGGTTCGGTTTCATAATGCTAAAATCAATAAACTCAAATCGAACCAAATCGGTTCAAATTTAAAAAAAAAGTTCTATAAATACCTCTCACATAGACACGTCACACAACCCACACCATACCTACTCAATCCTCACAGCCTCCCATAACATTCAAAACTCATAAGTCTACATCGAATTCTTTGTTCTTTAATCTTCATTAATTTCATTATATAATGTTCATCAGTTATCACTATATCTTACAAACCAAACACCCTCACCCAAGCTCTTACATGTCACACCTAACCTTCCAATCTTCATTTTTCAATTTGCATCTCTAGATCTATCATCCTAGCAACACCTCTGAGCATCAGCAACAATAAGATTTCTTTCTGTTTTTTTTTTCATAATAGTTTTTTTTTATTTTAGCACTATCCTGGTTATGTCACAAAAATAGAAATCCAACAGAACTTATTGATAGAAAGTAAAAATTAATTTGACATTTAATAATTACTTTATGAGTAATGAAATAAGTTGATGAATATATTTAATTAGGCAGAAGAGAGACAAAAAAAATATGTAGCTTTTGATGATAAGTGATCTTTAGTCTTAGTAGTTGTTTGAGTTGTTGGATTATTGGCAGCGTATTTTTTTTATAGAAATTGTAGTGGTTTGGTGTTGAGGATGTAGTGGTTTGGTGATGAGGGTGACTAAAGTAGATGACTAATGGAGGCAGGAAAAATGAGGGCTAGATTTAATTTTATAGTTTGGGTTGTTAGCAATTGCTAGGTTTTTTTTTATTAAAGGAAGATGAGTAAAGAAAGTGGCAATGGACACTCATCAATGTTTATTGTGGTGGTAGTAATTTGTGTTTAAGAGTATATTTTTGGGTTTGTGATAGTGAGGAGTGATTGATTTCTATGATAGAGCATGATGTGTTTTATGTTTACGAGGGAGGTCAATTGCTTGAGAAAAGGCTGGCATGGATTCAACACTATCATGTAAGCTGCTGGTGATGAAGATGAGTTTGATTTTGTGGTTTTTAGATGTTAAAAAATAATATAGGTTTTTTTTTTTAATTTTTGACATAGAAAACCAAACCAAATGAAAACCGATTTGTTGGAATTGGGTTCAATTTTTTTTTTAATTTTTTTTGTCATAGGTAAAACCCGAGCCAAATCGAAAACGATCATTTCTACTCTTGCGGTGGCATTAAGATTATTTTGATGAGTTTTTTCTTGTGGTGAGACGGTATTATCAAAGAAACAAGTTTTTAATTGATTTTTTTTATTCTCTTATAATATTAACAATTTATTTTTTATAATTAATTATTAAAAAAATATTTCACTTCATTGACTATTAAAAACTTTTTGTTAATCAATTGAGTGAATTTATTGAAATAAATCAATAACCTAAATTTTAGATTTTATTTTACCTTTTTTAAAACAAAACATCACTTAAACCCTGTTTTTTACATTAAAAAAAAAAATTAACGCGGCCTGGAACATATCACATGACGCTTATCTATTCCAAGTTTCATTATCTTTTTTGGGGCTATTTAATAATTTTATGTTATTTCAAATAAAAATCAATTCAATTTTTAACGATCAACAAACAGATTCTGTTTTACGAAAATTGGAAAGTGCAAGAGCTGGAACAAACTATTATATGAAAAATTAAGGTCGTGATTGATGTTCATGTAAGAATATGTAAGAATAGACATTCCATGTTGATGCTTGAATATTATGTTTTGTCTTCTTCTTCTTTTTTTTAAAAAAAAGAAATCTTATTAAAAATGAAACTTCCTGAAGAGATGTGGGTTTTGAAGTTCACAATATTTAATTTGAATATTCAATCATAATGGGTATAAATATAAGTAAATAAATAAGACAAAAACAGTGCAATATTATTTTTAACATTTTGTTTCTGTACAAATTCACAATAATTTTTTTTTCCATCATCTCCTTATCCTCGCAATAAATTCACAATGTAAAGTCAATCCCCTCTCATCATTGATTCCACAACTCACCCCCTGGTCACTTGCCTCGGACTCTACAACTCACTACTGGGTCAATCGATCACAATACACTACCTGGTCAACTCTGGCCAAATCCCCCAGGCTGCAGGCCAACACACCGCTGAGTTGATCGGCTAAAGATCACCACCTAGTCAATCACCTTGGACTCTGAAACTCATCACTGAGTCACTCGGTCACCGCGACCTTCTCACCCTGGTTACCCCTGGCCCCAGCAATTCAAGTACATGACTTGTCGGAGAGACTCATCGTTCTGCCTCACTCCCTCTTCCGATCCACAACCTCCAAGACCAATACAATCCGATCCGACAGAAGCAGCAGCAAGTGGCCGGATCTCCACCACATCTCCGCCAGAGAACACCCTCCTCTTGCCATGGTGCAGTGATTTTAAGCTGGATTTCCAGCTTTGATCAGGGTATCCAACTGCAGCCACGGTAGCTGCCATCCAAACCCGGTTCAAATAACTCATTTCTGGGGTCTTCCGATCTATTGGGGGAACAGAAATTACAGATTGCAGTGAGAGAACTATATCAAGCTTCGACTAGTGTTTTGAAGGAGGCGTGGGTGTGTTATTTTATAAAAGGGCAAGTAGCGGATTTGTAAAATCAGGAAACAGGAAGTGGTTTTACTTTATAAAATGGTATGGGGACGGGCGTGAGGCTCGAGGCTCTATATCTTGGATGAGTGGATGGTGGACAGAAGTGAAGTTTTCTTGAGTTTCTCAAGAGAAATTGCAGTATTGATGTGATTGAAATTGTTAATTTGTTGCAATTTTCTCCGCAATTATAAGAAAAGCTAAAAGACGTGGGAAACCTTTGAATTTTTTTCTTTCTAAACACTGCGGTAAATTTTTTATTTTTTAATACATAACTTTTCATCATACTTTTTTTAAAAAATTATTTTTATTTTTTAATATTGATATAGTAAATAATTTAATTTTATAATTTTATCATTTTATAAAATTAATGTCTAGTTTGTGAATTTATTAAAATATCATTAATTGCTCTAGTTTATAGTTTTGATATGTTTTTTTAATTAAACTTGGTTTTTATAGTTTATTTTTATGTGGTTAAAAAATTAATTTTAAAATAAAATTATATTATTAAACTTTATAAAATAACAAAAATTAAAATATGTGGAGAAAATCACTTTTTACCTGACACTTATTAACACCTATTATGCTGTATATTACAATAATAATCCATGAGATTTTCTTCCCTTTCTTTTGAATTTTTGTTGTTATTTTTTAAAAAATATTTTTTATTTTATCTTTTAAATTTAAAATTATTAAAAAATTAACTTTATGATTTACTTCTTTAAATTTTATCTTTATATAAGGTTAGTGCTTAAATTGCCTATATTTAAAAGTTTGATGGGTTGTTTATTTTTTTAGTTGAACTTAATTTTTTTTATAGTTTATTTTTCTTATATGGTTAAAACATAATTTAAAAAAATTTATATTAATAAACTTTATGAAATAATAAAAATTAAATGAAGTGAAAAAAACATTGTTTACCCACAGACATTACACAATAAATAACAATAATAATTCATAATATTTTGCTTTCTTTCTAGTTTTTTTCCTTTTTGAATATTTGTTATGATTTTAAAAAAATTATTAATTTTATTAAAATATTTAAGAATTTAGATTCATAATTTATTTTTTTTACTTTCATAATGTCAGCATAAGTGGCTGATTGAGTTGATTTGTAGATCTGAAAAGTTTAACTTTTTTAAATTATATTTTTAATTCTTAGATAATGAATTAATTAAGAATTTAATTTTATAATTAGTTTCATTTAGCATTTGATAAGGTTATCGCGATGTAAAAACAAACATCTTGGTATTAGGTTGATATTTAATTTCACAATCTTTTAATTTTATTATCATATTGTTTAAAAAAACAAATTATAATTTTCATGGAGTTCATAACCCAATTTATAAGTTTGATAAATTTATCCACTGATATGATATGTTTTTTTTTTGTACTTAATATTTTAATTATTTTTAATTATATCTTTTAATATTGGATTGATTGAGAAATGTACTGTATTATTAATTTTTATTTACTTACGAGGGATAGTTGTCTTAAATAAATTTTTATTTTTAAGATGATATTTAATTTTATAAACATCTATTTTTATCATGTAATAAAAAAATTATAATTTTTTTTATAAAACTCAACAAAACCCATGACCCAAGTGGCAAATAGCAAAGTTAATTTAATATATTAATGTTTTAATATTTTTTTTTGAAAATAATTATCTTAAAATTCTAATAAATCAAGGTATTATCATGGCTATTTAAAAAAAAAGTTCAAATAGTATAAAACTTTTTTATATATATAAAAACGTTTAAAAGCGACGTGTTAATTTATTTTTTGTTAGCCATTTCATTCATCTAATTCAAATCTCTCGTAACCCAACGATATTGGAGATGAACATTACACGTTACTAGTTGAAAAATGTAAAATCTTAAAGTTAGGTATTTAATTATTTATGTTTTCTGATAGTATGACAACGAGTTTTAACTTGTTTTTTAGTTAAAATTTATTTTTTAAAGAATTATATTTAATTTATTTTAATGTGATAATATTAAAAATAAAAAATTATTATTTTAATATTTTTTTAAAAATACTTTAAAAAACAATAAACATCACATCCCTCAAAATTCACCTCTTGGTATTACTTTGTAAAAAGATTAGACGTTAACATCAACGTGTAAACGCTTGCTGCTATTTCCCATCATAATGACTCCCGCTACTCACCTTTTGCTTAGACGGTACAAAATGTCAATTTGTTTCGTGGAATTTTGAGTGCCCATCGACGTCGATATACTGTGAGAATTTTGGAGCAGGTAACGGGAGGAGTCAACTGGTGTTGACAGTATCCCAACACCAATAGTAACCCAACACCTACTTGATGTACCCTCGAGGATTTGCCAAGTGGATAATTTTATCCTTTTCTTTTCTTGCCAGTCACGTGACAGGAGACACGTGCTGTGATGAGAATTGGCAGCAGGCAGCAGGGTATGGATGTCACGTGCTGGAGCCCAAGATCAATTATTGTTCTTGTTAATGATAGAAAATAACAGGGGAAGCGCCAAAGCCATTGACTGCTCGCAAGGGAACGTCACCTGACTTGGATTTCTTCGTGGATTCTGTGGAATTCTTTTGGTAAGATTTAATTTTGATTCCTCAAGTATTATCCATTTCTCTTGTTTTATTCTAAATGGCTACAATTGTTTTGTGGAGCCATGAAGGACTCGATTGAAGAATGTGTGATACTTTAGGGATTTATCAAGAGTGATACTTTAGGGATTTATCAAGAGCTTATTTTTAGACTGTTTTATTTGGATCCATGATTAATCACAATTATATATCTTGTCTAGTGGTTAAACATGCATATACCAGCTATTTAATCATGAATTTATACAAAATAACCAAAACATAATATATGGTATATGAGGATGCGATTAGAACAAAGAAATGACTAAAAAAATTTAAAAGATTTCAGGACCAATTGTGGGTTAAACATGCATATACCAGCTATGCCATAGTTACAATACTTGACGTGAGGTTCAGTTTGTGGAATGGTCAAGTCTATTCATGAATAAATAAATAAAAGTTATTTAATGAAACAACCCTATTTTAATAATAGTTTGGTCCATGTCATCATCTCTGTTCTTATCTTACGTGAAGACTTGCATTTAATTTCTTCAAGTAATGTATAAATTGATACGAGAATATTTCATTAATGCATGCACAAGTTGGTTCAAGATCATTCATTATCATCCAATAAAAAAAATGATTTGCATCAATTTCACAGAATAATAATAATAAATAAAAAGAGAAAGAAGAGAATTTAGATCATGAAAGGATGGTTTCTGCCATAATGAACGTCTTGCACGGAAGTAGCCAAAGGCGAAGTAATCTTTATAATTACCAGAGGAAGAATGTATCAGACAAGAGCAACATCGAGCTGAGATGACACCACAGAAAGAGGAGTACGGGTTAAACATGGCCTTACTGCATGGCGGGAGGAAACCACAGAAAGAGGAGTACGGGTTAACCATGGCCTTACTGCATGGCGGGAGGAAACAATAGACAAAAAAAAAAAAAAAAAAAACACAACTCTCTCAAATTGTTTACGGGATTGAGTGTCTCTATACTCGCTGAGATGGATGAATCTGGTTCAATCTCACCATGTCAAGCTGCTATCTGTCTCCACTGTGGCATTGAGTTTTCTGGTGAGATCCACCCAGCAGCTTTAATCAAGAGTTTATTTGAATACAAGGATATGAATCATGGCTGCCCTGCCCTTTACATGCCCGTTTATAAGGACAGAGAAGAATTGTTTTCCACTTTTTAGATAATAAAAAAAATAAAAATCCACCAAACTCTGCAACCCACTTGGGAGAGGAACAGCATCCTCTTTCCATGGAGGGTCCCCAGATATCACCATGTCCATGAATTATTACATTGTTTGGAACCCCAGCAATTATATTTTGGAGCTGCAATTCCTTTCTAGCCTTGAATAATGTCTCTCTATCTATCTCTCCCTCCCTCTCTCAATAATACTGATGATTTAACTATTTAGATGCTGATAAAGTGGTAAAAATTTAGAGTTAAAAAATTTGTTTTTTTTTATAGTTTTATATTGTTATAATATAAGAAAGTTGATACTAAAACTGATCTCAATATCCACATTAATTTTAAAAAAAAATACTGATGCTTTTATATTAACACCTATATTTTAGTAGATCTAAATCTATCTATCTATGTAAACAATGACTTCAATAATTATTAAACTTTCGTCTAGAGAATTTATCTGGTTAACTTTTAATTTAAATTCATTTGATTTGGTTAAATTTAAGTGATTTAACAAATTGATTGTTATATTTAGCTATGTCAAAACCAATAATTTTTTTTTAAAAAAAAAATATCATACAAATTTTGTTAAAAAACTGATAGACTTAGATGAACTAATTATCTTTTATATTTTTCAACTTTCCCATTATTCTCAATTGTTCTTATGTTTCAATAATTTTTTTGAAAAAAATTATTTTTAGTTTATTTTTTTACTTCAAACAATTAATTTTGGTATTTTTATATTATTTTAATGTATTAATATTAAATATAATTTTTTTTAAATAAAAAAATTTCAATACATTTCTTAACCAAAAGCATTTTAAAAAGCAAACGAAATCATAATACCAAATGGATACTTATTCAACCATGTTTTATGTAATATTTTTTTATTTGAGTAATTGTTTTTTGATTAACATATGTATTCAAACTAGATTGTGTATATCTCAATTAATTTTACAGGTTTTAAAATTAATAATTATGTAATAGCCCTGACAAAATTTAAATTTAAAATCATTAAAAAACAAACCTGTAACTTAATAAGTCTTGGGATTATTTAGGAGTAATTTTTTTTTTATTTAGGAGTAATTTATTTATGCTAGATGAGGACATTTTGGATGTTATTTAAGTAATCAAAGGCAATATAATACAGAGATGGAAGGCATGAAAAGGACTAACATAAGAAATGGGAATTTATTTTTATAGGAAATAGTCATGGCACACCGCATTCCAGGCACTTGATCACCATCATTAGAAGGATAATTTAATTGCAGGGGACCAAAAGAGAATCAGAACCAAATCCAGATCTCTATCAAAATCCATCCCACTATCTCATCACCTTATCAACAAAAGAAAATATATTATTCTTCCACTGCAAATTTGCTTCTATCAGGTCCTCAATCCATTAATAAAAGCACAAATAACACCGACAAGTAGTTTTCATTATAAAATATAACAATTTCAACTTGTTTTAATTTAGGTTTTTTTTTTAATTAACGTGGGTGTCCGGGTCAGCTTGCACGTACCACGTCTAATTCCACAGGCCCTGAAGTTAACGACCATGTAAGTTTTCAGTGGTCATCATATGAACAACCAAGCACTCGAACTTTAGACTACAAAGAAAACAAATCCCTTAATCCTAAATCTTTATCATGTATGTTAAGGGTCGAGTGCCGGTCAAGGTGAGCACATATCAGTGGTCACTTCCCAAGTTACGTGTATGTTAATTAGTGTTTTAAGATAAAATTTACATGGTTAATGTTCTAGGACATATGAACATACGAGGAGACAAAAATTATAGGCTGAAGGGAGACAATTTTAAATTGGACTAGATAATTGACGAGTGATTTTTTTTTCAATGTAAAAAAATGTTTTGGTATTGCTAATATAGCAGGAGAAAAAAATTTAAATTGTGTGGCGGTTCTTCTAATATAACTTAGTTGATTTTATGAGTTTAAAAATAATCCATATAACTTATAAAAATATAATTTGATTAAAAAATAACTTAAAAAGATATTTTTTTAATTTTAAAATAACAATATATTGAATTAACTTTGATTGCCCTAAAAGTTATGAGATTATAATAACTCTATAAAAAACAAATCAAAATAAATTATGAAATTGAATTTCTAATCAACTCAATGTTAAAGTATACAATTAAAAAATGACCTGAGTTAGCCTATCAAACTCGCGACTTAGATCATAAAACTGAGATAATTCCATGAAAAGAAAATTTAAACAAATTATGAATTCTAATCTTCAATTAGCCCAATATTAAAGGATGATATTAAAAAAAATCAATTAAAAAAATTAAATAATTAATCAAGTCAATCCATCAAACACATGACTCGAGTCATCAGAACGAGATAACTTTATAAAAAAATTAAAAAAATGACATGATTTATCTCAGGTTAACTTGTTAAATCTGCGACTTTGGTTATGAGACTAAAATAACCCCTTAAATAACAAATCAAAACAAATTATGAAGCTTAATTTTCAATTACTCTTGTTATATCCAATATTAAATGATGAAGTTTATAAAAATTCTCATTTAAAAATAACACAAAAATAAGCTAAGTTAACTTAAATTAATCCGTTATGCACTATTATTATGTTATGAGACTGAGATAATCTAATAGAAAAGAAAACCAAAACAAATTGTAATTCTTAATCAAATACAATATTAAATAATAAGAAAAAAAATCATTTAAAAAATAAAAATAACTAAATCAATTCGGTTAATTTATCAAAATTGTGACATATGTTATAAAACAGAGATAACTCAATAAATATCTAATCCAATATTAAAGGACATGTGTTCTAAATCATTAAATCAAGATATTTTTTTAAAAAAAAAACTCAATTAACTAGGGTTAAATTTTCAAAATCATCAACTTCGACCGTGAGATTAATATATTATTATATATAAAAAATAGATTACAAAACTCAATTACTAAATGATAAAATAAAAAAAATTAATTAAAAAATAACATAAAAAATAAATTGAGTAAACTTGGGTTAATTTATTAAATACTAATTCTAGATCAAGAGATTAAGATAACTTAATAGAAAATAATAAAACAAACAATGATATCTAATTTTCAATCCATCAATATTAAAAAATAAAATTAAAAAAACAAAAAAAACTTAAACCATCCAAATTAATTCACCAAGCTGGCAATTCATATTATAAAAGAATAATAAATTATTAAATAAATAAATTTAATATTAAAAGATAAAATATATAAAAAAATATTTATAAAAACACCAAAAATAAAAAAAAACTACTCGAACAAATAATGCTTTATAAAAGCTAGTGAAAGCACTTGGAGACGGGAAGCACAGTAAAAGCCGTTCTGCTTTAGTTCATACTTAATTTGTATATTATCACAAGAAAAAAGACATTCAAGCGCTACATCGTGGATCGTCAAGATAATAAAACAAAGATTTGATTAAATACTTTACATGAGCACTAATGATCACAAAGTTGAAATGTTCTTCAATCCAATCAAAAAAAGTTTGCAAATACGAGAAATCTAGACATGATGCTTTATTCTTAAATTCTACACAGGAAAAATTGCAAACCATGTTGCATCCTGTAGTTCTTTCTGTACTTGAATATGAATCTGGGACAAGTCCAAGACATGAAAAAAATAAAAAATAAAAAAATATTATTTTAATTATTTGAAAAAAAAAAATTAACCAGATTTGACAAGATTTTATAAGGCCAGGTTAATCTAATTTTTTTACGGATTAATATTTTCTATTTTTTTAAACCCTGGTCTGGACCTGAACCCCGGTTAACCTGCCAGGCAGTCCAGGTTTTGTGATTAGGCTTGTGAGCAAGTAGATGCAAAAACCCTGCCGCTACAACAACATGCAATAGTGATTGAAAAAACATGCATTGCTAACAGAGAATTACATAATTCAATGTTAATCAAAATCCCATATCTACAATAAATAGGGCACAAGTGCAGTATTAGGTGCCTTAATACCAAATACAGCTTAATATCGCATAACAAAATGCCTTTTTTCCCCCCCTGATAAATCCTGCTTCACAAATTTTTATGTCTACATTCCTAAAAGAACAGATCACACATCCTCCTCTGCCAATGGACAAAGGGACAAAGCATTCAACATTGTATGAAGGAAACCTCAGCTCAAGGAAAAAACATTACAAGAAAAGGAAACAGAACTTTCACACAGAATCAACTTCAACCTGCTGGCGTGCCAGGTATCTTTCCCTCCGCTCTTTCTGAAATGTATATCAGAGAAATTAGTGTCAGGAAAGATTATAGGCCACAATGTGATAAGAAGAAATTACACGCCAAATGGTCAAGACCTTACCCACTCATCTATAACAAGTCCTTCATTGACGACTTGGGGACCTGCATCTTCTGGAGGCTTCTTGCGTGCCTCAAGCTCAGCTTCAGCCTCAGCCAGTTGTCTTTTAAGTTTTTCAAGTGCCTTGACAGAGATAAAACAGGATTGCCTCAAGGATTGAGAAAGCCTTTTCTTGTCTTTTGTATTTCGTTTTCAAATGCAGGCAGAGGACTTAATAGAGATAATTTCTATTTACTTACAAGGCTAGGGCATTCTGGATCAAGAAAAATTACTCGCAGAATTTGCTCAACTGCTACTTGATCCTTCTGCTCGTCAAACTGAATAAAAACAATAGCTTTATCAGCAAAATCAAGGAATATGTTAATAAAATCATGTTACCATGAGCTTAATGTAGAGTCTCTAATAAGAATCACATTAGGGGTTCGGACAATATACCATCTCAGGAACATATTCCATTTCTCCTTTCACTTTCAAGCTCATGAGCTTGAACTTAACCCTGCTCTTCTGATCCAATTGTCTCTCATTGTTCTCTGGAGGTTCCACAAACTTGAATACTGTTGGACAAGTAATGATTCAGAATAAGAATACCCTAAAACCAAAATGTTTACAGCATACAGTCCCTGATCATTTTAATGGGGACAGTGATCTGGAGTGGTGGAGCAGGAGATTCTGATTACCAGTTGCGGTAAGACTTTCTCCAGGAGCAAGTATAGCCCCGGGAGGACGCATGTAACAGCTCTTTGGTGCAGTCGTTTGGAACTACAACAGCCATCAAATCACTAGTTATTCCCAAAATTGATCGACATCAAAATCATTGATCAAAGAAAAGGAGTCGAGAGACGCTCCATACCTTGAAAGCTACATGATACTTGCAAGTGTTCTTGATGCCAATTGCACTCCTAACCTGTTTACCTGGTTCATCTTCAGCACAATAATATTGCAACAAATTAAGTACCAAGAAAACAAAAATCTAGTTCACTACCAATTTTCCAATGTTTCAAACACAAAGTAAACCCCAGAAAGAACAACGGATCAAATCATTAAACAACTGAGTTCATCTGCATAATGATAGCTTCAAATATGCAAACTAATCAAACAATCAGGTTCCTCAGCTATAAGTACATTAACAAAGAGCAGCTGGATGAATAGCAGTTGATAGACAATGAGCAAACCCAATTAGGTTTCTTTAACTTGTTTGATTTTGACCAAAAAAGAACAATCAATCTGTTTTCTTAAGGGCTAGACATTACCATTCTAAAGAATCCCACTTCCCTTCACTAAATTAAGAAACCCCAGATCATGAATCGTCTAAAAACAGTACATATCAAGCAAAATCTGCAGAGGACAATCGAATCTGCTGAATCGACTAAAAGCAGTTCATATCAAGCAAAATCTGCAGAGGACAATCTAACCTGTGTGATTTATGATATCAACAAATCGAAGGTCATTTCTTCATATAAAAATAAAGAAACCCAGATCACGAAAAATATATAAAAAAAAATACCCGAAAACAGTACAAGCTATGCATACATAATCAAAACAAAAAGAACATGGCCAAAGATTTTCAACAAAAAAGAACAACAAAACCTTAATTCTTACAAGGAAAGAAGAGCTTGTCAGGAGGATCAAGCCTGAGTCTTCTTCTAGTAGGCAACAAAGACTTAGTAACAAACGATACTGCATTAGTCGAATAATAAAGACTCGATCTTGTCTCTCCAAGCTGGTTACTTTGGTTCTGTTGACAACCATTATTGCCATTACTGTTATTACTACTCATGGAACTTGAAGATGTTGAAGATGAAGAAGTGGTAGTAGTAGAAGAAGAAGCGGCATTGCCATTGCCATTGCTTGTTTGCCAAAATGGCATCTTGCAAAGACTCCAAAGGGTTCTTTCTCTCTGCTTTAAAAGATGGAAAAAACTTGTATTGTTTTCTTTACTGGGGCTTCGTGCTTTTGATTTATTTTGTGTTTTTACTATGATATGTCGTCTTTGTTTCTGTCGATGAAAGCTACGTATCTCCCTATTGTAATAATACTGTGCAGTTTCTGCTGTCAGGTAAGGCCTAATGGGGATTTGGTGAATTTGATTGGCCTCTTTGAGGTCCGGTCTGCATAGATTCCCGGGCTTTTTCACTCCTTGGCGTGTTCGTTTTTGCCTTTTTTGTGGTAGCCATGACAGTGGGAACGTTTTCTACCTACTTTTCTGTAAAGTAGCTATTATTTAGATACATACAGAGTCGTTTGAAAAAATAAAATCAATGACATTAAATAAACCACCGAACTCGAAAATATAAGTAATTTACAATGATTAGTTGCAACATATGCATGTATGCCAATAACAATATTACTGAAAGACAACCTCAATTTTTTTTAAAAAAGATATTCATGATTTTATTTGATAATAAATAAAAAATTAAATGAAATAAATTCATAAAATAAAAATAAAAAATAAAGCTTAATTTATAATAAATTAAATATTAAAAAATAAAAGGATGAAAAAAGAGACTAAAATCCACCTGAATCAAACAACCACATCGACGATCTAGTCATTATACTAGGATAACATCGTAGAAAATAAACTAAATAAAATTATAAATCTCAACTCTCAAATTAGTTCAATATTGAAATGCAAAATTTAGAAAAATATAACTAAAAAAAACTCGAGTCAACTTAAGGTAACCAACTAAGCTCATAGCCTAAAATATAAGATCAGGATAACTTCATAAAAGAAAATATTTTTTTTTTTGACAAAGCCTAATCTCCAACCAATCAAATGTTAAATAGTAAAATTTATTTTAAAAATCAGTTCTAAAAAAACCTAAAACAGAATAAAGCCAGCTTAAATATAATAGTTTGGCCCAACATATTGTATATTGTCCACTTTGAGCCTCTCAGCTCACCTATTTTCAAGGTTTCCACTCAGGTCTCCCTCACGGTTTTGTTTATGGCAGTGCACAAGCCTAAAACGCATACAACATGTTAATAACCAATATTATTAATAAGACTAGCAATTAACTTCTCATCCGTCAATGTAGGATGTTACAATCCATTTAATTTAAGAAGCCTAATGACCTTGTCGGCACCATCGAATAGCTAATGAGGTCGACTTTGATACTAAATGTAATAGCCTGAACCAAAATGTTATATATTATTCACTTTGTGTCTCCCAATCCATCCATTTCTAGAGCTTCCATCTAAGTCTCCCTCACGATTTTGTTTTTGGCGACCCATAGGCCTCAAAACTTGTACAATATGTTGGTAATCAGCACTACTAATAAGGTCAACAACCAACTCCTTACTTACTGATATGGATATTTAAGTTAATATTTCAAGCTTATGACCTTGGTTATTGGATTGAGACTATCTTATAGAAAGCATATCCTAAAAAATCACAAAGTTAAAATTTCAATCAACCAAATACTTATGGATAAAATTGAAAAACAAATCAATAAAAAATGATTCAATACAAAATAAATAGCAATAAAAAAATAAGGATCAAATTTGACATAAAAATAAACTAAATATCAAAAGATGAAATAAAAAAAACTCAATTAAGAGAAAAATTCAAAACAAAATAACTATGAATAAAAATAATAAGTATTAAATTTAATATAAAAATAAAATGAAACAAAATGCTAAGGGATAATATTGACAAATAACATCAATGAAAAAAATAAAAATAAATAAACAATAATCAAAAGACTAAAAATCAAAATTGATACAAAAATAAAATAACATGACAACTTTTAACTGTACTGGACTAGCTCAAATTCAAGAGAGAAAATAGGGATGAGAAGAAAGAAATGGTTGTCAAAGACTCATCGTTACTCTTCCATGCATACACACCTTACCACCGGAAAAATCTCATTGAGATGGTTATGAAGCAACCGTGCAAAATAATTGTTAAAAAATAATATAAATTATATTATATTTAAGTGAAAGTTCTTTTGTCTTAAAACTTACACAAGCTCACACTACCTTGTGTTTAATTTTTATCACATAAAAATTATGAGATTCGAACTTGTAATCGCTTGATCATTAAAGTTCTGATATCATGTTAAAGAACCATTTCAACTTAATAGCTTAAGTTGTCAGGTGAGGTCTTAGGATATGATTTACATTATTTTCTAACATACCCTCTCAAGTGAAAGCTCTTTGAACTTGAAATTTTCACATGCTCATTTTACATTGTATTTAATTTTTATTAAATAAATAAGAATTGTGAGATTTGAACTTATAATCACTTTGTCATCAAGGCTCTAATATCATGTTAAAGAACCATCTCAACCTAATAATTTAAATTGTTAAATGAGATATCAAAATATAATTTATATTATTTTTTAATAGCAGCTTGGTACAATATAACATGATGCATGTGCAGCCTCTTCCCTCTTCCCATATGATGATGCATGTGCACGCACCAACCAAGTTTTCCAACCTTTTATTTTTAGTTGTATTTTTTTTCAATACACCAACCAAGTTTCCCTGCATGTCATTTTCAGTAGCTTGACTTTTTCTTTGTTTATGTTTTTTTTTTAATTTTTTTAAATCCTTAAGCCTTAAATATTTTAAATTGATATAATTATATTTTATTTTGTAAAACCGAGTATCAAACATGTGTTAGAATTTTTTCTAAACATTGTAAGATCCTCATATTTAGAAAATCAAAAAAATATTTGAGAAAAAAACTTAATGTAAGAGAATCAGATTGAAAATTTTAATAAATGATGTGGCATCATGCATTTAGAGTTTTATCAACCCTTCAGTTTCATAATTATAATTATCTCATTAATAAAATTTAAAAATTTTATATTCTAATAGATATCATGTTATTTATTAAATAAAAAAATAGTTTTCCTAGCATTATATGTGTGAAAAAAATAATCTATAATTCCTTTTCAAGTAAGATTTATTGTCTGAATAAAGAATAAAAAATATTCACTCTTGCTTGGACGAACCAGCTTGGATGTCATTTTGCTTCAAAATTGACACTCAATTTTTTCCCCTCAAGAATAAACCTGTTTTTGCTCTTTATCTAAAGGAATATTTGTTTTTGTAATTCAATCTATTTTCAAGTTTTTTTTATATCTAAAAAGATATTAAATTGATGCTTTTTATTTTTTATTTTTTATTTTTATAATTTTGATAAACCAGTATAAAAAATAATATTTTAAAATATTTTCAATTAAATAATACTATAAAAATACACTAAAAAGAATGGATAAGCTTGAAGATAGCATCTAAAACATCATGATTTGCCATGATGCTGGAAACAGGATATCGTGGAAACATTAAAATAACACACTGATGCTCCCATGTGGCACTCTTGCAAGAAAAAGCATCTCTTCCATAATTCCTTCCCGGTGCTTCATTCAAAATATTTTGTAGGCAATGATTTAACCAACCAGAAGCCACTAGAGAACCGGCTAGGTTATAATCACACAACCTTTGTACAAAGTCACTTTACTTTTAAAAATCTTTTGACCTGTTCAATAATGAAGGATGGATTCCCTAGGATCTTCCCATTGGACTAATTATAACACTTAATTATGATAAAATCCACAAAGCACTAATTGACATTAATGGAAAAGGAAATTTTAGATGAAGATTATTGGAGTCATCACTTACAAGTGACGGGCAGAGCGTTCATTGAAGGCAATCAATTTATCATTAGCGTTCTCAACTGAGGAAAATTAGTACAATTTACACGACTAAAAAAACTATATATCATCCAATTCAAGTCTTAAATGTTAGAATTCAATATCAAACAAAGAGTTCATGTCTTGTAGAATTTAGAGTTTGTAAGAATTCTAACGACAATATTATAGCTATGTAATAGCACTATAAAAAAATTAAGGGTGGAGTGTTATCTATGCGTGATATCCCTTATTTCCTATCAAGAAATTCTTTTTTAGCAAAAAAGGATAAATAAATATCCAATTCTCAGTGTTCATGACATGGGTTTGACAATACTAATGCGTATCTCTTCTCGCTTTTATAGAGTTTTTCAGGCGAGATCAGGAGAAAATCAAGATTGGCTTCCATCGTGAATGGTTGTGAATTTGATGGTTAGTATATAGCCTTGCCATGCCATGGATGAACCATTCACCTCCCCCACCCACTCCCTATGATGATGAAGCCAACGCATGTTCAGTTTATGCATCTGATCGAAAGTGTGTAGAAAGAGTAAAGAAGATGCACATGGTTTTCTGCGTTGACATTGAAATAGCAAGGCACATGTGATTATTTACTTTGGCATAAATATACACATGCTTGCTCCTTCCTCATCATCTTTTTTCTCTATGTTAGGTAGGAGCTAGCAATTACCAAGTGTTCTTACTTTTAGTTAATTGGGACCCCAAAAACTCAAGTACATAACAGTTCTGAGTGATTATTCTGATTGATTTACCCTTTTTTCTCTTTGCATTCCCTCTTTGGTGCAAAATTTGAAGTTGTAATTGCTGCTGCTGGTGGTGCTCCTGCTTCTCGTCCTACTTGAGTAAGCTTCGAGGAGGAGGAGGAGGAGGCCATGTTGTTAATGACATGTTGGTGGTACAAGGATTTCATGATAGAATTTAGCCTCCACAAATACTTATCCTTCAATTCCTCCACAGCTCCTACGCTGCCTACAACTGTCCACACTTTGCTCTTCCAACTCATTGCGCGGATGATGCAAGGAGCAGCAAATCGTAGATGGGCTAATTATAGAGAGAGAATTAAACAAGATGAAAGCAGTTACAAATTAGCTTATGGTTTTTGCCAAATCTAAGCCTTTGGTTTATTCTTACCAGCGGCACCTTTTCGTTTCTCTTCAGTCTAGAATTGAGGGAGAAAGCGATAGTCGTTTCCTTTTCATGGGTATTTCCAGGCATCCACAAAGTGGACATGTTAAAAGACTCAATGTAACTGAAAAATTCAGGCCTGTTGTTAAGAGTGATTTTTTTTTTTGGATGTCACATCAAGTGTCATCTACAAGGTAGGTAGTGTACCGAGTGTAGTGTTAATTTAACACCTGCATGCTGAGTGATCTAGAACTTTGCATGGCCTTATAAAATCTAGATGAATACTATTAAAATTTAATTTGATTATTATTTTAAATCAAGTTAATTTAATTAATTTTTTTAAATTCAATATTATCTTAGATTCGTCTCAACTTGTAATTTATACCATGAGAGATCGGTAAAAAAACCATTCCTATTGAAAGAAATTTCTTAAAAACTACCTTTTTTTTTTTTTTGTAAAATAAGTCAGGTAACGTTGGTTGAGTCTATTGTTGTTTGGTCACAAACAATTCACATTGAAACTAGAAAGAAATTCCTTAAAAAACTATTTTTTTTAAGAGATTAGCCGGAGCCTCCTCCCATGATTCTTGTGGTGATCGAAACATTACACGCACTTATTTCTAGAGCTAAATCAAATGAATTTGTGTGAAGCATAAATATTTATAAAATATAATTGCTTTATATTATTTATAAATAATTTTTTGTGTTTGAAAGAATTCAATTGATCAACAAATCCATCGGGAGTGTTTTTGTTTTCTTTTACTGGAAGAGTATATATCCTGATCATTGCTAGAGGTTGTTAGAGGATGAAGGAGGAAGACATAACTTCTCATCATTGCTATTGGTCTACGTCTCCATGCATCCTCTGTCTTGTCAGGTTTCGACAGCTTTAAAGCACAATTTGGAAAACGATTAGCTGATCGGGGACCTCTCTCTATAATCAATGTTTTATGGGCATAATTAAAACATTAAGAAAACCTCCAGAGAGACGGCAAGACAATACTTAGAAAAGATAGTATATATTATACAGAAACTAACATACCGTAATATTTTGCTCCTCTTCCTCAAGCACAAGCTGCTGCTGTGCAGCTCTTCTACTGTCATGCCAAGCATGGAAATATTCTTATCGAAAAGGGGTTTTTTTTTTAACAAATATATGTATATCTTTTGAATTTTTTTCAACAAGTACTTAATAAATAGTTAATATGAGATATATGTCTATTTATATATTCTTTAAAATATCTATATTTTATGCATTTAAATAAACACAAGGATAATTGCAACAAAAAGCGAAATTGTTAATGCAATTCATTTCCACATGTATTATAAACAATAAAATTGAATTGAATTATATGATTTTATATTTATTCGAAACATAAAAATTGTAATAAGTTATATTTGCTTATAAACTAATTCAATTTAGCATGTGATTTTGTTCCAAATAAAATGTTATAGTTTTTTTTTATGAAGTTTAATTTCTTAGCTAATGATGTGATATTAAATGCACAATAAAAAAAATACCATTTCCTTCTTTAAAACTTTTGGTTATATGATTTTAACACGTTATATATAGTTAATTCAGTCTTCTCAGCAAATAATTTATCTTTTATTTTATTTTGAATATCCTATTTAAAACTCATTAACTAACCTTAGCCATAAAAGGATATTATTGATATTTATAATAAAAAGTAATCTATAAAAATTATAAACAAAATATGATTTTATCTATCTTAAGTTTTAATATATAAGATACTACATAGACAAAATATTTTATTATTTTATTTGATTAAGATATTCTTGAAATTTATTTAACCTTCAAAAATTATTTGAAATTCAAGACAAAAAACTCATCTAATCAAAATACTCTATTAAATTCTGGGTGAAAACTTATCAAGTTTTTTTATGTAATTTATTTTCCTACAAAAAAAATATTTTTATAACAACATCTATACATATGTGTATGGAATTGCATTGTCTATCGATTGCACCCATGAAACTATGTTATATACAGGTTGATTAATTTTATAATTTGACTTAATTTGGCATATTTAATATCAACTATAGCACGAGAAAGGGTAAATCAGATAATCATATTTGCACTATATAGTAAGGCTTTTACATTAAAGTTGATTATACAAGAAATTTAACACCAAACTTCACAATTTAATTAATTATATCGACTTGCAGAAATTAAGAAAATTTCCTTCCATCATTTAGCGATTCATTCAACAATATCCCATTGAAACACAATTGCTACAGAAGAATCTGATTGAGCTGACCATGATTGTTGATGGGTTCAATCTCTATAAGCAGTTGGCATTGTCATGGTTTTGTCCTAACTCCTAACAAGTGTACGTCTCTTAAATTTCATTTTGATTAGTATTCTATATCAAAAACAAAAGATAGAAGCTGTTCATCAGAGGGAAGAGATAGAAATATAGAATAGATTTTGGGCTAAATTTGTAATTTTACTAAACATAAAAGATAAGAAATCAAACATATCTATCTATCTATCTATCTATCTATATATATATATATATATATATATATATCCTCTCTATTCTCACTATTTACTTCTTTTTTATCTTCATATAGGAACCAAACCCTAATATAGGAACTCACTCACTCCTTGATTGTCTATATATAGAGACACAAGTCCATGCATGAATATAGCTCCTCTGCTAGTAGTTAATTTAGATACTAGTAAGGACCCCAAGAACTCAAGTACATGAGTTTCCTCATCGACTCCTCTGATTGCTTTGCTTTATGATTTTCTCTCACTTTACTTGAAACCAAAGTAGAGGGAGGAGAAGACAGCTTCCTTGTCTTAGATGTTGACCTGACCTGGTTCTTGGCATGTTGGTGCAATGATCTTATTGTGTAGTTCCACCCGCAAAATCCTTGATCTTTCAAGGCTTCCACGGCTGCAATACTAGTGGCTACAGCCCAAGCTTTGACTGTTGAACTCATTTTCTATTTTCTTCTTTGTATAAAAAGAATCGGACAATCTCGTAGCTCAGGACGATAAGATATTAGGTGAGGATTTGCAATATTTTGATGATGTAAATTGTAAGCAGGGGTCTGCTTATATAGAGAGTACATAAAAAGTGGACAGAGGTTTGGGAAGAAAGCAGAGGCTACCGACTATGAGATGCTGCTGCTGGTTTTGGCAAAGTACTGTAAGCCAATGAGAGATGTTTTCTTTTGTTTTTTTTGTCAGCGGGATCGTGATTGGATAGGATTTTTTAACGTCAAAAACAACAGGTGGGAGAAAATGGCGTCTCCACCGTATCTAGGCTAGAATGCGACTTATTGCTAGTGATGGGCACAAAGTTTTTATATAAAAATCCAATCGAGTCTGAAGAATGGGAATCTAGTCCAGTTGTTTTCGTTCAACAGAGAGGGCAGAAGCATGATGGGATATGAGTATTCGGCCATGTCTCCACCTGCAATCATAGTTGATGACCACTACCATACATTCTTGTGTCGCCAAAACCAAATTCTCAGCTCTCCATGGCAATTGATGATTTTGTTTCACAATGATATAGATTATATTTAAGAATTAAGTTTTTAATATTAAAATAGTTTTTTTTATATGATATCAGTGTTAATATAAGTTCAAATTTCATTATATATATTCTAATTAATTAAAATAATAATAAAAATTAAATATTAATTAATAATAGTAAGTTTGTGCAAATTTAAAATTTAAAATTTTTTCACTTAAAGATATTTATTATAAAATAATACAAATCATGTTTTGCAATTTCATTTAATTTTTTACTTATATTAAAGAAATTATTTTTAATAAAATAAATTATTTTTTTATTAGTAGTTTGGAAAGATGATAGTAATAATAAGAAAATTGTGACGTTGATAATAAAAATAGTGATGATTATGTAATTATAATGATTGTATTAATTTAATTATGATTATGATGATAGTATTTATATATGGTAATGGTTATGATAATAGTGGTGATAATAATAGTGGTTATAAGATATTAATGATAATAATAAAAAAAATAGTGATAATAATAATTATTTTAATAATAAGATTATGGTGCGGCAATGGTTACGATAATTTAATTGTGATGATTGTGGTTGGATAGTAATGAAAATTTATCAAGTTTTTTATTTATTTATATTTAGAATTAATTATTTTCCGGCAAACAAAGACACAGTTCGAAATGTCTCCTCCAATCAGCGAATTGAAAAGCAAGCTACAGCCATGTACAATAAAACTGTTTGATATATTTATCGAGTTGCAGAGTGTACTAATTAATTGGGGTGTTTTCAGCGAACTATATTTTATAAGGGATGTACAAGTTAATAAAATTATATATATCTTTTTCTCTCTTTTTTTCTTATGTCCTGTTTATTTATTATATTTACTAGGAAGTAGTTTTTATGGAAAAAAAATATTTTTTCAAAAGTGAATAATTTTTTAATATTCAGTCATATTATAAAAATAAATTACAAAATATTTTTCAGTATTTGACCATATAATTAAAAATAAAATGAAAAATATCTTATTAACATTTGTTTTAACTTTATTAAAAGAATAAGGATTAGATTTAATAAATAAAAAGTTAAAGAAAATTGAAATTAAAAAAAATCTAATTTTATAAATTATTTTAAATAAAATAAATAATAATCAAAATAATAAAGATTAAATCTGATTGATAAAAAAAATTAAAAGACGATGCAATTAAAAAATTTTAATTTCATAAATTATTTTAAATAACAATAAAAGAAATCGAGATGATAGATAAAAAAATATTAATTAAGAAAAGGATAAGAGAAAAGTAAATAATAATTAAAAAAATAAGAATAAAATTAATATAAAAATTAAATTAAATCATATTTTAAAGGATAAAATTTAAAATAAAGTAGACAGCAATAGAACTAAATTTAATATAATTAATAAATAATAAGATATTTTTAAAATTTTCTTAAATTTTAAAAAAGTGTATTCCATAAAAAATAAAAGAAAAATATTTTTTCTGAAAACAAAAGTAAATTTTTATTTAATTGAAAAATATTTTTTGTTGAGTAACTTTTTTATTGACATATAAACACAAAATATTTTTAAAATAATTTTTAAAAAAATCACTTTTAATAAAATAAATATGTCTAATTCAATTTGATTCGTCTTATATCTAATATCTACTCTAGCATACGATCCAAAAAAAGAAACTCTAGCATGAGAAAGAGCAAATTAGATAATCATATGTGTACTTTATTATGATCATTCATAGCAAGGCTGAAGATATTATGCCTAATTTGGGGCAAGGCTTGTTATAGGTTCAGCAGGATGATCTAGTATATTTTAAAAAAAAGAAAGAGATTCCTCTTCCATTTCTTTTAAAAACTCGAAAAACTCGGCTGGATGTTTAATAACCAGGGAAAGGCTTTTACATTATAGATTGATTATATAAAAAGATTATCATAAAAAATTACAATTTATATCAACTCGCAGAAATAACGAAGTTTTTCTCCCATTATTACATTGGAATACAATTGCTAGAGCAGAATCTGATTGAGCTGATCAATATGATTGTCGATGGGTTCCATCTCTGCTGTTGTTCTTATCATGTCTGTCCAAACAAGTCTCTTGCAAACTCTTGGATTGTCTCTTCGCTAGTAGTTTAATAACTAGCAAGGAACCCAAGAACTGAAGTGCACGACTTTCCTAATTGACTCCTCTGATTGCTTTGCTTTCTGATTTTCTCTTGCTTTACTTGGAACCACAGTGGAAGTAGGGGAAGACAACCTCTTGGCATGAGAGAATTTCCTGACTTGGTTCTTGGCATGTCGATGCAATGATCTCATTCTGCAGTTCCATGTACAGAATCCCTGGTGTTTTAAGGCCTCCACGGCAGCAATACTGGTTGCTCCGGCCCAAACTTTAGTTGTATTTTAGCATGTTTGATGGTATTGCAGTAATATAAATTATATTTTAAAATATTATTTAATTATATAAATTTTGATGTTGAGATAGTTTTTTTAACATAATATAAGAATTTTATTGACCAAGCTATCTATTTAAAAATCAAATATAAAATAATATTATTTTATAGGAGTTTTAAATTTAAGGAGTTTTCACTTGAAAAATATATTAAATTTTGAGATGGATATGATTATTTTTATTACTTTGCTGTAAAAATCAAGATTAAGCCAATGTATAGGAGGTTAATCTGCTTGTTTTTACTCAACAATAAGGCTTGAAGGGTATAATTGGCAAAGCATATGCTCAAAACCAGGAAAATTACGAGTTTTTTATTTAAAAAAAAATAGAAAATTGGAAAGCTAACATTTCTCGTCCAAAAGAAAAGAAAATGAAATAATGAATCAGACATTGAAACTTTGAAAACGATACCTGTAATATTTCTTGTCCAGATAAGTCCAATAATACCAAATAAAAATATATTAACACTAACCAGAAGGGGTCCAGAGGCTGGTGAGCGAGGCTGCCACCGGGAAAAACAGCTTGTTTTTCTTCAATAATGGGGCTTGAAGGATGTTACCTTAGCATTTGCAAGAGCGTCTGCTCAAGACCAGGAAAAACACAGCACTACTTTTTTGAAAACAATGATCGTTGATTTGCAGCACGTTTCACATACTCATAATAACAATTAAAAAATAAAAAAAATTCTTAGGTTTCAAGGGGCTCACACCGTATAGAAACATTGTCGACACGTCATGCATCATGTTGATAGAAATAATTTAATTATTAGTGCATCAATTTTACAAATTTTGTCAATTAAGTACATAGATTTTAAGTTTGTTTGTTTGACTACATTGAATTTTTGTTGTCAAGTACTTTCATCCATGTTTCATTCTATTATGACCAACGTGATTAGAAATCAAATTTATATGATTAAATTAAATATTAATTATTTAGTTCTTAGTATTTATAATTTTTTCTTCGCCAAGGATGATGGTAGCTTGACATAAGAAGTAAAGCATCTATAAGATATTATTTTTAATAAACATGGAGATTTTTAGGGAATTTAAATATCATTCTAAAGAGAAAAAAAATAAAATTATAATTTAAAAGGTAGTTTTCGCTTAATATTAATTAAAGATAAATATTTATTATATAAATATTAATGAGAGAAAAAGTTGATAAGTCATGAGAGATTTTTATATGTAGAAAAAAATAGAATCCAAACAATATATGGGTTACTAAAAATCATAAAGGATCTAAATTTTTTTATATATAGTTTGGACCATGGTTTTTTAGGCCTTCGAAGTTTTAGATCCATAAAAAAAATTCATATACTCGATTGATTTGGTGTAGTATTTGTATAATTATCCAGCATTGACAAAGAAACGTCATAAACAGTGAGTATAAAACAAATGGATTCTCTTATTTTAAGAAACAATAATCACACCAAAATCTAGTTAGAACTTATAAATTCATTTTGCAGAGCCCTTTTCTTTTCTGAAGTCGATAGTAAATATTGTGCTTTTGAGTTAGATATTAATTAAAGATAAAGTCCTGCCAGAATTGTTTTAGAAGCACACCTACATACATAAAGTTTCAAGTTTCTTAAACGTACAGAAGTTTTTACATTGAAGAAACTAATCCCCTATTGGCTAAAAAGGAGAGGATAAGATTTTAATCCAATCATGTTAGCTTATTAATTCAACAATATCCTGCAATAATTTTAAAAGCTGTTTCATTCTAAAAATTTACTCGCGGAAATTATATTTTAGTGTACTAATCAAAGGTATAGCTTCCTATTAAAAAAGAAAAGAAATGAAGAACTCCCAAGAGAAAAGGGAGAGCAGAAATTGTGAAATAAATGATGTAAACAAAATTTATCCAAAAATTTACAATTTACATTATTTTCCCCCAATCATTCAGGAATTCACTCTCAACATTGATCGAAACATAAATTGCTAGAGGTCAGTCTGATGGAGCTGAATAATTGTTGATGGGTTCCAACTTCCATCTCTATAAGAAGGTGGTCTTGTCATGTTTCTTCAAGTAAGTCTTGAAAACTGTAGATTGTCTCCATGCTGCCACCAGTCCATGCATGAATGTAGTTCCTCTGCTACTAGTTTAGAGACTAGTAAGGACCCCAAGAACGTTAAGTACATGACTTTTCTCAGTGACTCCTCTGACTGCTTTGATTTCTGATTTTCTCTTACTTCACCTGGAACCACCGTAGAAGTTTGAGAAGAGAGCTTCTTGGCCAGAGAGAATGACCTGACTTGGTTCTTGGCATGTTGATGTAATGATCTTATTGTGTAGTTCCATCTACAGAATCCTTGATCTTTCAAGGCTTCCACAGCTGCAATACTAGCTGCTACAGCCCAAGCTTTGCTTGCTGAACTCATTTCTCTATCTCCTTCTTAGTACTAGAACATCAAGGATTTGAAATGGACTATTTTTAGATAAAAGTTGAAATGTAATCGAGGATTTGAGTTTGATGGTGGAAATGGCAAGCTGGGCACTTTTGCTTATATAGAGAGCAGGGAGGTAAGTGCAGAAAAAGGGGCCAGAAGTTCGGAGGAAAATCAGAAGCTAGCCACAAGCTGTAGCAGGTGGTTTTGGCTTAAATGAAAGCAAATAGTATTGTTTCAGTGGGGTGACGTTAGGATAAGATGCATTTAATGTACAGGATTGACCACTTGTTTGTCTAAAATAAAAAGGAGAAAAGTATGGGGAATTTTTACCTTTCAGCATGTTCGATCAAGACAAGGCTAGAGTGTGACTTGTTTAGTGAAAGGCACACGGTTTTGCTTTACAAAAATCCAAATTGAGCCTCAAGTATAGGAGGCAAATCCACTAGTTTTTCTTCAAGAATGGAGCTAAAAGGATAGAGTTTTAGCGTTTGTCTTGGCCTCTACTCAAACCTGGGAAAATACGGGAGTCCTTGCCGAAAAAAATAATAGGATTCATTGCATGTGTCACAAAAAAAAAAAACAAGTCCTCTGCTCATGGAAAAGGACGGCACACGTTATCCAATGGCAACCGATCCAATTACCTTCAGCAAATATTGCCCCCTCAACCTCAAGATTTCCAATTTGTGAAGCTTATTTATTTATATACTTATCAGATATATGTTTTTTTTTTTAAAAAAAAGGTGGTGCTACCAAAACAAATGGGAAAACCGCAAACCATAGAATAAATGGTGTCAACAAAAAATTATCCGAAAATCATATGAATTGACTGGAAAATTGACAATTTACATCAATTGCAACAATCAGAGATACATGACTTTTCTTAGAGACTCCTCTGACTGTTTTCCCTTCTCTTCCTTGACCTTGCTTGAAATCATTGCAAAAGTTAAAAAAGAAAGCGTTGCTCTAGTGTTCTCAATGCGTAGTTGCACCAGCAGAAGCCTCGGTCTTTCAAAGCCTCCACACCTCCAAGAGCAGCTGCTACCTTCCAAGCTTTACTTGTAGAACTCGATTTTTACCTGGTATGTAATGCAGAACAACTAGTTGGAAAGTCTTTTGATGTGGGGATATTGTAGAGAGTAAGATATCACTTTCCATGTTCGATGACGTAAATGGCAAGGAGGAGTTTACTTTGTACGGTGAGATCACCAAAAGTTGAGGAAAAAACCCGAGAAAAACCAAAAGCATATAATTTTGACTGAACAGGCCAACGGTATATTTTGAGTGAGGAAACCAGCAAAGGCCAACGGCATTTTTTATGGGATAAGACGTCGCTATTCTCCTTGTAATATTGTATACAATTTGGAATTTGTACTCGCGGGATGCTATAATGCAACCATGATTTATCAGCATATAAATAATCTCCAGTTGCTTGAAATAGTAAAGCATCAACTTTGATTTATCAGCATATAAATAATCTCCATTTGCTTGAAATGTAAGCATCAACCTTGATTTATCAAGGCATGGTTAAAAATTTAAATCCATGCTCAAAATTAAGCAGAAAATTTGCATGTCGTGTTCTGTGATTTTAAGCTTCAGCATATTCACCTGCGATTGAGTAGGAGAGCAAATACAAGGATGATGGCCTGAATTGGCCATGTTCTTTCACAACAAAATGATGAAAAGCCGAGCAAGATTGCAAGGGAGATAAATTAAAAAGAAAACACACATAGTAAGAGATAGGAAGGCGATGACAACAATATTTGTTCAACAAAACCCTCATGTTGGATAATTACAGCTTCACATCGATACTTGCAGCAATCACTCATCAATTTCCTCATGTTTTGTTCTTAACAACCGACCAGCTTCAGCCTGCATAACATGAAGTATAATAGCAGTTATTTTTTAAAGTAATATTTTTTATTAAAAAATATATTGAAATAATATTTTTTTAATATTTTAAAAAATAAAAAATTTAAACAAAAAAAATCATTTTTTTTAATTGCAGCGCAAACACAACTCCAAAGAGGTCTAAAAATATGTTTGTTTTTGCGGCAACTTCTATTTTTAAGACAGACTATAAAAATAAGGTGTTCGGTTTTATTTGAATCATATATTTGTGTTTGTGTTATGTATTAAAATTTACGATAGAACCACATGTTAACAAAAAACATCAACATTTTTTTATTGAGTTACAAACTCAATCTAACAAAGAACACCTTCTTTCTTCACATGCTACAGTCATTTTACCTCAACAAAATCATTGTCTTTCTTCTTAATTGTTCTTATTCCAAGATTTCTATGCAAATTAAGAAAAAACTAAGTGTTTTATTTGGTAATTTAAGTTATAATATCAATTTCTACTATATTTTTTAACCAAATATTTTTAATATACTTTTTATTAAATAGCATTTTCTACAACAATCTTAACCACGTACCTATTTAATTTAAACAAGACTAAAACATGATTATTTTTTTCAAACCTCAACCCGAAGAAATACACGATAACAAACACACTTATATGAGTCTTGAGCTAGCTTCTCACGTCGAACTTCTTAATTAATACGGACCCCAACAACCCCAGTACATGGCTTTCCTCAAATACTCCTCGGATTGGCTTGATTTCCTCAATTTGCTTGAAACCATAGAAGAAGATGAAGAAGAAAGCTTCTTGGCCTGAGGTGTTGACCTCATGTTATTCTTGGCATGTTGGTGTGATGATCTTATGGTGTAGGTCCACCTGCAAAAGCCCTGGTCCTTCAATGCCTTCACAGCACCAATGCTAACTGTCACAATCCAAGCCTTTCTTGATGTGCTCATATTTACTCCTTTAACCCTAAAAATCTCCTCTTTCTTTTAGGTAGATGGCTGTATGTAGGAATAATGGATTGCAATGGAGTTTTATTTATAGAGGGTGACGATACGTAGTGAGTGAAAGTGAGGAGTAGAAACAACAAACTAGAAACCATCAGCTATAGCTAGATGGCAGTGGCTTTGGCCCCAGGTAAAGCAAAAGTTTAGTATCTTGTTTTGCCATAATGACTTTCTTGACCATGCACAACCATTTTACCATTCAATTATACAAGGATAAATATGGGATTTGGTCACACTTTGATAGTGAGATTGGACAGAATAATGTAGCCATTAGAGTAGAGTAAAGCAACCAATAATGGACACACCATTTTCCACTAAACTGCCTGCTACTCCATTATTTAATAGATGTGGCAAAAATGGGAATAGGTGGCACACTCTGGTCGCATGTTTGGTTTTGATCTCTTCAGTATTATATTAATATTTATTTTTTAAAATATTTTTTTATTTATAAATACATTAAAATATTATTTTTTATTTTTCATAATAGCACATCAAAATAACATGAAAATATCAAAAAAATTAATTTAAATAAAAAAATTAAAAAATATATTATTTTTAAAACACAAAAACAAATCAACTTGAAAAAGATTAAACTGTATTTCTAAAAAAATTTATAATTTTATTTAAAAGAAAAGAAAATATTGAATGATACTAAATAAAATAATATCTAAATGTATTTTATATATTTTTAATTAATCAACTTTTAAGAAATTAACACCAAAATGTTAGAAAAATATTCTTAAAAAAAGACCAGGTGTCCTGGATGGGTTTTCGCGCCTGGCTCGTAAAATAAAAACACTAGGTGTGGAGGCTTGCAAGGCCAAGCCCGCACCCACATTTTTTTGGTTGGTTGTGGCCTAACTTTTTTTAAATAAAAAAATAATTAAAAAACATGTTATTTGGAAGTACACAACCCAACTACCGGAGAGGTGATCAAAAAATTCAAGATTGGTGATTTTGGCTAAAAATATATTTTTAATCTATTATCATCTAAAAAAATCTAACAAATACCCTAATAAACTCAAACTAATCTCTTAGCTCAAAACACCTCAAGATTAATATTAAAAAAAATCAAGTTGAAAAAAAGAAAAACTATATCAATCCCCCATCTAACATTTCTGATAAGATAAAAAGCAAAAAAAAGAAAACACCTAGAGACGCCAAGAAGTCAAATAATTCTAAGGACGATGCTAATATCCTTCGAATTACCAAACAAAAAAACCAATCTAATAACTCTAAACAGAAGGGAAAAAATGAATGGTATCCCAAGGTTCCCAACCTTTCCATATACATGCACAGGTTTTATGAGGTCTCTTTAAGAAATCGCAGCAATGAGCTCATTAATTGCAATTTTCCTAATCTGAAAGATTTATTTAAATCGTGATTTTGCTTGGCTTACCAGAATTGCTTCTGTTGAAGAAACCCTTTTGAAAAGAAACCGTATTCTGGCTAGTAGCACAACCAAATCGCCTAATTTTTCCATCGGGCCAAACGTTTAGAGGCCAGGGTTTAGTCCTGACATTTAGAGGCCAACAAACATGAGTCCAAGGTACATAAGCAGGAATTGTTTTAGAGCGGTTCGAGGTCCAGAAGACCAGAATTCTAAAGGGATGATGATGCATCCTCAGGCAAAACCAAGACTAGAATCCGAAAGTTGCACTCGGTTTAGACGGGTTTCTGGTGCCACTGGACCCGGAACACGAAGGCTGGTACTGTTGGTGAGAAGCGAAGGCTGGGGGAAGCTGAAAAGGCTGAGAATGTTATGCATCTCATTTCTTGTACTGGTTTTGTTAATTTCTCGTATTTCTCGAATTAATATTCTGTTGTTTTTTGAAATATTATTTAAATCTTATAGAATTTTGCTATATACATCTTTAGTTTCATGGTATTTGTTTTTGTTATATATTTATTTCGGTTGAATCCAACACCCTACACTATTCGATTACACGATCGAAGATGATGCTTTCTCAATCTTCAAATTTCCAAAAACTTCAAAACCAGAGACCTATGGAAATCCCGAATTTTAATAATTAGTTTATTCCATGCTTCTGAAACGCTTGGTTGGCCGACTTGATGCTCCAGCAATTTATGTCGGGTTTTATTTCAATTTGATTCTACTTTGAATGTGCCAAACTTGATTGATTTGATGAACGTGGCTAAATTCTCAGGTGAACTAACTTTATATAATTTTATTTTTTAAAAAATAAAATAATATCATTTTAAATGAAATAATTGATTTAGAATGATTTGATGACCTGCAAATTGATTAGATTATCCCGTGATAGCCTAATTAAATTCAGGTGAATTTGATTGAGCCACCTCCAAAAAATTTAATAAAAAATAATATTTTAAACAAAACAATTGATTTAAATTGACTAGGTGACATTCAAATTGATCCTATAATCTAAAAAATCAAGCTTTGTAACACATTTGATAACTATGATTTTTCCAAGCTAACCTCTTTCCAAAAAAAATAATGTTAGCATAGATTTTTTTTGCGAGATTTGAATTTTTTATTCGAGGATCCGAATTTCGTTGAATGATCAAGAGAAAATTAAATAAAGTAGAGGACGTAGCTTTATATAATTATTGCGGATATTAGCTTAATTTAGTAGATAAATTCACTTATATATTTATTTTGTTACAAGCGAGACTAGAAACTGCGATCTTTCGGACCGGGGAGAATTAGCTATAGATGCTAGTCAAGATAACAGTACTTCTTCGATGAAGTCCCTTTCTCAAGTAATCTAAAAAATGAATATTGGTTGAGTACCTAATTTAATGGAAGTCTGTCCCCTAATTTTGCCTAACAATGAGCCTTCTAATAAATTGCAAAACACAAGATTATCTATGCATTCAGACATGTTGTGAAGTCTTCGGAGTGACAGTGCTTCTATGTCCATTTGTTAAACTATTGCCCCATCTTGGTAGATATTTTTAGTGTGCGTAAACATTACGCAGTAATTTTTACTTTTAAAGTTTATCGTATAAACATCAAGTTTCTAACTAACTTTTTATATGAGATCCATATACATTTTTGTTGAAATGCTGATTTATGAATTATTTCTGACATTGCAATCGGGTGAATATAATTCACCTGTTTACTATTCACTCCAAGTGAATGTAATTTATTTGGATACTATTGTTAGCAGGTAAATAATTATTTATATTAAAAAAATATTTTAAAAAAATTATATTTTACTGGAAAAACTAGTATTTAATATTATTTAACAATATTATATAGATCAGAAAAAGATCATTTGATAACGTAGTATTTGCATAATTTGATCGCAAACCTAATTATGTTCTTGCCAGGTCCAACTCAGTTAAAAAAAAATAATTTTTATTTTTATTTGTAATTGTGTTTTATTTAAAAAATTAGAAGGGGATCGTTTAATGATGTAATAAAAAATTTAGTTTTTTTTGTTGCATGCTTAAGAAATTATGGAAAATATAGTCCTTGTTGGATATATTTTGTATGTGATGAAATTATACATAGTTTAATGAAATAATAAAAAAATATTTGATATCAATATTATTTATTTCATAATATAATAACAGTAGTTAAATCTACAATATTTAAATTAAAAATCATCAATATTAATATATATATATATATATATTAATTATTTTATAGCTTTAATTTAAAAAGTATTCTTTTTAAACAAACACATTAAATTAATTTTTGTTTAACCATAATTTTAATTAAATATATATTTTTGCAAATTATCCTTAACTAAAAATATTTTTTTAAATAATTTTTTTTTAAATCACAATCATAACAACTATCACAATACCAAACATATTAGTCTTGGTATCCCGGTAGGGTTGGAAATGTTTTTTTTATTATACATGCTTTAATATTTTAAATTCTTTATTCATAGATGATATAATAAACTAGTTGCATAAATAATATCTCGATTATCAAAAAGAAAAAAAACTGTACTATACCTTAGTATTATCCAGTAGATGAAAAGTCTATTTGTGTGATGCATGATGGTTTGAATATATAGATGAAAAGTCTACTTGTGCGATGCATGATGGTTTGATGCCTGTCTTTACTAGAGATAATATCTCTTAATTGAACCGTACTGTTATATATCTTGAAATTGTTGATTTTGAGTGATGTTTTGATCAATAGATCATGTTGCGTTACTGATCAGCATAATATTCCTCTCCTAGTTCTATGGCCTCCCCATCACCATCAGGGTAAAGCATATCTTACAAGCAAGATAGTTTTGGCAAACATGTAGGTACCACATTGCATTAGCACCTTAATAGTTCCAATCCATGTTCTTTGCTTAAACACATGATCATTGCTTCCATTTATCCTCTTAGTGATTCCCATCGGGATAATTTTTTATCTGGTTCGATAGATTATATATATATGATCTTGAAGGAACAAGGAACAGAAGAAAAAAAAAGATTGTCATAGATGTTGACTCGAGAAATATTACATGTACATTACAAGCTCTGTGTACATAAGCTTCTAAGCAACATCCAGGCCAGCGTTCGCAAATCGGATTGCACATCAGTTAGGAGTTAGGACCCCAGCAGCTCAAGTACATCACAGTCCTCAGTGACTCCTCTACCTGTTTAAGCTTGTTATCTTTACTATTTTTACCAGATTTATTGAGCTCATTAAAACTGAAATTACCTGAAAAGCTTATCGTTTGCTTAGATGAAGCAGCCTCCTTGAGGTCAGTTTTAGGAGCTTTCTCTTTAACACTTTGCATCCTTTGGGAACCAGCTGGATGGAACTATTCCTTGCTGATGGATCTCAAGCACATAGATGCTTAATTTTCTCTGTGTGTGTGTTGGAAGTACTCCTGTTTGTTTCAAGAACTTCAGAGAAGAGAGGAAGAGAGACGTAAATTCTACTCTATAAGAGTAGAGTAGAGCAGAGCTGGAGTGGAAGGATGTCAAGTAGCTGATCTAGTTATTGACTAGTAGGGGAGCTTTGAGACTATAGTTCAATATATATATAGGCTTTATTTGTTTATGTAATGTGGTGTGTTCAGTGATTTACATCAATTACAATTTTAAAAATATTTAGTTAAGTAACACACTATAGTTTTCAGATGTTTATTTAAAAGTATTTTTTTCTTGGAGTTACTTTGATTTAAAAAAATAAAAAAAAAACTATAATTGGCATACATGCTCAATTACTTCAAATATGGACTGGAGAAAAAAAACATAGAAATGGGTTGAAGAAATCCTTCTTCTATCCATAAATTTCATGACATTGAAAGAGTAAATGAATCTTTTCTCTTACCATTTGTTTCTGGTGGTAAATCTATTTTTTTATTATGTTTCTTTGTGTCTACGAGAATTTTTTACATGTATTGACCTAGTTCTTCCAACATGAGCCGGAAGGAATTATTTTTCCTTAAATTATACATGTAACTAGGACATTAATGGAGGTCCTATGTTGTTTCTTCTCTTTTGCATGAAAAATAGAGATGATAAGCTGGTCTAAGTTCCTGGCGCGAGACTTTAGACTCATAACATCCATACATACCTGGTACCTTAAGAAATTCTATTAGTTACTCCATCTATCATATCAGTCCGTCTAGAATCTAAATTATCGGGTTATATATTGAATCAATTTGATGTTTTTATCAACTCAAATTAATTATTTTTATCAAGAACAATATTATTTAAGTTTTTTGATAAAAAAATTCCTTACAGTTAACCCGGCTAAATCTCCCCTAAATTTGACCGGGTTAGATTACAAAGTCACCAAGATTTAGCTAATTCAATGTTTAGAACAATTAAAAATAAAATTCAACCTGGATCATCAAATCAACATGCATGCTTCATCTAGTCAAGTTTAATAACCATTCTATAGATGTAATTTTATCAAATCAAGGCATATGTAGTTGATGTGTCTCAGGTGACCACCATTACAATTTTTTTAGTGAAAGATTCTAAATCTATCATAGCATTGGAGAATTTGTCCAGCAAAAACTTCATTTTGATGTACAGGAATAACATTTTATATGCTTGTAGCTAGCAAGATTCTTTGGAAAATATGACTCGACATAAAATTTGTTTCTTTATCCATCTTAAGATCTTTCCTTGCTGTTCCAAGCTTGTTTTGGTGTATCTTTTTGTCCCTTGAACTGTAGATCACTGAAAGTTTTTTCTCTCTCTATCTTTATAGTTAGAAAACAGTCCGTCAAGATTGTTGCTGATTATTAAAAGATATCAAGCACGTTACTTCCACTGTCATTGGAGCAGAAGGTATATAACCACGTGAATCAATGGATAGCATGGAGATGGATACTTGAAAAGTCAGTTGGATAAGATCGACACATAATCGTGTAGAAGCTGCCCATGGCTCTAAGTTGCAACTTGCTTCCTTCCTTTCTTCTTGTTTTCTGTTCCAGGGAATTCTATAAATTAACCAGGTTGTTGGTTGAGTACTGGAGCACGTATTTTAGCCATAAGGTCATGAAAAAAAGTTCATAATCAAGTTTTCTGAGAATATATATATCTTCATGGATTCTTTAAATTATAGCGTTAAAACTAAATTCTAGTTAATCTGAAAAATCCATAATTTATAGATTGAGTATAACCGAGTTTTAAATTGAGTGGAAAAGAATATTAACTTAGTAAAATCTAATTTATCTCATGAAACTGGCTGAATCCCAAGCAAATATCAATGATTTATTTAAAAAATAACAAAACATCATTCTTTTTAATAAAAATAATTATCCTAATAATTAACTCATGACCAAGACCTTTTGATGGGACGATTCCCAAACTGGGTCTGATATTTATACTTTAAACATGACTGCGATGATTTGCTTTCAAGAAAATATATATTTTTTGTGATAAAAACAAACCTTCATGTGCCCAAGTTGATTCTAAAATATTATCTAACTAAACTAAAATGACAATATGTATATCTTGACCAAATCAATCTTCATTTTTCTTTTTGTAGTTGTCATTTTTCCATTTAAATCCATTCTCATTTCAATTATTTGATGAAATTATTTTGCCTTTCTCTGGTTATCTAAATACAAATAAAAAAGTGTATGCATCAAAACAGCAAAGCAATCGTGCACTAGAAGACACTGAAAATCGCCTTCATGGAAGCTGTAACTTAAGCAATACGCATTTATTTTTGGACAAAGACCATCTACTCAAAGAAAATAGCATCCAAGTACCTCTCAGTTTTAGCATCATATATCTACCATCATAGTGAGAGGACTCTTCAGAAGAAAGGTTGTTTCTCTCTCAGACAGCGGTTCCATGTTCACGTACATCCTTATTGAGTTCGACCTGAGCCATCAGCTGAACCCCGTGTGTGTGTCTCGTATCATTTTCTTTCTCTTTTTATTCTATTGGTATGTCACGATTTTTTAAAAAATCAATATGTAAAAATAAGTTTATTTAATGTTTGTACCGTGATAGTCACATGTTAAAGTTAATATTATTTTTTTATTTTTAATCTTAGAAAATATATGATTGCTGGTAAAAAAATCTAACATTTGCAAAATATTTTTTATATAGGGATAAAATCAGTGATTTTTAATAAGAGATTACAATAAATGAGATAATACGCTATAAAAAATTATAATAACTGAAAAAATGAGCCATAAATTAATTCCAAGAACAAGAGTATTTTTTTTTATTTTAGTATGATAAATACTCTAAAAATTATAGTATGAATACCTTAATAATAAAACTTGTGAACCCTTTCAACTTAGCAGTTCAAGGGATATTTAAAGCCTTTGAACATTATCATGTTGTTAAAATAGAAGGTTGGAGAGTCATTTTCTCATGTTAACATTAATAAGTAGTAAATATTTCTTACATTACATTAATGAAAAATAAATATTTATTACATGATATTAATAGAGGTGAAAATATGATAGGCCCTTAAAAAACATTTATATACCTAGGAGTTTAGAAAGATAAGTGTTCATGATATTAACATTTTATGTTAAAAGTCATCAAAATAAACAAATAAAGCCTCATAACCTAACATGGGATATGTCAAGTTTGTATCCACTTGAATTTAGCACAATACAAAGCCCATCATTGGTGAGTTTCATAACTTGCTAGATACGTGTCTGTATGGGCTCAATCTATAATTAAATCCAATGATATTGGATTTATCAGCTTGTCACCCCCATTATTTCTTTAGGTTTAGCTCGTAGTAGAACCCAAGGAAATTAGGTCTAACAGCTCGTTAGTTCTTGTATGTTTAGGTTCAATTCGTAGCTAAATTTAAAGATATTAAGTCTAACAGTTCGTCAAACTCACGTTTATTTAGGCTCTGCACTTAGCCGAATCCAATGATGTTAGGTTTAGTAACTCATAAAATTCATGTATGTTTCGGCTTATTGCATAATGAAACCTGATAACATTAGATCTTGCAGCTTATTAGACCTATATATACTTTAATTCAGCATGTAGCTGAAGAAAGTTGAGTCTAGTAGCTCGTCATATCTACATATATTTAAACTCAATGCATAGTTAAACTTAAAGATATTAAATCTAGCAGCTCATTAAATCCATGTTTATTTAGATAAATCCATGTTTGTTTAAACTTGGTACTTAGATAAACTTAAAAATATTAGATCTAACAATAACTAGATTCGTATTTACTTGGATTTAATGTGTAATTGAACCTTATAAATATTAAATCTGGTATATTACCAGATCCAAACATTAAAAATACTAGGCTTGAAAGTAAGTTAGACTCGTATCATTTACATTTACTATTCAATCTAGTTTAAATACGTGGGATTATCATTATTTTAAATATAAATTTAGGTTAAAAAATAAATTTTAAAAATAAATTGATGCATTTTTCAGACTAATTTATGTATAATCATGAGTTAATTTCATTTTCAGATAATTTTAAAAATATCTTCTCTTCGTCGTTTTGTGTATTAGCAAACTAATAATTTTAAATTTTAAATTTTAAATTTTAAATTTTAAAAAAATAGAAATAGAAAACATACATTCTTAACCATCACAAATCGATTTCTGTTAGAACAAATACTCTCCGTAGCACCGGGAAGCAGTGGGGGCAAGGAACAGGTGAGCACCTGAAAGACAAGAAAGGCCAGAAGCCCAAATATGCTAGAATACCCATTAGAGATGGTAAGGCCCAGTGATAATCATTTAGTTGGCCCAATTTCAATTGGTAACTATAATATAGCTGTTCATGGACCAAACGTGGGCCAAGTTTTTGTTACATTTGGAATGGGTCCAGTCCAAAATACAAAATTTACTACAGACCCACCGACACAAAAATTGGATCCATGGATAGTTACGGACTAAATAGGGGATGAACTATGCCACGGACAGACCCAAATTTCTTTCAATATAGGAAAAAAAAAATGTTAAGGGAATGCAAGCAAGCGTTCCCAAAAAAAAAAAATAATTTAAGAGTACATTCATTAATTTAATTATGTTTAATAAGTTCAATGAGTTGAAATATAATAAATAAGAAATGTAACAAAAATAAATAAATTAATAAAAAAATTGACAACCTAATAAAATAAAATAAAATAAAAACTTGATTCATGTTTATTGAGTTTACCATGTTAAATTTATAATTTGACTGAGATAATCTAATTATGAATATACTAAATAAAATTATAAAATTTAATTATTAAATAATTCAAAATAATAAAAAACTCAAATCAACTCAG